>CM054057.1:296238848-296675069 GCA_028641055.1 Alopecurus myosuroides | reverse complement strand
ATAAGGTTAGGCTTGAGCTTAACCTGGACCAGAACGAGTACAACAGAGCTCACGGCTTCACGCCTGTAGTGAGGAGGCCTGCCAAGGCAGGCGCTACGCGCCGCAACCTAGGCACCGAGATGGCAGCAGTTGGTGAAACTGCTGGCCAAGCTGCTAGCCAAAACACTGCCACCACCAGACCCAAATATAGCACCCCCGCCAAAACCCTTAGAGCTGCTGAGGCTGTAGTGTCGCACCCGGACTTCTAAAGGATACTCGCCTTTCCGTTGAACAGTAGTAGATTGGATTACGGGGCTTACCGGCACCCGCGTCCTCTTACAAGTAGGCCAACACACGTATGTGTGACAACCAACCCCTATCTGTTCAGCGTCGACGTAAACTATCCCATAGAAATCAGGATACTTCCATTGACGTACTTCAAAACATACACACATGGTACGTCAACGGCATTGGAACAAGTGATATCACAACAGATCTCTAAGACACAAAAGATTGAAATAAGTTGCAAATAGCTCTCATTAGAGCAGAGATAGCAAATACAATCATCCAGAGGACACATGTCCCAACAATTCATCATTACATCACAGCGGAAGCATTCAACATGTCTGAGTACAGACAAGATCCAAATAGGCCTAAGAGGCCGGAAACGAAAAGACGGAGCCCATCCACGAAGTCTCGGATCCTGCCCGGGTCCGCTATCTACTCGTCAGCAGTCTCGTCATACTCCACGTAGTAGCCACCATGTAGATCCTCGGAAACGTCGTCTGCGGAAACCACAGCCCCAAAGGGGTCAGTACATAAACGTACTGGCAAGCAAGACTCACAGTTCACCAAAGTGTAACCCGTCAACACCAAGCACAGATGCTTTGGGTTCAACGGAAGGAAGGGGATATAAAAGATGCTGCAACTGGCTGCTCTAACCAACTATAGAACATACTACAACTTCCGGCCAACAGAAAGGAGATAAGATCGCATATCGTGACCAACCTATCAACTAATTCCAAACAAACCCATCCTGGATCTCGCCCCTTATCCAAAGAAGCAATCCGAGGATAACTCACACAGTTGGATTAATGATGGTTCAGATTACTGTGTCAATAAGCTTATTACTAGTCAAGTTATTAATCATTGGGTGTAAAGTTGTTAATCGTTAGGTTTAAGTTGTCCTGAGTACTTGTTAGCCAGTACTTTCACCAAGTAATCCATAACCGCGGAAAACACGGCTTCTCGAGAAGATTTATCCCTGCAGGGGTGTACCAATTTGGCCGTACACGTATGAATAACCCGCCAGATGGAAAGGCCCTTCCACCAAGCGGGGCACTCAACACAACTCAACTCTTCTTCGCATCAAGCCCAAAGAACCTTGGGCGCATGGCTAATCGAGCCCCGAAGAAAAGCGACCCTCATAGCACTCTAAGAACGTGTCCCCCTATATGCCGACTACAAAAGTTCCACCCTGGCCTGGGCTCGCAAAAACATGCATGCGGCAAATGGAAAACACGAACTAAATGAGGCGATTTGGACGAGATGCGAATCGAATCAAATTGAGGGGGGCGCCCATACTCGCTTCCCACATGCGGTTAGTGCGCTCATCATGGATCAGTAGACAAGACCCTTTTCCTATTAGGGTCGACACTAGCAGGCCTCAAAACCACACAGGGCCTCCTGCCGGTGCCTTATCATCAAATTATTATTAACAATAGCATTAGCATGATTCATTGTTTAACATCGAGCCCCCAGAACATAATGAAATAGTAACAGAAAGTAACGGGTAACAGACTCGAGCAAAACAACCCTAAGCATGCTAGTAAGACACGGGCAACAAGCAAAAGGTTATAGGTATGGAGGTGAGGCAATATCAGGGTTCAGGATACATGTGATAGGTTCGTAACAGAAGCAACTATTCATAGGGCTAGCAGAATAGACAACGGAAAGTATCGGTAACCAATGTTGAAAGGAACACAATGGTTCATGTGAGTGATAACTTGCCTGCAAACCCAGTAGCCTGGTACTGAGCTAACTCCTTAGAAGGGGTGTCGTAAGTATCGTCGGTCTCAACGTCGTCGTATATCCGGGAAGAAGAAAACAGACAACACAGAGAACAAACAATCAATATCATGGCATAGTGCACAAACACGGGATGATGCATGACCATTTAATTTATGCAACAAAATAAACTAGTTGACAAGATAACAACATGATTAAATGGACCCACATGCAATTGGATTGCATATGAAAAGCCCATGAACTATGGTTTAATTAATTGTTCTACAACTAATCATCATGTGTAAGTGAGTTAGCATGATGCATGGATGAGGAAAACAGCCAAATAACAACAATGGAACCAATTGGAAAAGAAGTTTAACAAGTTTAGAATTTTAGTTATTATGTTATGGAATTTTGGTTCCTTAAAGGGGTTACACAATCATTTGTTGTTTTCACCAAGTTAAATTGTTCAAAACAGATAACAAAGTTCATATTTGAAAAGAAAACAAGATTTTAGTTGGAATACATGTTTCACTTGTTGAGAAAGGATTTCAAATAAATTATTTATGAATTAAACAAGTTTAAGCAAGAATTAAATGAATTTAATTCAAACATGAACTTATTTGAATTTTTATTTGTTCAAAACATTAAACCAAATTCATATTTGAAAATTTTATACTTTGATGGTTTGAAAACATATTTTATATGTCCCAAAATAATTTAGTTTGACCAAGTTATGAATTTAGCAATATTAAATGAATTAAACAAGATTTAAATCATTTAACCAATTTTAATTATTCAAAACATGAAACAAATTTTATATTTGGAAAGGTGGTTTAATTTTGCATGGAAAACATATTTCATTTGTTGAAATTGGATTTAAAATGAGCAAGTTATTATTTTGGCAATTTTAAATGCAATAATTAAGAAACAGTTGTTTTCAGCAATTTAAATTATTCAAAACAGCAAACAAAATTTATATTTGGAAAGTACATGAAAAGTTGATTGGAAAACATATTTAGTTTGTGGAATTTGGAATTTTTATGCCCAAGTTATGATTTTTGCAAGTTAAAGTGAATTTAACAAGTTTTCAAATATTGCACCAATTTAAAATATTCAAAACAGTAAAAAAAATTATATTTGGATAGAACATTCAATTTGGGACAGAAAACATATTTAAAAAGTTAAAATTGGAGTTAAGATGAATTAATTATGCATTTTACAAGATTTGGTGCAAAACTGCCATTTTTTAGTAACTAGGGACTTAGGAAAAATTATTACAGGGGCTAGAAATAATTTGCAAGGGCCTATTGGTGATTTCTGACAAGTTTCTGCAGTACCAAAACAATTTAAATAAAAGTGTGGTTTTATTGTGGGAGGGGGAACTCGAACCCCTCCCCTGGGGCGTGCGCACAAGGGAACACACCAACTGGGCCGGTGCGCTTGGTTTGTACAGAAGGGGGATGCGGTGGGGTTAAGCTGTGGTGCGCAGCATGTTTTCTTAACTGAACTTACTGAACCCAACTTCCTGTACCTCGACAGGGAAACCACCGACGGCAACGGTTGGCAGTGGCGCTCGCCGGAGGCGTGGGGTGGCGTGCGTGTGGTGCTGCCAAGGGAGAGGGAGGAGGCGATCGAGGGGAAGGGGAGGCGGCTCACCTCGATGCGGTCGATGGAGGAGGGATCGGTGCAGGGAGTCGGGCGGAGCAGGGGCAGTAGCAGGGCGCGGCCGACGGAAGAAGGGGATGGCGCCGGCGATGGGGGGCCTCCCGGCCCGAGCCGAGGGGGTGGAGAGGGAGCCCACGGCCGGGGGGTTCCATTCCCGGCGTCACGGCGGCCGGAGGGGGACTAGATGGCCGGCGAGTGGTGGAGCTTTTCGGTGGTGGGTGTACAGGTACAGAGAAACAAGGGAACAGAGGGAGAGGAAGATGGAGGAAGGAGAAGAAAGGAAATTGGAGGCGGGGGAGAGAGGAGAGGGAGGAAGAAGAGGGGTAGGGGAACCCTAGGGCACTGGGTAGGACTTAAGGAGGGGGAGGAGGAGGTCATCACCGTTGCTGCAACTCCCCTGCTACGTGGATACAGCAGATGGAGACCGTACAGGAGGTGGAAGACGATCTGAAGAGGTACCGGGCTGAGGGAGGTGTTGGGCTGAGGGGAGAGTTGGGCCTCTCTCTCCCTGCTCTTCTTTTTATTAATTGTTTCTGTTTATTTTTTTTGCAGAAAATGGAAAGGGAAGGAAAAGAGGGTTTTGGGGTTAGCAAAAAAAATATTAGAAAAATTTGGGTTAGCTCCTGAAATGGATTGGTAACCAAATGCAAATTTGGCATTTCAAATTAATTGAATTATGGTGCTGTTTTGAATTGGAATGAATTTGATTGAAATTTGTGGTTAAGTGGTTATTGAAAACACTATTTTAATTATGGTGATCAAATGATTTTAATTGGAAACAAATGAGCACAAATGTTTTGGTTATTTCATAATTTCAAAAGTGGGTACTGTTTGCAGTTGAATTTGAAATAACATTTGGATTAAGTTTGTATTAATTAAATTATTAAAAGCCATAATTTTAATGGTGTGAACCTTATGGTTTAATTGGAAACAATTGATTGATTTGTTTTGCAATTTTCATAACTTTCAACATGGTTGCTGTTTTGGAAAGTAATTGAATTTGAAAAGGGTTTGGTTATTGGATGCATTTTTATAGACACAAAACAATAGTTTTGAAATCACACTTTAATGGAAACAATTGGTTGTCTTGATTTGAAATATCCTTTTGGAAATTGTAACATCACAAGGATGAAACAAAAGGTTTGAATTTTGGTTTGAAATTCAAATAGAAAACAAAGGAAAACAATTGGAAAACAAATGAAAACAGAGGAAAACAAAAGGAAAACAAGCAAAACAAATGCAGTCAACATGATGTCATGATGCAAAACATAAAATAACAGAGAGCAAACATTCTAAAGGCTTATTTTTCATACTTGGGATGTTACATGTAGCTGCTGAGTTGCTGCATCTCGCTGGTGACGCGCGCGTTAGGCAGCAGGAGAGGCTCAATGAGCTAGTGCTAGAGACTGCTAGGCAGAACGAGGAGTTCCGGAAAGCCAATCCGGGTGCTGGAGCTTCTCAGGTGGTGCATTCGCATGCGGCTAGATCTAACGATCAGGCCTCATCACCGCATCCCAGCCGTGAGAGGGACCGGAGTGGGCACTCTGGCAGAGACAGGCAGATGCAGGTGTACGACCCGGCTGTCGCCGCGAAACAGCACGCTGTGCCGCGACAGTCCGGTCAAAAACACAACACTGCAGGAGCAGGCTATCAAGCCCATAAAGCTCATAGCCAGGCGCGAGATTGAGATCACCCAGGCCCTTCTCGGCATCAGGTTGCTCAGCCTACTCGGCAGAGACCGCAGCCGCGTGCAATCGCACCAGTCGCCAACCCGGTAGAGCAATCTGCAGTCGTGCAGGTGGACAGATATGATGATGGCTACTCGGCTATGGGGTTGGCTGGCTATGATATCCTGGACCGCGTGGGTGAGCGTGTGCTGGAGCCTAGTGACGCCAGGCACAAGCTGGACCGGATTAGCCTATCCGCGCAACTCGAGAGCAAGGGGGCGCCTGGCCCACAATGCTTTGGCCCACGCATCATGACAGAGCCATCTGTGAAGCAGTTCTAGCTCGCTAGGGGGACCAAGTGCTATGACGGCAGCACCAAGCCGGAAGATTGGCTTAATGACTATGTCACAGCCGTGCACATTGCAGGCGGCAATCGGAGATGGGCCGTGCGGTACATCCTGCAGATGCTAGAAGGACCAGAAAGAACTTGGCTCAACAACCTGCCCAAGCACAGCATCAACTGCTGGCTTGACTTTGCGGAGGCCTTTGTCAGCAACTTCACCAGCACCTACCGGAGGCCGAATAGGCCGCAGCAGCTATCCGCTTGCAGGCAGCGGGAAGAGGAGACGGACCAAGAATATCTTACTCGGTGGAGTACTCTGAGGAACACCTGTGAAGGTGTGAACGAGGCCCAGGCCATCACTTGGTTTGCATAGGGCTGCAGGCATGGCAGCATGTTGTGGCAAAGGCTGCAGAGAGAGATGCCGAGTACTCTCGCCGAGACCATCCGGATTGTGGATCAGTACGCACTCGGTGACCCAACTCAACCTCTTCTTGATGCTGCTGAGCCGAGAAGGAACTACAACAACAACAAGCGCAATGAGTTCCGCAACAAGCGCAGAGGTGACCGGATTGATACCCGGTACGATCCTGAGGAGGTGAATGCTATGGCTACCGGAGCTGGGAGTAGCCAGAGGCCAAAAACTGCTGGAGCCCAGTACGGGTAGAACCAGAATCAGGGCCAAGGCAACAAGAAGCCATACATCGCTCCCCAGCAGGGTAGCGGCAACTCGGGTCCGGCACCGAACTTTATATTCAAGGACATGAAGGATGGCCCATGCAGTTTCCATACTCGGCATCCCGCTAGACCCGCCAACCACACTACTCGGAAGTGCAGTTGGTGGGAAGAGATCAAGAATGAGGGCCTGCCCCCTCCTCCTCCTCTGCCAGCTGCGAATGCCGCTGTGCAGCCTGCTCGCGCACCGGCTGCCCGGCCTCCAGCTTTCCCGAGAAGAGAGAATGTGAACCAGGTGGCTTTAGGAGCCAACCGCTACTTCAACAACGATGGCTACCGCAACAACAACTACAACGACCGCAACCGCAACGACAACAGAGGCAACAACAACAGAGGTAACAACAACAATGGTAACAATGGCGATGGAGGCCGCAACCAGTACCAGGAGCATCACGAGAGCTACATGATCTTCACCTCTGAGCCCGTCGACAAGCAGTCTCAGCACAGGCGTGCCATGGAAGTCAATGTTGTGATCCCTGCTGTTCCTCACTACATGCACTGGTGCAACCAAGAGATCACGTGGTCCAGAGCGGATCATCCTAAGGTGATGCCCAACCCGGGTAGCTACGCCTTGGTGGTGGATCCCACCTTCTTGGGTCCTGAGAAGAACGTGAGGTTCAGCAAGGTACTGATCGACAACGGCAGCGTCAACATTGTGTACAGTGGCACACTTGAGAAGCTCGGAATGGCCGAGAACATGCTGCTACCCAGCAAGACCACTTTCCACGGCATTGTGCCTGGAGTCTCTTGCTCTCCGATTGGCCGAGTGTGGATAGACGTTCTATTCGGCACCAGGGAGAACTGCCGCACAGAGAGCTTGCAGTTTGAAGTAGTTGATCACCAGAGCCCCTATCACGCCCTACTCGGCAGGCCGGCTCTGAGCAAGTTCATGGCCTCTACTCATGCTGCATATCTGAAGATGAAGATCCCTGGTCCCAATGGCGTGATTACCATCTCTGGTGATTACAAGAAGTCTATGGAGTGTGCCTCTGCTGGTTCTCAGCTGGCGGAGTCTATGGTGATTGCTGCCGAGAAGAAGAAGATATACGAGGTGGTGGCTATGGCGCAGTCCGCGCAAGGTGGTGCGCCTGGCATGCCGAGTTCCCAGCACGGGACGGCGTTCCAGGCATCCCAAGAGACGAAGAAGATCCAGGTCGACCCTGAGTTCCCCGACCGAGTTGCCATCATTGGCTCAGGGTTGGGGGAGAAATAGGAAAGAGAGCTCATCCACTTCCTCCGTGAGAATCGGGACGTGTTCGCCTGGTCCAATGAGGATCTACCAGGTGTCCCGAGGGAGTTGGTTGAGCACTCGCTACATGTGCATCCTGACGCCAAACCAGTGAAGCAGGCTATGCGCCGCTTCGGAGATGAGAGAAGGAAGGCCATCGGTGATCAGATCACCAAGCTGCTGATAAGCAATTTCATCATGGAGGTGCTGCATCCGGATTGGCTAGCCAACCCGGTCATGGTTGAGAAGAAGAAGGAGGACCCCAAGGCCGCTACCGCATGGCGCATGTGCATCGACTACACCGACTTGAACAAGGCCTGCCCCAAAGATCCTTTTCCGCTACCCCGCATCGATCAGGTGATCGATTCCACTGCTGGTTGTGAGCTGTTGTCTTTCATAGATGCCTACTCTGGTTTTCATCAGATAGCTCTCAACCCTGCTGATCAAATAAAGACTGCCTTCATTACCCCGTACGGGGCTTATTGCTATCATGTCATGTGTTTTGGGTTGCGGAATGCGGGTGCTACTTATCAGAGATGCATGCAGAAATGCTTGCATGATCAACTCGGCAAGAATGTGCAGGTGTACGTAGATGACATTGTCATCAAAACGAATAAAACACATACTCTGCTTAGTGACCTTGAGGAAACTTTTGCCAACTTGCGCAAGTATAAGATGAAGCTGAACCCGAGTAAATGCACCTTTGGCGTCCCGGCTGGCAAGCTACTCGGCTTCTTGGTATCCAGTCGGGGCATTGAGGCCAATCCTTCAAAGATAAAAGCTATTGAGAGCATGTCTTTATCGAGATCCCTGAAGGATGTGCAGAAATTCACTGGTTGCCTGGCATCTCTGAGTCGTTTCTTGGGCAGAATGGGCGAGAAGGCCCTGCCTTTGTATCAGTTGATGAAGAAAAGCGACAAGTTTGTATGGACACCGCAAGCTGATGTGGCATTCAAAGAGCTGAAGGCAATGCTGGGTAGCACTCCCATCTTGGCTAGTCCGCTACCCAAGGAGCCAATGCTGCTATACATTGCAGCTACCAACCGGGTAGTCAGCATGGTGATTGTGGTGGAACGAGAAGAGGAAGGCAAAAGTGTGCAACGGCCAGTGTATTATCTCAGTGAGGTGATGTCCAGCTCCAAACAGAACTACCCGCACTACCAGAAGATGACTTACGACGTGTACCTAGGCGCCAAGAAGCTGAAGCACTATTTCCAAGAACATCCCATCACCGTGGTGAGTTCAGCTCCCATCTCAGATATCATGGGCAACAAGGAAGCAAGTGGCAGAGTAGCCAAGTGGGCTATCGAGTTTGCCGCGTACGCTCCCGCGTATGCGAGAAGAGAAGCCATCAAGTCTCAGATTCTGGCGGAATTTCTTGTGGATTGGGCTGAGGTGCAGTATGAGCCTCCTACTCTGGTATCCAACTACTGGAAGATGCACTTTGATGGCTCCAAAATGAAGGAAGGCCTTGGCGCTGGCATAGTGCTTAGGTCACCCAAGCGAGATCAACTCAAGTATGTGCTGCAAATCCACTTCAAGGCGTCCAACAATGTTGTAGAGTATGAGGCCGTGGTGCATGGTTTGAAGGTAGCCAAGGAAGTTGGTGTGCAGCACATTATATGCTATGGCGACTCGGATCTGGTTGTGCAGCAAGTTTCTGGTACTTGGGATGCTCTGGATGCCAACATGGCGTCATACCGCTTCCTGGTCCAAACCATGACAGGATTCTTTGAAGGCTGCGAGTTCCAACACATCCACCGAGCAGAGAACGAGGCAGCTGATGAACTGTCCAAGTTGGGGTCTTCTCGGCAGTACATCCCAGCTGGGATTGCCTTGGAGAATTTGAGAAAGCCATCCATCAAGCCATCCCCCAACTCGGAGTCCATTTTCGTTCCTTCTCTGCCTAATGAAGAAGCAATTCCAATGGAGATTGACTGGGAAGGTGCAAAAGAGGACCCGGGGACTGCAGTCTCTATCCCGGGGACTGGCGCCTGCAACCCGGGGACTGCCCCTCCCTACTCGGGGACTGCCCCTCCCTACTCGGGGACTGCCCCTCCATACTCGGGGACTGCCCCTTTCAACTCGGGGACTGTCGCATTCCTTGAAGAAGTCCTTGCAAACCGTTCGGGGCTGCAGAGAGTCAATCCCAACTCAGAAAAAGATGCAGTGGTGGCTGTTCCGATGGAAGTGGACGAACCAGTGTTTCCCGCACGGGAAACGCCGAGTTGGGCCATGCCCATATTATCCTTTCTAAGGGACGGCACCCTCCTAGATGATGAGGTTACCGCAAGGCAAATTCAGAGAAGATCCAAGGGCTACACCATCTTCAGAGAAGTGCTACATAAAAGAAGTCCCACTGGCGTGTTGCAACGCTGTGTGGAACCGGAAGAAGGAGAAGAAATTCTGGTGGAAATACATCAAGGGGAATGCGGGCATCACGCCTCTTCTCGAGCTCTAGTCAAGAAGGCTCACTGCTTTGAAGCAAGCTGAAGATATCGTGAGGAAGTGCAACGGCTGCCAGAGATTCGCAAGTAAGATCCACATGCCTGCTTCCGAGTTGAAAACCATTCCCATTACGTGACCATTTGCTGTTTGGTGCCTGGATATGGTTGGTCCCTTCAAGCCGGCTAGAGGCAACATGACGCACATCTTGGTCATGGTTGATAAGTTCACCAAGTGGATCGAAGTGAAGCCTATTCGGAAGTGTGATGGAGCCACTGCTGTGAGTTTCCTGAAGGATGTGATCCTGAGATACGGCTACCCGCACAGCATCATCACGGATAACGACACGAATTTTGCTGAGGGTGCCATGGTGAGATTTTGCAGAGATAAGCACATCCGACTAGATGTCGCGTCTGTCGCGCATCCCGCCTCCAATGGGCAGGTGGAAAGAGAAAATGGCATGGTGCTTGCAGGCATAAAGCCAAGGCTGATTGAGCCACTGCTGAAAACACCTGGGTGTTGGCTAGACGAGTTGCCAGCGGTGTTGTGGAGTCTAAGGACTACCCCTAACCGGTCAACCGGCTATACACCATTCTTCTTAGTTTACGGGGCTGAGGCCGTGTTACGAATCGACCTAGAGCATGACTCCCCCCGAGTAACCCTCTACACTGAGGCGGAGGCGAGAGAAGCTCGAGAAGATGACGTTGACCTGCTAGAAGAAGCAAGAGAGCTTACTCTGTCACGATCAGTTGTTTACCAGCAAAACTTGAGGCGTTATCATAGCCGGAAAGTGAACCCAAGGGTTTTCCGAGAAGGAGACATGGTGCTTAGGCTTGTGCAGCGCACAGCCGGGATGCACAAACTATCTCCTCCATGGGAAGGGCCATTCATTGTGAGCAAGGCTCTGCACAATGATGCCTATTACCTTGTTGACGCACAGCCATCCCAGAAGAACAGGACGGATAAAGCTGGAGAGGAATCTAAGCGCCCCTGGAATGTAGCTCTACTCCGTCGCTTTCATTCGTGAGCAAAAATGTGTATGTGCTCTCTTATCCGAGTTAAACATCTACCCTGCAATCTGAAATTGAACTCGGGGACTGCCCTCGTCCAAACTATTCCTTGTGTTACCTCTGCTTTACTTTGTCTATTTGGTTGAAACACTTGGAATTTCAAAAGCATAAAAAGTAGTGTGTTTAAACTCACCGGACACTCTGCGACTCTGCTGCTATCCGCAACCCGGCTTCATGGCAAGCCAGAGAACAAGCCAACGAGTCAATGAACACATGAAAAATTGCAAAGGAAAGGAAGCGTGTGGCAACCGAGTGGAGTGCTCTTTGCTGCTTGTCTGTTAACTTTTTTCGGCTAAGTGGCGGGTAGCGTTACTATGAATTTTTCCAAGTGGCTAAGTATTTGAAACTCCTACTTTGAACTCTTGTGACTCGACTACCAACAAAGCAACAAGTTGCAGGTAAGAGCTGAGATAAAAAGGAAGGGTGGATGAAAAATGCAACTCGGGGACTTGCATGATAACGCAACCCGACATCGAGCCAAAGTTGCTCAAATTACTAAGTATAAAAACATCAAAACGGAATAAAAAACTGAGTAGCAACAGGAAAGATAATTGTTTAATACATATGCACCCGGCATCCCGGGGATCTGATCAGAGTTTGCAGCATAAGTGTTTCAGGAGTTAACTAGTTGGAAGTAGCAGTATTCTCCAAGTTGGCGTTGGCGGCGTCCGCTTCAGGGTTGGCAGTAGCTTGCTCAGAGGTGGCAGTGGCCACCGAGATGGGGTCGGTAGCTGAAGTGGAAGCAGTAGACTGAGTGCAGGGTAGCGACGCGTCGTCGAGCGCCACGCCAGAAGACGAGCCCAGCTCGGGAGCCGCACCCTGGGTCACCATCTCGGGGCTGATGGTGGCATCCTGGCTCTCGGTTTCCCCGTCGCTACCCGCGGCAGCCTTGCCTTTCCCCTTCTCGGCACCTGTGTTCTCAAAGCAAGCCAGGTCATCCGACTCGGTGTCCTCATCCTCGTCTTCGTCTTCGTCCTCACCCTCGCTTTCCGCCTCAGTGTCAGGCTCGGTGGGACTGTCGAGGAAGACAGCAGTATCCGCGTAGGAGGCGATCTCGTACGCGACTGCCTTGCGACGAGTCACGCAGTCGGAATCGGACTCCCACTTCGAGTCCCGGCGCAGCTCAAGGATAGTGTCGAGATTTAAGTTCTCATACCAGCTGCATATGAAGAGGAGTAGCAGATCGGCGCCTGCCCGAGCTGCGGACGCATGCCATTTCTTCAATTCGGCCTTGGCACCATTAAGCTTCTCGGCGAGCGCGCGGACGGTCGCTGGTGTAGAGTCTTGAGGCCAGAACAGAGAGTGCAGCTTGAAGGCTGTGGACACCAAGTCGGTGCCCAAGCCCCTGAGATGCTGGAGCTGTGACTGCATGCTCATAAGATTGTCTTCAATTGAAGACTTGGTGTCCGTAGGCAGTCCCTTCTCTGCTCGAATCTTTTGTGCCTTAGTCAGGGTAGGTGTGCAAGCCGAGCAGAGGTCAGGGAAGATTTCTGAAAATGCTATTAGAAAGGATCAGAAACGGAGGCAGACAAGAGATGCAAATCAAGCCAAACAGAAGAAGAAGGAAACAGGCAGGTGCAGAGAAGCGAGAACTCACTGTTAAGCTCGCAGAGTAGCGCTTCCAGCTTCCTTCTCCAAGTATCTTCATCCGCAACATGCTTCTCTTCAACTTTCCGAAACTCGGACAGTTGGTGCATGAGGTCCGCATTGCTTTTTTTCAGCACCTCGTTTTCCAGCTCGAGGGCCCTCTCCTTGGCATTGGCTGTTGCCTTAATTTTGTCCTTCTCGGCGGCCTGGTCTATGGCATCCTGAAGGGCAGCCCTCAATTGGACTTGCAGCGGTTCCAACTCGGTGACGTGTTTGTCCTTGAGCTCTGCTTCTAGGCTCTCCAGCTGCTGCTTCACCTCTGCGGGCTTTAGGCAATCAAGATGCTCCTCACGGAACTTCTTGTACTCTTCTACGGAAAGAAACAACACAGTGAGCAGAGTAACCAAGAAAGAGGAGTAAAACAAGCGAGAAGACGGCAACTCACCTTCCAGCTCCTTGATCTTGCTTTCAGCAGAAGCAACGAAGACATGGCAGTGTTTGTGCTCCTCGGCCATCGCCTGGAATTTGCCTGCAGAATAGAAGGAGTTAGAGCAAAGAGCAAATACGGGCGTAAACACGAAACGCATTAACCTAATAGCTAGAAGCTTACTCTCGAGGTCTGAAAGTTGGAGGGCACGATCCAGGGCCGCTTGCTCCGTCTCAGCATCAGTCTTGCGTTCTGCTTCCAGGGCCTCAAGGCGCCTCTTGGCGACGGCGTGATTCCAGAGCAGCCGCCGGTAAAGGGTTGTCCTCTTCAAGAGGCTATTCTGTGAAGAAGAAAGAAAAGGAGTTAGACAGTGTTTTGGAAATTTGGCCCGAGAAGACGGCAACTCGGTTGAGTACCCGCCTACTCGGCCCGAATCTCGGGGACTGGGTAACGGATAAAGAGAAAATGTAGGAGAGAAGAGAAAAAGAAGAATAGAAGAGAAGAGAAATTGCAACTCGGAACAAGAAAACGACACTTACAGCATAGGTCTGTTCGAGGTCTTCAGCAGCTTTGCGGTGAACGAACATCTTCGTGGCGATCGTGCTTGTGGTGGACGAAATGGTCATGGGAGTGTAGCCCATGTCCGCCTTGTTCCAATCAGTGCGCCAATGGTCCAGCGGGCCCAAGGTCAGGCCATTCCAGGTCTTGTTGCCAAGGATGTCGCTCTCCCACACCGCGTCAATGAAGCCTACCCAGTCGATCAACTGCTCGAGCTCCTCGGACTGCACCTCAGTCTCTTGGACCTCACGCGAGTAGATCGAGAGGGCTTTCTTCTTTTCCGGAAACTTGGAGTCCACCGCCGTGGCCTGCTTGCCCTTCGTAAGCGCGAGCCGCTTCTCGCTCGCGGTCAACTTGATGCTGTGCTGCTTGCCCATCTGCACCATGTAGGGCAAATAGCTGGGCACATCTTGGGCGCTCGATCCCGCGCCTGCGGCAGCAGAACTGCCAGAAGCGCCAATGGCAAGCTGCCCAGTCTTCGCGGCAGGCTTCACGGGTAGTTTCGGTGGCGGCATCTTGGCGGCATCCAGCACAGCATTGCGCGATGGATTCTTGCGAACTGGGCCATCAGGCTGGATGGCCTGCTTGCCGGCGGCATCCGTCTTCTTAGTGCCCTGCTTGGCTGGAGGGCTTGGTGCAGTCTTGGTCTTCTTCGCGGGCTGCGGAGAGCTTGGTGCAGTGGGTGGAGCAGCCTGCTGGGTAGGCGGCACAGGGGGCTGGCTACCCGGCGCAGCGTCCGGCTGCGCTTGGTTCCGCAGGTCGTGCTCCACCACAGTTGTTTCTACCCGCGGCTTGGCAGCGGGATCTGGTCGTACATCTCCTTGCTCTTCTACCCGCGGCTGGGCCGCGGGGTCATCTTCAACAGCAGCTTCAGTTTCCGGCTGCTCCAGGTTCTCTTCCCGCCGCTCAAGGGCGGCGTGGTCTTGGTACTTAGTATCTTGTTCGGTATTCTCCCCAGCTGAGGCAGCTGGGGGAGAAGAGGGGGTCTCGCCTTGAGCAGCACCCTGCGCACTTGGTTCTGCGCGGGCCTGCTGCTCCTGGTCCACGTCTTGGACACCAGCGCCCGTGTCCTTGGCGTTGGTGCCTTCTTCGTCTTCCTTCACGGGAGAGGGCGCACGCGTCCTATCCCGTGTTGCTGGCTCATCCTCGTCCTCATCATGATCAATGAGCGACTCGAGGTTGATGGCTGATCTTTTCTTGGAGGTGGCGGGAGCCGCAGCAGCATCGGCATTCAAAGGATCGCTGAAGAGAAAAAGAAGTTCAGAAAAAGAGGAGGGGAAGAAGAACACCAAGAAGCAATAACAAGATGTAAATTAGAGGGAAGCTACTTACCCTTTGCGGGTAGGGAGTGGCCTTCTGGTGAAAACCTTCTTCACCTTCTCGGGCTTCTTGGCCTTCTTGGCAGCAGGCTCTTGGGCACCGCTACCCGCTCTCTTACGAGTGGTAGGAGCAGCCACCGCAACCGGATCGACGTCGAGGACGTCCTCGTCTTCCTCGTCCGCATCGGCGTCGTCTGCAGAGTAGAAGAGAAGAAACGGTTGAGAAGCGGAAAGAAAAGTTAGATTTCGCTACCCGCAACTGCAGAAGCGAGCTCAGTCACCTTCTTCATCGTCCTCGGACCAATCCCGAATGGACGCATCAACGTAATGCTTACCCGGCTGTTCGGCGTGAGGGATACAGAGGGTGTCTTGGGTATCATGAGCGGTCTTGTCGTCTTCCTTCCGGTCCTCGCTCCAATTGGCCTCAAAGCGCTCCTCGTTTTCATCGAGCTGGCGGTCGATGTGCTGGAAAGGAAGGCAGACAATACATGTTAGTTGAGCAAAAGGCTAAGGGATCCTACCCGGTACGGAATGCAAACACAAAGCACATTTGGCTAAGGTGCTTTAGTCGACATGGCGTGCAAACACAAAGCACATAAAGCCTAGCGGATACTAGTAAGTGATCTACTCGACATGGCGTGCAAACACAAAGCACATAAAGCCTAGCGGATACTAGTAAGTGCTCTACTCGACATGACGTGCAAACACGAAGCACATAAAGCCTAGGAGATACTAGTAAGTGTTTCTACTCGGTGCAGCGTGCAAAGACTAAGCATACTAAGCTGGAAAGCCACTTACTCGGTATCATGATGCAAAGATAAAGCATAAAGTGCTAACCTGTTCGATTGGCTTCTCACGGCTATACGGCACAAAGCCGTATTGCCAGTTGTCGCTGAGGCCGGTGCTCATGATGGAGCGCGCCCAGACGGCCACATCTGCGTTGCTCAACTCGAATGTAGTGGTCCTCGTGCAGTCTCTGTTGCCTCCCATGTAGCACATGAGATGCGTACGACGCTGTAGCGGGAGCACTCGCCGAGAAATCCAGCAGGCGATAGGATCGTCGTTCTTGAGCCCCAACTCCCTCAGCTCAGCAAGGCGCTTGTTAATCTGGGAGATATCGCCTTGCAGCGGTGGCTTGTATCCCCAATTCTGCTAAGTGGGCGCCGTGTTTGTCCACTTGGGGAGATTGATTCGGTCCATGATTGGCGCTCCTTCCTCGTCAGGAACGTTCTTCACGTAGAAGAAGGATCGCTGCCACTTGCGCACCGAGTCGAGCCCCTTGATGCGCGGGTGATTGGTGGAGCCGCGCTGCAGCATCATCGCGCTTCCGGTCTTGGTCATGCTGCGGGCGCTCTCTGTGCTTCCGGGCTTGGGGACGCTCTGCTTCCGGAAGAAGAAGTAGCGCGCCCAGGTGTGCACCGTGGGGCGCACACCCAAGAACGCCTCGCACACCACGGCGTTGGGAGGCAGGTGGTGCGGCTGGAGCCTGAAGTGGTTGAGGAAGGATCTGAAGAAGTCCGAGACGGGTAGGCCGAATCCTCGCTTGAAGTGGGCGAGGAAGACGACGAACTCGTCCACTTCCGGTGTGGGGACGAGCTCGCCGTCCGGCTGCCTGCAGCGCATGCCGGGAGGAACGCGGCGGGTATTCACCAGCCACTGGCAATCCTCCAGCGTGACCTCGGATCCAGCCCATCCGGCGCGGGCATCGTCATCGCGAGCCATGGAGACGAGGGGATTTGGTGGTTTCGTGGAGATTTGGTGGGATTTGCTAGCCCTCCGGCGTCGCACGGAGCAGCGGCGCGGCGAGATGCGCGGCGGCGGAAGCGCTCTGTGGCGGCGGAGAGGTGAGGAGGCAAGAAGTGAATGGGAGCAGGAAGGGGAAGGAGGAGTTACCGAGGGGGTATTTATCCCTCCCCTCGGGTAGCCGTTACTAATGGAGTTAGTGGGATCAGTTTGTGCGCGGAGATCGTGCGACGTGGGGCGCGGGCCGGTTAGAAACGCACACAGCGCATATTGCGCGCGTAACGGCCGCAATCGATCCCACGTCGAGATCGTGGGCGAATAACTGCACTTGATGTGACCTAACGGGCCGGTGGGCCCAGGTCTCAACGATGGGCACGTGGCCTGTCATATCCCGGGCACCGTGGCGTCGGGGGTGTGAGAACGTGACATGTGCCCAGTTGCAGTGCGGAAAGATGGATTTGCTCTGCCACGCTGAGATTCTGTTCAAAATTTCACAAAGTCATTTTACTCGGCGATAGAGAAGAGAAATGGTTCTATTCGGAAGAGAAGAGACTCGAGCCAGAATTGAGGGCTACTCGGAGGCTCTACTCTGCATCCTAAGGTTTGAAGGCAAGATTGGTTTTTAAGCTGGCAGAGCCCAGTGAACAAGTTCGCAGGACTCTACCAGCTTCTGGGACTAATGTCGGGGGGTTACCCCCGAGTAGGGTAAAGGCAAGTGCCAAGGGCAAGATCAGAAGAGACGTTTGGCAGAGTAGCTGGCTACCCGGTACTCGCTACCCGGTTGACTGCTATCCGGCCGTACCTGCTAATGGCCAGGATAAAGAATCAAGGAAGTTATTCTCCTCCGAGTAAATGATGTGGTCCGAGTAGAGGTGGCGGTTTCCTACTTGGGCCAGAAGTCAAAGGAGCCATTCTGACACAGGATCCCGCGTATCCTTGGTCCGTACTGGAGCACTGTTCATCTGCAGAGCGCGTGCTTATCCGCGCCAGGGTGTCAGCAGGGCGGTGCAGGTTAGGGGGCCTACCCTGTGGCCGTGTCAGTGATAACAGATCAGCTTCTTGGTTTTGCACAACGACTTTCTACACGAGACAAACTAGGAAGCCAAAGCTGTCAGCGGGAAGCTAGAAGTGTGCAGTGTGCACACTATGTCGACATCTGTTTGTACTTTTCCCCCCTTGGCTGTATCCGGCTGGGCACCAGTATATAAGGTGCCCTGCCTCCTCCTGTGTGAGGGTCGCGTCTTTAGAGAGAACACCTAGCTTACTCGTTGCATAGAGATAAGGGTGGCTACTCGGCTGTAGGCCAAATTGTGTTGTGGCTACTCGGTGACACACACATATAAAGAGAGAAAGGCAGGAGTAGGGGTTTTACCTCCACACGAGGGCCCTGAACCTGGGTAGATCTTGTTGTTTGCAGTGCTAGATTCATCCCACACGCAGCTACTCGCTGCGTGATCCCTCCCCGAGCACCTCCAGCGTCCATCGACCCCAAACTATTAGCCATCCTATGGCATCTGCCGTGATACCACCACGACACCCGTAGCTAGACTTGAATCCATTCGTATATTACTTTCATTTTCCACTAGCCATAACTTCATCGTGCATCAAATGGATGTTAAAAGTGCCTTTCTAAATGGTCCTCTAAATGAATTGGTATATGTTAAACAACCCCCGGGGTTCGAGGATCCCAAGTATCCTAACCATGTCTACTTCCTCCATAAGGCTTTGTATGGCCTCAAACAAGCCCCACGTGCTTGGTATGATCATTTAAAGGAGTTCTTAGTGGATCGTGGTTTTGTACTTGGGGTAATTGATCCCACACTCTTTACAAAAAGTGTAGATGGACATTTCTTTGTATGTCAAATATATGTTGATGATATTATGTTTGGATCTTCTAATGTGATTTTTGTAGAGCAATTTTCCAAACTAATGACAAGTGAGTTTGAGATGTTTATGATGGGAGAATTGAAGTTCTTTCTTGCTTTTGAGATCAAACAATATTATGAAGGGACTTTTATTTTTCAAGAAAAATATATTCAAGACATGCTCAAGAAATTTGATATGAACAATGCCAAGCCACTACCTTATCCAATGCCAACAACCGTGAATCTTACTATGGATCACGAAGGTATACCGGTTGATCCAAAACTTTATAGTTCTATCATTGGATCTTTGCTTTATCTTTGTGCATCTAGACCGTATATTATGTTTATTGTGGGTTTGTGTGTAAGATTTCAATCTAACCCCAAGGAAAGCCATATCATTGTGGTCAAAAGGATTCTTAGATATTTGGTTGATACTCCTACACATGGCCTTTGGTATCCATCAAACACAACTTTTGATCTTGTGGGATATTCGGATGCGGATTGGGGAGGTGACAAAGTGGGTAGAAAATCAACCTCGGGTGCTTGCCATTTCCTTGGTAGGTCGCTCGTGTGTTGGTCTTCCAAGAAACAATATTTCATTGCCAACTCCTCCACAGAAGCGGAGTATATTTCCGCCTCTAGTTGTTGCTCTCAACTCTTATGGATGAGGCAATTTCTTAAGGATTTTGGAATTGAGATTAAGACAATGCCTCTTTTATGTGACAATGAGAGTGCTATAAAGATTGGTCACAATCCGTACTTCATGGCAAGACCAAGCATATTGAGATTCGGTATCACTTCATTCGAGATCATGTGGCCAATGGAGATATCTCACTTTCCTATGTCAACACCAAAGATCAACTTGCCGACATCTTTACAAAACCTCTAGATGTGAAGAGATTCAAGAAATTAAGGAGTGAGCTCAATATCGTATCTGCAAGCAATTTTAGTTGATTGAAAATATTGCATACGCACCCCTACTAGACTCTTATTTGGATTTTAGATGTACGCATAGACATAGGGGGAGTGTAGCTCAATCAATGATTCGAAACTACTCCTATAATGCATAAATAAACAAATCATGCATAATGGTCATTTCAAATGATATAATGTGCTTCAATGATGAGTTTCGACAATGCATCCAAGTTATATCTTCGCGGTGTCATATCGAGTATACTCATACATGGTGGCTAAGGCCACCTCCCAAATCAAAGATTCGAGTTTTGCTTGGTTGTTCATATTGATAAGAAATTTGGTGTGCAACTCATATGCATATTCGTTCTTATATTCCATAACACATCCAATGTTGTTCTTTGTAACATTTATGGTTTTATTCTTTCCTACATTGGATGTGTGAGGAAATCATCATACTAACACTTTGCTCCATGTGCACAACATCATGCCTCATACATCAATCTTGCATTATGTACATGGTCAAACAACTTGATTAATTTTTTTTTGATTAAAATAAAAATTTGGAACAAATTCTTGTATCTATGTTGTTAGAACTAGTAGTGTGCCTAAATTTATTTTACTCAAAAAAGAGGGGGAACAAAACAACAAATTCAAGATCAAAAAAAGGGGAAGGGAAGTTTTTTTAAAAGAGGAATTTGTTTTCCAGAAAATCTGGCCTAGGGGCCAGCGTCGTCTGTTGGGTGCCCGGCCTAGGCCGGGTCAAGGCCGGCGGCGTCTGCTGGGTGCCCGTCCTAGGCCGGGGTCGGGGCCGCCCGGTTTTGTTGGGTGCCCGTCCTAGCGCTCGGCATGGTTCCCGGCCAAGCTGGCTACCCTGCACTTCACGTAAACCGTGCGTAGGGGGGCGGTTACAGTCCATCTTCCTCTCCTCTCCCCCCACCCGAAAACACACCATGGGAGCCATGCCCCAAGCTCTCCCCTCCCACCCCCTCCCTCTAGACTCCATCCCCTCCTCCCTACTCCTCAGATCTGCTAGCCTAGCCTCTCTCTCCCCTACTCCTCCAAACGGAATCCCCATTGGTGGGGAGTTAGAGGAGATCCATCCCATCCTTGAAGAAAGTCACCATGGCTTCCAATCCGGGTACTATGGCTAATTTTTTTGTGCTTGCTCTTTGCCTCTTTCTAGTCTCCTATTGCTTAGGATTCCCATGTACAATGGATAAATCTTTTTGGGATATTGCTTAAGCATGTTTGAGTAATGCTATGGTCGTAATTAGAGACTACTTGTTTAGGGTTATGGCTTAGGGACTTTTATTTTTATGATGCAACTAGTGTCTATTGCCTCCATCACGTTTAGGGGTCTCTTGCCTAAGTGATGCCTTGCTTAGGGATTTCTTATTAAAATGTTGCCACTAGTGCTACCTCACCCCTATGCCATGTGAAATTAATCGAGTCTCTTGCTTACACCACATGGCCATAACATATTTGCTTTGTACTCAATGTTTCACTCCGTTTAAAATACCACTATGTCATAAAACAAACCAACTCTAAGAACTTTGTTTGCCCATTATGTATTTTCTTGCTTGAACTCTCACTTTACTTCATCCACTTCTAATTAATCTATCAATCAATAACAACAAAACCAACAATGTTTTCCATATGACCATGTACACTCATATTGCATATGCACTTGCATTTTCATTTATTCCCAGACAAGGAACCCATGGCCTATGCTCGCAAGAGGATGAAGAGGAATGCTAAGGAGGCTTGTGGCTCTACTCCCTCTCAATCACAGGGGGGGCGCTCTTCCGGTCAATAAAGCTGAGCCAGTCCATGAGAACTCGGGGAGTCTCAATACAACTGACTGGGAAGAGCACCGCATGAACTTCAACCCATATGCTTTCCCTCAACGCACCTACCGGGACAATCGGTTTTATTGCAAGATGCATCAGCAAGTTCATGAGTTTGTGGTCTCCAGTCTGAAGAATAATTATGTGCCCGTGCATTATTTTGACGTTGCTGCAGCTAGAACAGTTTGGCCAGAGGTAATGGAACTCATGGACTTTCATCAGATCACCAAGCTTATGGAATGCTCTATTCAGTTTTCTCCAGCCATGCTTCGGGAATTCTTTGCCAATGTTCACTTCTCCACCGAGGGTGGACGTGCCATGACTTGGATGAGCGGAGGTACTCTGTGTCATGCCACCTTGGCCGAGTTTGGTGCTCTATTTGGTATTGCGGAGGCACCTAATTGCCTTTACTCCTATGTCCGGATTCATGGTGATGCATGGAGGCTCATGAAGGCCAAAGAAGGACTTAGACACTTCTATCCCCCTTGTGGTGGCTCTCTACAAGTCCCCAAGGTTTCTTTCTTATCAGATTTTTGGTATGTGACTCACACCATTCTTCGGAACACCATTCATTGCAAGTTTGGGGAAAAGGGTATGGCTCGAGGGTGGATGATCAACCTTCTCTTTCATATTGTGGCTGCCAAGAACAACAACAAGCAACTCGATGTTCAGGATTACATGTGGAATGAGTTGAAGCTCACGGTTCATGGCAAGAAGGTCCCCATATATGGGTCCTATCTTTAGACTCTCATCAACACCAAGGTTCCGGCTCAGCTCATCAACAACTACGCCATGGTTGTTCCCACTATGAAGCCCCTTCTCAGCGCCTCCCAGGACACTACTGCTGCTTAGCCTCTACGCTCCTCACGAGCTACTGCTCCTCCTCAGGTTGACGAGTCTCATGATGGTTCCCCGGCTGCTTCTCCAGATCATTCTCTCAGAGGTCCGAAGAATTTTGGCATCAAACGGGCGCTCCAAAAGATGAATTGCTTCTTTGTGGATAAACAACACAAGGACTTCCTGGAGTATCATAAAGGAAAGGCCTACCGTCATCACCAGCGTGCGCCATGGAGAATTTGCATCTCCCTCCGGATCATGTGAGTTCTGAGGAAGAACTTGATGAGCACAAGTGGCAGTCCAAGCATACTTACTGGCTTGGCGATGATGCCACCTCTCTTGGACAATTTTGGGAAGCCAATACCTCTCAGGCAAGTTCGAGTCAGCCTCCACCACCACCCCATGGTGATGATGATGAGGACGAGGACAACGATGATCAAGATGACGAGGACTTCGAGGATTGAGTTCTCCCTTTTTGGTGCTTGATGCCAAGGGGGAGAATTATCTTAGTGATCTTTGCATTTGCATAGCATGCATCCATTTGCCATTTTCCTTCTTCTAGTTGAACTTCCTATTTGGTTTATGGTTGTTATTTCTATATGTTGTCGTAAGATTAGGTCGTTCTCGGGATATCTATTCTGTGTTGAAGACTATGTTTTCGGGAAATCTATTCTATGTTTTAGACTATGCCATTCTCGAAATATCCATATTATGGTTATCCTAGATATATTCATTTCTTGGTGAGAAGTATGGTGAGCTGATAACATATTCTTTCATACATAATTTGTTGCTATGGTTACATATCCTACCCTATTATGATGATAAAATGTCAATGGATTGAGTAGATAAATTCCTAGAGCTAAATATGTTTAATTCTCAATGTTAGAAACATATATAGCTCTAGAGATTATAATTGCAATATAACATGTAGGGAGATTTAAATAGCCCCAAATATGTGTACCCTCAATATGGTAACACAATTTATGATTATGGGCACACACATAGTGGGAGCTTATTTATATACTTACTCCCTCACAAATGCTTCAATCAATTTATTTTCTAGATCCATATGTTGTCATCAAACATCAAAAAGGGGAAGATTGAAAGGACATGTTTCCTAATCCTAGTTTTTGATGATTGATTACAACACTTGGAAGTATTTGACCATTGTGCTTAAGTGTTCTAGGGAACAAATGACAAATATACAAAGCTATCAATACACAAAAATGGAGAAAGAAAAACAAGTCAAAACACTTTTTTGTTGAAGAAAATGGTCAAAGAAATAAGAAAAAGGAAGAAGAAATCGAAGGGAGGAAGAACCTGCCTGGCCGGCCTGACAGCCGGCCGTGCCTCAGGCCGGGGGGCTCTGTTAGGTGGCCGGCCTGGCGGCCAGCCCAGGCCGGGCACTGCCTAGCCGGCCCAGGCCGGGCTCCAGGCCGGGGTGTGTAGTGTGGTAGCCGGCCTATCAGCCGCCCAGGCCGGGCTCTCTACGCACAGGATGGGCTCCCTGCACGCAGGCCGGTCTCCAGGCCGGCCACTCTGCGCAGCACCAAGGTACCCCCCAACGGCCACTTTCTTCCTCCCACTATAAATAGGACTTGTCTCCTACCTTTTGGAGGGATTAAACAAGCATTCTCTCCCCACCATTGTTGACCACCTCCAAGCTCAAGGTTCTCCCCCAAATACCCAACCAAAGCCATTGATCTCTTGGGATTTGGAGGAGAAGATCTAGATCTACAACTTCACCAAGCCGATTCGTCATCAACCCACTCATCCCCTAGGAATCTTGTTGTTCTTCGTTCATTGGAGCCAAGAACCTTGTTGCTTCTAGCTCATTGGAGTTTGGAGCCTTGTTGTTGTCTCCGTGGCTCTTGTGCTCGTGGATCTTGTTTCCCGGTGTCTTGGTGGCTCCAGGGATTTGGTGAGGACCCTCCAAAGTTGTGGAGTGTGCTTCATCCTTGTAAAAGTTCTAGTTGCCAACCTCAACGACAACATAGTGATTCGAGCCTCCCTACATCGGTGGAAGGACTTGAAGCAGATACGGTGTGCCATTTGAGGGCTACTCGGTGTTCCACTTTGGTGGCACCGCACCGCTCCAACAGATATTTGCTTCCATTGGGAAGTGAACTTCGGGATAAATGGCCGCGTATTGTGTTCGGTTATTCCTCAACTTACCTTTACTTGTTGCTACTAGCTTAGTCATATATCCAGCTTGTGCTAGTTGTACTTGCTCAACATATAAGATTGTTCACCTAGTTGCCTAATCTAGACAATCTATATTTGAGCACTATCTTGTTAACTCGAAAAAGAAGCTAAAATTTGTAGGTAACCTATTCACCCCCCATCTAGTTGACCTCTTGATCTTTCACTAATGGACTGTGGTCCATTACCTACAGGCCACCCTGGTAATCCGGCTCTTTAGGACAATGCCGGATATACCCCTATTCGGTATATATCCGACAGCAGCCCCCAAGAAGGATTGAGACTTCATTCTGCCACCTTTCGTCAATTTGCATTCTTTTCCGAGAAATTTTGGCGCTTTGTCTCGATTCTTATTTTTCCCAAAAACTTCATAACACATAACTCGGATTTTGTCAAAATCCGCCTTTTTCTTCCACGAGCCTTCATGGAGAAGGAACTTCACGACGTGAGCGATGAAATCGTGCTGACATCACAGACATTTGGGTTCAGTCAAAACCCTGAAACATATCTTCTGACAGATTCTCGCGGGAAACGAGGAGATAGCCATTATCACCTTGTCCCCTCGTTTCCCGGAAATTTCGGGCGTGACACACGTCGAGGATCCAACGGCTAAAATAGCCGTTGTAATGAATCTCAGCGCGCTTCTGGCTATAAATAGCCGCCTAGGGGCCTCCGGTTATCCTTCCACTTCACCTTCTTCCTCGAGCCCCCAGCGCCATAGACAGAACCAGAGCTGGAGCTCGAGAAAGTGAGCAGAGAGCGAGTTCTTTCACCTTCCCCGGAAAAGCCATCGAAGGATCCGGCTCATGGCCGCGCCGCCCAAAAATGGTCGACGGATAAACTCCCCGCGCCGCGGACGCGGCCCACGCTGCCCAGGACACCGAGTCAATCATCAATGACCTAGACCCGCAATTGTACTCCCCCGTCTGCGCCACCGCGAGCACGCCGGAGGGAAACACTGGCGATTCAGCTCGCGGGGATCAGCCTCCCACGGCCGAGGACGTGTCGTCATCGTCAGCTCCTCCTCCGCCTCTCGTCAACGACCCCACAAAGGGAAACACTGCTACCGGAGGCGAGGAGGTCGCCGTCCCTGGTGCCGCCGGCGGTGAAGAAGAAACAGAGGAGAGCTCCGGGTATTGGAGCTATTGCAATGTGGTTCCATCCCTGTCGAATATGCATCTCAACAAGTCCCTCGGGTGAGCCCATAGGGTTTCGATTAGGAGAACGTGTAGGCGCTGGTGACAATCGTCGGCTAACAGGGGGCACGATTTACCCAGGTTCGGGGCCCTCGTAGAGGTAAAACCCTTACTCCTGCTTCTGTCGATCTGTATTGACGAGTAGATCGGTTACAGTGGGGGATGCTCAAGTCGAGAGTATGATCTCGATATCATTGCTTTTGTGTTGCGGTTTTGCTTGTCCCCCTCCTGGTGGTTCTCCTGGCCTTATATAGATGGCAAGGTCTCAAACCGTTCCCGGGGTGGATACAAACCCTAACCTAAAGTCGGTTACAAGTTTCCTAACTTGACCCGCAAGGCCTTGCGGGTGGGCTTCAACTAGGACTTCTAAATAGTCAATGGCATCTCCCCTTGGGCTTAGGTATTGGGACTTGGACCGGGTGTCCTCACCCGATAGGTCCAGGGTTCATCCCTTTGTTAGTAGCCCCCGAGCGTTTACTCGATTGAGATTTTCTTGTCGGGTAGACGCTCAAAATCTTGTCTTAAATTCTTTCGACTGGTCGTTTCAACCGTGCGTCATTTGGAGGGCGTGTACCCTGTGTGTGTGATGAGTTTTTGTATGAAAGTGCCTGTATTTTTTGGCTGTTTTCATAGAAGGATATGGCTCAGTTGCTTGGCTCTCCCGAAAGCTCAGGGCCAATTAATTGCATCTAGGGGAAAAACAGTTCTGGCCTACGCGAATTCGAGACCTCCGACTCGAATCCGATGAGGTGATCATTCGACTGGGCCGTGGAGGTCTTATCGATTCGAACTTAACCTATAGGGGTACCCGGCGCGTCCGCTAGGATTTTTCTTCGTGTTGTTGACACGGAAATTTACCGTAGGACGCAGCTTGAGTGCGATTCCAGGACCATAAGAGAGATCGTTTGGGTCTTACCTTCGTATTCGAAAGAATACGGCATCCGTATGTGCCTAGTCGGCCGAACGATCCAGGGAGGGGATGTGTGTACGCCGTGTGACCGAGTGGCTGGAGCCGCGCACTCGCGAGTTTTTTTTTTGTTATGCACAAGGATTTTTGTTTTTGTAGTTTTCTATCCATAAGAAAGAGTTTTCGTGTCTGGAAACCTTGTTGTGCCCATACGAAAGAAAATTTCGTGTCTGGTGCTTTTATGCGAAAGAGTTTTCGCTTCTCGATATGCCCATACGAAGTAAATTTCGTGTCTGGGATCTTACCCGAAAGAATTCTCGGTTTTGATGAGGTACACAATGACGTCATTGCGCACTTTGTTCGTTCTGACTCCTCCCGATGGGACGTGTCGAAGTGAAAACAGGGCACGTTGGCTCACACTGTCAGCTTTTTGACCGGAAACGAGACGTTGTTTCCGGTTTTTCCGCGAGCCATGCGTAGTAAATGCGCACGATCCGCTGTTAAGATCGTGGCATAAAACAACTTTTCACTGTCGCCTCGTTTCCGCTTCACGCGTGGCAGCCGCGATGGGTGCCACGTTGCTCAATCTGCGGTCCAGATTGGTTTGTCTTGTATATATATATCCGCCCTTAGGCGGGAAGTGAAAACTTGCCGGTCATTTGCTTTCTCTTCTTCTTCTTCCTCGCGCACACCTTTCCCTCTACAAGTGCTCACAAGCTCTCATGGCGGGAGGAAAAAAGCACGGCGCTGCTGCTTCGTCGTCGAAGGCAAGCGATGATGTCCCCGTGCCACCCGCCGCGAGGACGGGCGACTGGCGTTTTGCCAACACCACCAAAAAAGCATAAAGGAGATGCAGAGGGAGGGGCTGCTGCCCCCTGATGGCGACAAGAGAGTTCGCCTCGGCAAGAAAGAGGAGGTATCGAACCCTCGCGCAAACGAGCGCGTGATTCTCACTTCCCCTTCATCCCTTCCTCCTTGGTCTGTTGTATGTCTACGGCATACAGCTCCACGATCCGCCTACAAATGCGATGCAGCACATCTCGTGCTTCATCTTACTTTGCGAGTGCTTCTTGGGCATTTGCCCGCACTGGGGCCTTTGGAAGGCCCTGTTCAAAGTGCGGGTGTTCCGCGAGAAATCGCGGGTGGAGAGCCAGCTTGGAGAGACGTTACGCACTAGCGGCTTCGAAATCCAAGCGAAGACGGACGACTCCTACTTGGAGATGCACTTCCTCGACTCCGCGCAAGGATGGCGGAGGAAGTGGTTTTACGTTGTTGATAACAGCGCGGGTGGAACTCACGAATTCTACCCGTTTGCTGTTTTGAAGCGACGGAAGTCCTGAGCGCACAAGCTCTCAGTCGAAGAGAACCGCATCGTCGCCCCACTACTCGCCAAGGTGGCAACTCTTTGCGACCAGACCGCAGGGGTCGCGCTGAATGGTTTGCATCTGGCGAGCGTCTTCCTCCGGCGCAGGATCCAGCCTCTCCAAGAGAGGCCCTCAACTATGTGGGAGTACCAGGGCATCCAAGACCCTAGCCGTGTTAGCCAAGATATCCTCTCGAATGTTGAATTCGAGAAGAAAATTGCGGCTATCACCAAGCTGAAGGTGGGCGAGTCCTTTGCTGCCTGCCCTCTCGAACCATTCGAGGCTTCGAGACCTCCTCCAGCCGATGTAAGTTTCCTTCTTTTCTTCGCTTTAATATTTTTTGCCATTCGAATCTTTATTGACTGAGATTCCGCCCCTTTCTTCTTGTTCTCCTTTCGTAGAGTCTGAAGGTAGCAACATGCTACGCGTCAATATCTGCCTATGATGCCTCGGACTTGCTGGCGAGCAACCTTGGGGCCCCTCTCGACACCAGTGTCGCCGAGGCTGACTCGAGTTCCGAGCACGGTTCTTCGGACGACGTGGAAGAGTCGAGTACCGATCAGCTTCATCACCGCAAACACCGGCAGGAACGAGGATGATGAAGCAACTTCAAAAGATAATTCCTTGGGTGGCGGATCAGGCAAGGCGACCGAGCCTCTTCGGGTGACGCCTCTGAAGGTGCTTCCTCCTCTGGGCTCTAGGCCGAACGTCTCCGCCTCGTGGAACGCGGATATGATGGACGATGATGACGAGTGAGTTTTTTCTTTCGCGTTATCCTATAGTCGAAGGCTTTCTTATTTTTCCCTTACGCCTTTGTTCGATCTTTCCTTTCATGACAGTCTTCGGACCATCAGCCCTGGCCAGTTTGCTTCCTCTGTCCCTTCTGTGAAGAGAAAGGAAACTGTTGCGGATGAAATTCCAGTCGTCAAGGCTACCCAGAAGCCCCTGAGCCCAACACTGGCAGCCGCGGCTACATATTATAGGTTTCCTAGCTTCACGGGTGGAGCCTCGACGAGCAAAGAAGTGTCGGGTAGCTCGGCGGACCCTCTGTGCACCGCCCAAGGCCAGGTAGATCTCGTTATCTCTTTTGTTCCTACCACTTTGTCTGTTTTTGATTTTTATCGGGTGCACGACAGTGCTCCCGATGGGAGTAGCCCCCGAGGCCGTGGTTAATCGCTTGTGATTGGTCACGGGCTCAAGTTTTATGATTTCCTTTTTGTCCTTTCTTGATTTTATCGGGTGCACGGTAGTGCTCCTGATGGGAGTAGCCCCCGAGGCTATACTCGACTGTGTACAGTCGTGAATAGGCTCAAGAGAATTTGCCCATGACTTGAACTCCTTGTTTTGTATCTTTGCAGTCTCTTCTTGACTCCCTTGCTGCTATCGGTCGCCGAGTGCTCTCGGCCGAGGCGGATTGCGCTTCCATTCGGGTGGATCGTGATTGACTCGTCGAGGACGGCCAAGCTCTCCAAGGTAAGTTAATTTGTCCCATTTTTTACTGTTTCCACTGGTCGTACAAATTTTCTTAGGCTGAATTCATTGCTCTGCAGCTCAAGTTAATCTCTTGAGGGCCGAAAAAAGCTGAAGCTGCTACTCGGGTGAAAACCCTTGAGGCCGAGTTGGTGTCTACCCGAAAGGAGCTGGAGTCTTCTCGCAAACATTCGGCTAATTTTGAGGGGAAGCTTGTCGAGGCCCAAGAGGCGCTGAAGCAGCTGGAAGAGGCCGGTGCTAAACATGATAACGATCTTGTTAGCATCATCCGCCCTTTGGCTCAGCAATTTGCGGGTAAGTTGCACTCGACTATTTTTCTGTTGCGA
The DNA here is from genome assembly GCA_028641055.1 of Alopecurus myosuroides. Taxonomy (NCBI): domain Eukaryota; kingdom Viridiplantae; phylum Streptophyta; class Magnoliopsida; order Poales; family Poaceae; genus Alopecurus; species Alopecurus myosuroides. The sequence goes on along the minus strand of CM054057.1, from coordinate 296,645,346 downwards.
CGCAGTTTAATTGGCTATTTCGGGAATTTACAGTGTCTTCTTTATAGATGTCCTTGGCGTTGCACTCGAGCTACCCGGGAGCCGGCGACTGGATGCCCTGACGGATTCCTGCTCCCAACTCCAGAAACACGCGAGTGGGATTTGCTCCCTCGTTGGCGAAGCCATTCGAGTGTTGACGCAATTCCATGAGCGCCTGCTGGTGAATGTGGTGGTCCCGCCTACATTGGGTGGCCTTCTGAGAGTTTTCCTGGATGACGAGAATCTTCTCCAGGCTTACTCAGTCGCCTAGTCCGAGTGCGGAGTTAGGACAGCCATCCAATTTGCGCTGGCGCACGGAGTCGCGGACTCGGAGAAGGTATTCTCGAGCCTTCCCTACGACGCCTTCGGCAAAAAGATTCCGCTTCGTCCTTTTGGCTCTCATGCTGAAGCCCTTGCCCAGAAGCTCTCTGAAGTGTTTGCCCGTGCTGGTCACAAGGGGCAGCCTGCTGCGAGCGGCAACACTTCTGTAGCCCCTTAGGCTTAGTTTAAAATTTCTCATTCGGTCTGTCGATGTAATGAACCTTGGGATGTATTCCCGTATTTTCTTTAATCGAAGTATTTTGTTGAGATCTTTGGTGTTGCTTGTTGTATTTTGCTGCTTATGCGCTCCCGATGGGAGTAGCCCCCGAGCACCCGATGGATTGGTGGTGTTCTTTCGCGAGTAGGGTCTTGTTTGCATTTCTGAACCTGCGTCTGCTTTCTTTCCAGGTGTTTCATCCCAATACAGGGTCTTCGAGTGGCGCAAGCACGCAAGTGAATTCCCTTGTTTCTGCTACTAGCACATTCGCCTCACTCCTTGACCGTGTTGCGGCTGGAGAACGCAAGCTAAAGGCTTTGCCGGGGGGGGGGGGGGGGTCGCTGATGTGGCTAAGTCAAAACAAAAGTTTGCCGCTGAGCATGAACAGTTCGTGATGGAAGAACTGGCAGCTGTTGCAAAAGACATGCTTTGTAAGCCTATGAGCCCCCTGATACTTTGTTGTTTTCTTCTTTTCACTCTTAACCCTTCGCGCTGTTTTTTGCAGTTGTTGAGCCTGACGGTCCTTGTGAAACTCATTGGGTGGATAATCACATTGTCCATGAAGCGGGTAGCTCAAAGCCACACACGAACAACTTATGGTCTGACCGCAGTCGAGGGTTTGTTTTGGCGACCTTGCAAGTACCAGGCTGGCAAGGCGAAGATGCTTGTGGATTCTTGTCGCGAAGCCTTGTCTTCTGTGCACCGGACGTTCTATCCGTTGGGAACCGTTCCAGAAGGGTTGAGCGACCTGCTAAGAATTTTTGGCCGAGTAGGTGAAGTTCGTGAGTGTGTTCGTCAGCAGCTTATCTGCGGTGCTCAAGTAGCGCTTGCTTTTGTTCGGTTGTGGCATCCTGAGGTGAACTTTAACTCTGTGGCTAGGCTTCCCAATGCTCCAGTCGATTTGACCTCTCATTATGCAGTCCTTCATCCTGCAACGGAGGAGATTATTCGGTTGACTTCTGAAGAGGTTGATCGAATATTGGCCGAGGAGACTGCTCGTCGTCAGATGTAATTATAGGATGTAAATACCCTATATTATGATTGTAATGTCTTCCAAAGTGTAGTCCTGTAAACTCTGTATAGTTCACTCTTTGTATTTTTAAGGTGTCTATAAGGTGTCTACCTTGTTTGAACCTTGTGTTATTTTTATGCTGATTAGGCGAGCCCGCGTGTGTTTGGGGTGTATACCTGTGGTTTATAGCATGTAAAAATCGAAGATGCGAGTAGCTGTGGTTGAGAAACCATATTTTTATTGATATGGCTGAGAAGCCATGTGTTTGATCAAACTATAGGATGGCTAGTAGAGCCTTATTTCTTTGCGAGTAGAATAATCCTAAGGGTAGAATTTGCGGAGATGCGCCACGTTCCATGGGTTGGAGTAGATGCCACTAGTCTTCGGGTTCTTCAATCGGTATGCGCCACCAGGGATAACTTCGTGTATTATGAAGGGTCCTTCCCAGGGTGGCTCGAGCTTGTGTCCTTCCTTCTGCTTGAGCCGCAGCACCAAATCTCCGACCACGAAAGCTCTGTGGCGTATACAGCGACTGTGGTAGTTGCGCAGCGATTGTTGGTATACTGCGGATCTTGCGAGTGCGATATCGCGTATCTCATCTAGTGCGTCCATATCTTCAGCGAGTGCTCTGTTTGAAGTTTCTTCGCTGTATGCGACGACTCGTGGAGCGCTGAATTTTACATCCTCGGGAAGGACAGCTTCAGATCCGTATACCATGAAAAATGGTGTATAATTTGTTGGTCGATTTGGAGTTGTGCGTAGAATCCATAGTACCGATGGTAATTCTTGGGCCCAGTGCCCTGCTGCTGGGCGCAGTCTGTCGAGTAGTCGCTTTTTGAGTCTAGTTCAAACTAACCCGTTGGATCGTTCGACTTGGCCATTTGCTTGCGGGTGGGCGACCGAGGCGAAGCTGTGGGTAATTCCTTTTTCTTCGCAGAAGTCCCGCGTTTCCTTGGCCATGAAGTTGCTCCCATTGTCTGTGATGATGTTGTGTGGTATTCCAAACCTGCACTCAATGGAGTTGAAGAATCTTACGGCGCACTCGGCGTGTGCGGAAGTGACTGGCATGGCTTCTATCCATTTTGTAAATCTATCGACTGCCACGAGCAAGTGGGTGTATCCGCCAGGTGTAGATTTTCGCAAGGGTCGTACCATATCTAGCCCCCATTGAGCAAAAGGCCAGGCGATAGGTATCATGTGGAGCTTGGTGGCGGGGGCGTGTGGCTTGGGTGCGAATCTTTGACAAGAATTGCACTTGTCGACTAGATCTTTTGCATCTCTGGCTGCAGTCAGCCAATAGAATCCTGCCCTGAAAGCTTTGCCCACAATTTCTTTCTAGCTGGCATGGTGTCCACAATCTCCTTGGTATATGTCGCACAACAGTTCCTTGCCATCCTCGGGTGCGATGCATCTTTGTAGTATGCCGGATATGCTCTGTTTGTATAGTTCCCCGTTGAGTACCCGAAAGGTTTTGTTGCGTCATACTATTTGTCGAGCCTCGCGAACGTCTGCCGGGAGCTGTTTGTTGGACAAGTAGACGAGGTATTTCTGTGTCCAGACTGGCTCGACCAGAAAAACTTGTCTTGAAATATTGTGACTGAGCTCGATGACAGCGATTTGCGAGCTGACCTCCGTTTCCAATGTTGCGGGTGCTCCTTCGGGTTTCTTGACCTTGACTGAACGCTTGATCAATCTTTCGAAATATATTCCCGACGGTATGGGTGTGTTTGTAGACCCCATGTTTGCCAATTAATCTGCTTCTTCATTGCTAGATCGTGCAATGTGTTTCAGCTCACACCATTTGAAGCTTCCTTCGAGTAGATTCTACATGTCCCGATAGGCAACCATGTTATCCGCGATAGCGTCGCACTCCTTCATTGTCTGCTGTACGATTAGGTTTGAGTCTCCATATATCATCAATCGGGTGGCTCCGCAGGCGATTGCCATTTTCATGTCGTGAAGTAGGGCTTCGTATTCCGCGTCGTTGTTGGATGCTGGGTCGTCGGGTGGAAAATCCAATCTCAGGACGTACTGCAACTTGTCTCCCCTGGGGGATATGAGGATGACCCCAGCTCCAGCTTCTTCATTCCTCTTTGACCCGTCGAAGTACATGATCCAGTTACTCGTATATTCTGGCGGTCCTGGTGTTTGCAGTTCTGTCCACTCGCTTAGGAATTCCGCGAGTACCTGTGACTTCACAGAATTGCGCCCTGCGTATATGATATCCGAGGCGCCTAGCTTGATGCTCCACTTTGCAATTCTTCCGGATGCCACGGGATTGTTCATGATAGTACCGAGTGATGCTTCATTTAGCACCGTGACGGTATGCTCTTGGAAGTAGTGCTTGAGTTTTCGAGCTGTAGGTACCACGCCGTATGCTAGTTTCTGGTAACGAGGGTATCGTTGCTTGCATGGTGAGAGCACCTCTCTGATGTAATATATTGGCCTTTGGACACCGTACGTCTTCCCTTCTTCCGATCGCTCGACTACAATGACTGTGCTGATTACTTGGTTAGTTCCGGCCAGATAAAGGTATAAAGGCTCCTTTTCTTTTGGTGTTGCCAGGACGAGCTTGCTCAGTAGTAGTTGTTTCAAGTCGATAAACGCCTGTCTTGCTCCGGGTGTCCACTCGAACTTATCTGTCTTCTTCAGCAGCTTGTAGAAGGGCAATTCTTGTTCGCCTAGTCTCACGATGAACCTGCTCAGGGCAGCTAGTCGTCCTGCAAGCTGTTGCACAACACGAAGATTGGTTGGCTACTTCATTGTCAAGATCGCTTGGATTTTTTCCGGGTTAGCTTCAATTCCTCGAGCGGACACCAAGTACCCGAGCAGTTGTCCTGCAGGGACGCCAAAGACACATTTGGTCGGGTTGAGCTTGATCCTGTATGCGTTCAAAGCATCGAATGTTTCTCTGATATCCTCGAGCAGCGTGTCCTCTACTCGAGTCTTGATGACGATGTCGTCAACGTACACTTGTACGTTCTTGCCAATGAACTTGGCGAGGCATTTTTTCTTGCAGCGCTGATATGTTGCGCCTGCGTTTTTAAGCCCAAAGGGCATTGTCGTATAGCAGTAGACACCGTGAGTTGTGATGAATCCTGTCTTTTCCTCGTCTTCCTTCTTCATCCTGATCTGATTATATCTCGAGTAGGCATCTAAGAAGGAGAGCCGCTGGCAGCCTGCAGTGGAGTCCACGATCTGGTCGATACGTGGGAGGGGAAAATTATCCTTGGGGCAGTGTTTGTTTAGCGACGTGTAGTCGATGCACACGTGAAGGATGTCAGTATTTTTCTCCGGGACCAGCACTGGGTTTGCTAACCAAGTGGATATTTTTATCTCTCTGATGAATTTTGCTGCGAGTAGTCTATTTACTTCTTCTCCAAGTGCTTTTTGCTTTGGCTCTGAGAACCGTCGGGTGGTCTGCTTGATAGGCTTGGCGTGTTTGAAGACTTCGAGTGAGTTCTCGGCGAACTCCCTGGGTATCCCTGGCATGTCTGAAGGTTTCCAGGCGAAAATTTCCCAGTACTCACGGAGGAGTACGACGAGCGCACTTTCCTATGCCGGCGAGAGGGTGGTGGAGACCATCGCCGTCTTCGCAGGCTCCGTCGGGTGCACTTGATGCTTTCGGGTATCACTGTTTGCGCTGAACTCAAGTTCTGGGGCGTTCTTCTTCGTGAGAGGCATTACGGAGGGATCTGTGGTTTTTGCTATCTCTTCTAGTTCCTCCTGCATTCCGAAGGATTTGGCGTTCTCATTGAACTCGATGTCGCACTTGTTGGATTTTTGAAAATCGCCGTCGATGGTGATGGTGCAATATTCCCCAGGTAGCTTGAGCGTCAGATAGGCGTAATGTGGTACTGCCATGAATCTTACGAGCAATGTTCGGCCAAGAATGGCGTGGTACTGTGAGGGCCAGTCGACTATTTCAAAATCGAGGACTTCTCACCTGTAATTTCTTCGATTGCCGAGGACTACTTCCAAGTTGGTTGTCCCGAGTGGGCGGACCGCCTTCCCAGGTACTATCCCATGAAAGGATGTTTCTGATTCTTCAAGTCCGTCCAAGTTCATGTTCATCCTACGGAGTGTGTCTGTGTAAATGATGTTGATTCTGTTGGGAATATGCCCTAGAGGCAATCATAGATGATGTAATTCCCAATCTATTCATAAAGTTATTAAGTTGTCCTTTGGTTTGAACATCTGATATATGTCATTGAATATGTGATTCGATTGTGGAACTATGTATTCATGTTGTTCATACTAGATTGTCCTTGGTCATTTAGGTTGTGCTGGACACACACCCTAGACTAATGTGAGTGTTGGCTGATGACACGGTTCCACTTGTCATGGGCATGGTGATGCTATTCCAACGTTCACGGACTTGGCTAAAGAGTTTAGCAAGTCGGACTGACCCACATTGAGATGCAACGATCAAGTCATCATTTGCATGTCTCAATCAATGTAATCCTTAGACCTGAGGTTGTCGCACAATCCGAGTTGTGGATCACCGACTTAGGTTCTGTCAAACGTTGTTCTGTGACAAGGCAACTATAAAGGCAGAGTTCGGGTCGAATGAGAAGCAAGCTGCGTGATGTGGATAATCAAGATGGGATTTTGCCCCTCCTAATGGAGAGATATTCTCTGGGCTCTCTCGAGTGATATGATTCAGGAAGCATGGCCATGCGCGACTCAGTTAAGTGCTAACTGTGTCGGTTGACTAAGAGTTAGTCAGATGAATCACATATCACGGATCGAGAAGAGAGTTGAACTATTAAAGGGATGACGAAAAATCGCCTATAGTTCGACAAGGTATATCGTGAGGCAAAAAGGACTAAGATGAATATCACATTGAAAGGTATGTCATCATGACTCAATGGGACTTGGGAGTCAGCACGTTCTGCTACGAGCCGCTACCGATTGATCGATTGGGAGTTGGACTCCAATCGTGTCCAAGTCGCCATGAGCCTGCAGGGTCGCACACTTAAGAGCGGGAGCAAGTATTGGTCGGGTTGGACCCGAACCGGAAATGGACTGGTTTTGTGAGTCGGACTCACAGAGGGAATGGGCCACAAGTGTTGTGCAGCCCATTACCATACGCTATATAAACAGGGGCGCAGGTTGCCCAGCGGGCACGTTAGTCCACTCTCCCATGCGTTGGGAACCCTAGCCCCACTCAGTCCAGCCGTCGCCCCGGACCTAGCAGTCCGCCGTCGGAGCTCCTCCTCGTACGTGTGGATACCGGCAGAGGTGCTGTACGTTCAGCATTTCGACGTTCGAGGAATTGGAGCGGCCAGACCGGATCGTGGGACTGCACTGCCCCGACGCGCTGCATCGATAATCCGCACCTGCGCGTCTAGTGGAAATACTCGTGGCCTTCTACCTCGGCTAGATCTTGGAAGCATCGCGTAGGAAAAGTTTTTGTTTATCTCTACGCGTTCCAACAGATTCCGCTACCTCCGTCCATGAATACTCGAGCTAGTTCGTAATTGCCAATTTGCGCGTGGATGACGAGCGTTGCTTTTCCTGGTCGATAGAGTCGCGGGGGATGGTCTTCCTTGGAGATAATTATTGATTGGTCAGCCATCTTCAAGTACTCGGGCCTTGCCGGTGGAGCTTGGACAGCCATGCATATTTGTCGTGTGTTTGTCTTCTGGACCCCGCGGGATGGGCAGACTTTTTGTATCATTCCCAAGAGTCCTGCGGGGTTTGGGTATGCGTTGCCTCCCTGGTTTGTAGCGGGTGGCGTAGGTAGTGCGGCTAGCACCACGTTTTGGTTTCCTGGTGGAGGCAGGGGTTGTGGTGGGTGGAATCCCTGGTTTCCTCCTCCTGGGAGCTGCGGGTAGCCTTGACTAACTGTCGCTCTGTTTTTCTTCGAGAAGGCCTCGTGTATGTCAAGGAATTTCCGGCAATCCTTGAGAAGGTGCGTTGCTTTGGTTTTTTCGGTGCGCTTATCTGTAAATAGATGTAGCGTGCAGTAACCATCGAGGTCCTCCTCGGGAGTTTTATCCTCCGGCTTTGGCTTCCACTCGCTGTTTCCACGATTCCCACTGTCGCGCATTCTCGTGAACTCCGCTGCTACCAGTTCTTCTCGGTTGTCATGATCGTAATATTTTCTCTTTTTCTTTCGACCATGACGGTCGTCTTCGGGTGCTGGCGAAGATGCTTTTTCGTTGCGCACTGAGTCATCTCCATTTGCCCATCTGTCGGCTATAGCCATCAGTTCTCCAATGGTTTTAGGTGCGGCTCGTCCAAGTTCCTCTCTGAAGGCAGTTCGTCGAGCCCCTTGGCGAAAGCTTTGACTGCGACCTCTTCTGATATGTTTCCCGCTGTGTTCCTAAGTGTGGTCCATCGCTGGATATATTCGCGAGTAGACTCGCCACTTTTCTGCTTGCAGGCTCGCAGCTCTTCGATGGTTGCGGGCCTTTTATATGTTGCCTGGAAGTTCTTGCAGAAGTCAACGTTTAGATCGTCCTATGACCCGTAACATGCCTTTGGTCTTCCTTCGAGCCATCTCCGCGCTGCTCCTACGAGATGCAAGTTAAGGTACTCCATAGTTGTGGTCTTGTTCCCACGTTGGCATTTTACTGCCGTGAGGTAATCTGAGAGCCAGGATTGCGGTTCCAGTGAACCGTCATATTCTGGTACTTCCGTAGTAAGCTTGAATCTCTTGGGTAGTGGCGCCTCGCGGATGCTGCGGGTGAAGCATAATGCACCGCATGCCTCTTCGTCAGAAGAGGTGGATGGGGAACGCACGCGGTTCCTGGCTGCTTGGGCCTTGTCCACTTTACTCTGTACGATGTTAGATCGCGCATTGCATCTAGGTTGGTCGTAATCGATCTCGTTCCGCGGCTCCTCGCTGCGGTGTCGCGAGCGGCTGCTCTGATATCGCAAGCTGCGATCTCGATCCCTCGGGCTGTCATCTGCTGCTACCCGGGCTATCACCGCGTCGTTGGGCTTCTTTTCTTCGGGCGCGACAAGGTGATTTCTCCTTTCTGGGCGATGTACTACTATGTCTGCGGGGTGCTTCTTTATCTTTCTGCGCAGCTGCTTTCTTGTGATTGTAGGCGGCGAGTTTTGCGGTTGCCATGCCTAACCCTTTCTGGACTTTCCTGTATTGCTCCGCGCGGGGGTCGTTCTCCCCTGGCTGATTCGTCTGCAGGTAGGTGGCTGCGGCCAGTACTGCGGCGGCAGGAGTTGTCGGGAGCACGTTGTCATCCTCGTCGAGGCGCATAAGGGAGGCTTCGAGTGATTTACTGATTCCGGTCAGGGACTCGCCATCCATGGTCGTGGTTCTTGAGACGTATCTTTTTCTTCCGGGATGGTTCCCGACAGAATGTGTTTTGGATAGCGCTGCGCGGCGCTGGCTTGACTCATCCGCCAATTTCTCCTCTCAACTAGATTTTTGCGAGCTTCTTTGATCAAGGTTTCCGCTCTCACTAGGTGGTAGTGGTAGGCGGTCATATCTTCATGAGGGGCTCCAGCTTCGAGCGGTTTGCTTGTGCGGATGGCTTCCTTTGCCCAGTTCCAAGCGTCTCGCGATACATTGATGGAGCGTTCCCTTGCGCTATCTTCTGTTTCTTCGGGTGGGTCGCTCGATCCTGCCATGCAGACCTGGGCCAGATATGTCTCGTTAGTCCTAGGTGTAGTTTGGAAAGCGTTCCTGACCCGAGAAGGTTCTTCTGCGGAGAGGGTGTGGAAGTTGCGGGTGTTGAGGAGGATGGATTCGCTTGATAAGTTGCGATCCGCGTAGTTGGGCAACGAATCGACAGCTCCTGGGCTCGAGATCGACTCAGAGCGTGACCCTTCGAGATTTGTTTGCTCGGAGAAGTGCAGAATTCCCTCCTTGTCAGCATAGAACTGGAAGCTTCGAATGTCAAGGTGATACTTTTCTCCAACCCACTGAATACCGGGCATGATTCCGACGAGTGAGGGGCGACGATGACCAGCCCGATTCGGATAGGATTGGTTGGAGTCAAAGTTCCGGGGCTCCAGCGTGAGTTGGTTGTCGATGAGGCCGAAGATTACGGAGATCCAGCGCCCGCCGTTCCCATAGACGGCGCCAATTGTCGAATATGCGTCTCAACAAATCCCTCGGCTGATCCCATAGGGTTTCGATTAAGAGAACGTGTAGGCGCTAGTGACAATCATCGGATAACGGGGGGCACGATTTACCCAGGTTCGGGGCCCTCGTAGAGGTAAAACCCTTACTCCTGCTTCTGTCGATCTGTATTGACGAGTAGATCGGTTACAATGGGGATGCTCAAGTCGAGAGTATGATCTCGATCTCAAGGCTTTGGTGGTGCGGTGTTGCTTGTCCCCCTCCTGGTGGTTCTCCTGGCCTTATATAGATGGCAAGGTCTCAAACCGTTCCCGGGGTGGATACAAACCCTAACCTAAAGTCGGTTACAAGTTTCCTAACTTGACCCGCAAGGCCTTGCGGGTGGGCTTTAACTGGGCCTTGTAGAATAGTCCATGGCGTCTCCCCTGGGGCTTAGGTCTTGGGCCTTGGACCGGGTATCCTCACCCGATAGGTCCAGGGTTCATCCCTTTGTCAATACCTTCTTCCGTCAATGGAGGATGAGGGGTTCGTGCTGAAAGGAAAATGTCGGCACGACGAGAAGAAGAGCCTTCTCCAAGATCCGGCGAACAGGTTCTCCTTGCCTGTCACATAAACATAGGTATAGGTTTTCCGCCATCCGCCTTCTTTCTCCAAATTCTCAACCACTACCAAATCCAGCCGCACAATCTCCCTCCTAACTCTATTCTCTACATTGCCGGGTTTCAAGCCCTTTTTGAGGGATACTTGGGAATAGATCCTAGGTTAGACTTCTGGCAATACTGCTTTGGAGTAAAGCGCAACACCTCTGAGGGCGCTCTCCCCACTTGTGGAACCATATGCTTTACCATTCATAGGTTTAGGGAAGATTGGTTCCCGAAAATAAAAACTTCGGAATCCGTCAAATTATGGACGGGTGATGCCCACAAGTATAGGGGGTGTATCGTAGTACTTTCGGTAAAAAAGAGTGTCGAACCCAACGAGGAGCAGAAGGTGTTGACAAGCAGTTTCGATGAAGGAATAACTGTAAATACTGGAATATAGATTTGTAGGGTTTTTTGATATTGCAGATAAATAAAGTATGAGTAAATAAAATGCAGTAGTAATAATTGCAGAAAGTGGCCCAATCCTTTCTTTAGCAAAGGACAAGCCGGTGAGTTTACTTATGATTTACAAACGTTCTCGAGGACACGCGGGAGGTTTCTGTCAAGTGCTTTTGTTCCATGCAGCTGAATAATGTTAGGTATTTTGATAAGTGTTGTGTGGGTGAACCTATTCTAATGTACCGTCCCAGCCAAGACTAATACATACTTGTGATTATACCCCTTGCAAGCACCCGCAACTACAAGAAAGTAATTAAGAAATAAATCTAACCACAGCTTTAAACTCCGGGGTCCTACGCTCCCTCGTGTAATTGTTTCCTAATGGGGGTTTAGGTTTCTGTCACTCCGGCAACCCCACAATTAGTAGCCAAATACACGATGCATCCCCTTAGGCCCATAAATGGTGAAGAGTTATGTAGTCGACGTTCACATGACACCACTAGGAGAATAACACCACAACTTAAATATCAAACATTAAATATTGTTCAACATTACTTCACTACTAACAACTTTACTTCTCTCATGTCCTCAAGAACAACACGAACTACTCACAAGACATCATATGGATCATAATCATAGGTGATATAATGGATGATACCAATCTGGTCATAAAGTGCAAACACTGATAAATCTAACAAGCATAAACTACTAACAAGTAATCCACACCGGGAGAGAGATCTAATGCAAAACAACGATAGAGGCCCCTAATTGTTACAGCGGGATGACGGTGGATGATGAGGGTGATGGTGCTGGTGGTGATGACGATCTTGTTGATGCCCGGAGCGATGACGGTGACGATGGCGATGACCACATGAAGATAGATGATCCCAGGCTGAACGACTCTTTCCAAGGCAACAAATCCGTCGTCTACAACATGCGCCTTTCCTCCGAATATTTAATCTTTTTCACGTCCACCTGCCACTTGGAGCTTCTCACGACGTGTTTTGAGGTAAAGTTGTATAGAAAATCAAACAACATATCCTTCAAGGAAAGACTAACAGTGTATTACACTGAGCAATTAACGTGACCATCGAATCATTGATCGGTACTAAAGTTTGATATTAGCAATTAATATACAGTAGCTCCAATCTGAAAAAAGTGTCGAATGTTTACACCAGGTTTAGGAAAAAAAAATCTAACTCTTCCGACACTTATATAGGATCGGAGAGTGTATCATATTTCAGCTAATATGGGCTGAGGTTGGTTGTAAGTTGTACTACTTTGTGAGGAAATGGAAGAGATGAACAGTATTGTTTTGAATTCGAGTATCACTTGCTATATGACACTAAGCAATAAACCTGACCATTACTCTGAAAAAGAATTTAGATCTTGACTATGTCTTGCCAATATAAATATTATGTGGTGTAACATTCCAAGTATGAAAACAACCCCTAGAATGTTTTGTTTCTTGTTTTATTTATGTTTTGCATCATGACATCATCATTGCATTTGTTTGGCATTTGTTTTCCATTTGTTTTCATTTGTTTTCCTTTGTTTTCCCATTTGAAATTCAAACAATATTCAAATATTTGTTCATACTTGTTCTGTTACAATTTTCAAATAAAAATATCCAAATAAAAACAGCTATTTTGTTTCCATTAAAATAGAAAGCTCAAACTATTAACTTGTTCTTTTTAATAATTCACTTAAGTCAATTTCATTCAAAATTCAATTAATTTTCCAAACAGCAACCATTTTGAAAATTATGAAAATGACAAAAACAAATCTATCATTTGTTACCATTACATTTGAAACTAAAAACTTTTAAATTGTTCTTTTCATTTAATCAATTACTACCAAAAATTCAATCAAATTCAAATAACAATACAAACAGCAACTAATTTCAAATTTTTGGAAAACCAAAGTTTGTACTTGTTGCTGTTACCATAATTAATCAATACAAATTTTTCCTAATTCTTCTAAAACCCCAAAAATCTTTCCTTTTCTTTCTTTTCCTTTTCAGCAAAAAAAAAAAACAAACAAAATCAAAAAAATAAAAAGGAAAAACGCAGGCCAGTGGGCAGCAGGCCCAGCCCACGGCCTGCTTACCTCTTCGCTATCGTCACCTACCTCTGTACGGCGTCCATCCGCAACGCCCACGTCGACAGCAGCGAGGAGCAGACGGCCACGAGCTCCTCCCCTCCTCCTTATAACCCTAGGCCGCAAGCTCTCCCTAGCCATAGGTCCTCCCTCCTCTCTCCCTCCCTCGCCGCCGTCGTTTCCCTCTCTCTCCCGCTATTCTCTGTCGCGGCACCACCCCATCTCTGAAACCCGAGCACCACCACCGTCTGAAACTCCGGTGATCGCCGCCGTTGCGATGCACCACCCTCCTGGCTAGCCACGAGAATCAACCCCCCGCTGTTCCCTCTTCATCCTCGACACCGAAGCGAGCACGGGGAGGGTCTGCAACGCCGCCGCCATCCTCGCTGTCGCCGCCGTCGACAGTCGTCATCGTCCACCCCGAGCCTGCTCCCTCTGTTTCTTCCCCACGGTGAGCACGCCATCCACCCTTCTCTCTCTCTCTGCCATGCGCACGCTCACCACACGCACGCGCACGCAACCACGGCGGGCAGCAACGAGCAGCGGCAGCAACTCGCCGCCGGCAAGCACCGTGCTGTCACGGTTCAGTTAACAGAATTTCAGATTCAGTTAACTATCGCAAATCTGAACATCAACCTCCCTTTGCACTCTGTACTGACAAGAAACGCTCGCTCACCGCAGTGGCAACAGCACACACGCACGCACTCGAGGTCTGGGGTTCGAGTCCCAGCCTCACGGGATTAATTCCCAACTATTTTACCACCGCGCGCTGACAGGTGGGGCCGCCCTGTCAGCGACGCGTGCTGCCACGCTGGCCATTGTGGCCCAGGGCCCCCCTCGTCAGTGGCCCAGGCTAGGCCACTGCGAGGTGTAAAATAATTCTGGCCCTTTTCTTTTTAATTCAGTACATTTTATTTACAGATTGGTCCCTAAATTCCAAATCAAATATCTTTTGAAATTCAAATCCAAATAATACAAATAAAATATGTATACTGAACCAAATTTAATTCTCTATCTGATTAAATCATTTTTTTCTGTTTTGAACATTTCAAATGTTTTCAAATTTCAAATTCAAACCACTCATTTCAAATTTGGTTAATTTCATAACTAATTCAAACTTATTTCAAATGTCACATATAAAATATGTTTTCCATGTCAAATTGAACCACCTTTTCAAATATAAACTTTGTTTCATGTTTTGAATAATTAAAATTGGTTAAATAATTTAAACCTTGTTTAAATCATTTAAAAATTGCCAAATTAATAACTTGGTCAAATTAATTTCTTTTTGAACATATAAAATATGTTTTCAAACCAGAAAAGTATACACTTTTCAAATATGAATTTTGTTTAATGTTTTGAACAAATAAAAATTCAAATAAATTCATACTTGAATTAAATTCATTTAAATCTTGTTTAAACTTGTTTAATTCATAAGTAATTTATTCTAAATCCTTTTTCAACAAGTGAAACATGTATTCCACCTAAAATTTTGTGTACTTTCCAAATATGAACTTTATTATCTATTTTGAACAATTAAAATTGGTGAAAACAACAAATGCTTGTGTAACACCTTTAAGAAACCAAAATTTCATAACTTAATAAATAAAATTCCAAACTTGGTAAACTTCATCTCAAATTGTTTCTATTGTTGTTTTATTTTTGTTTTCCTCATCCATGCATCATGCTAATCCACTTTCACATGATGGTCAGTTGTAGAACAATTATTTCAACCTTAACTCATGGGTTTTCCATATGCAATCCAAATTGCATATGGGTCCATTTAATTATTGTTATCCTGTCAACTAGCTTATTTTGATGCATCAGTTAAATTGTCATGCATCATCCTATGATTGTGCATTATGCCATGTTATTGATTGTTTGTCTCCCTGCGTTGTTTGTTTGCTTCTTCTCGAATAGACGACGACGTTGAGACAGACGAGGTTTACGACACTACTTCTAAGGAGTTAGCCCAGTACCAGGCTACTGAGTTTGCAGGCAAGTATTCACTCACATGAACCATTGTGTTCCCTTCCACACTGGATACCGATACTTTTCGTTGTCTATTCTGCTAGCCTTAAGATTCGTTGCTTGTGTTCGATCCTATCACATGTTATCCTGTAACCCTGATACAGCCTCACCTCCACACCTATAACCCCTTTGCTTGTTGCCTGTGTCTTACTAGCATGCTTAGGGTTGTTTATGCTTGAGTCTGCTGTCCGTTATTTCTGTTACCATATTTATTATGTTCTGGGGCTCGATGTTAAACAACAACCTGTTAATGTTTGAGGTAATGCTAATTTGATGTTAAGGCACCAGCAGGAGTCCCGGCGTGGTTTTGAGGCCTGCTAGTGTCGACCCTAATTAGGAAAAGGGTCTTGTCTACTGATCCATGATGAGCGCACTATCCGCATGTGGGAAGCGTGTATGGGCGCCCCCCTCAATTTGATTCGATTCGCATCTCGTCCAAATCGCCTCATTTAGTTCGGGTTTTCCATTTGCCGCACGCATATGCAGGTACGAACCCGAGGCCAGGGTGGAAACTTTTGTAGTCGGCATTTAGGGAGACACGTTCTTAGAGTGCTATGAGGGTCCCCTTTTCTTCTTGGGGCTTGATTAGCCGTGCACTCAATTGCACGGGGTTCTTTGGGCTTGATGCGAAGAAGAGTTGAGTTGTGTTGAGTGCCTCGCTTGGTGGGTTTGATTCCCGTCTGGCGGGATATTCTTACGTGTACGGCCAAATTGGTGCACCCCTGCAGGGTTAAATCTTCTCGAGAAGCCGTGTTTTCCGCGGTTATGGATGACTTGGTGAAAGTACTGGCTAACAAGTACTCAGAACAACTTACACCTAACTAATGATAACTTGACTAGTAATAGTCTTATTGACACAATAACTTGAACCATCATTAATCCAACTGTGTGAGTTATCCTCGGATTGCTTTTTTGGATAAGGGGCGAGATCCAGGATGGGTTTGTTTGAGGTTAGTTATAGTTGGTTACGATACGCTATCTTATCCCTCTCTTTTAGCCGGAAGTTGTAGCATGTTTCTGTAGTTGGTTAGAGCAGCCTGCTGCCGCACTTTTGTATCACCTATTCTTCCGTTGAACCCAAAGCATCTGTACTTGGTGTTGCCGGGTACACTATGGTATCTTGTGAGTCTTGCTTGCCAGTACGTTTATGTACTGACCTCTTTGGGGCTGTGGTTTCCGCAGACTACGTTTCCGAGGATCCCCATGGTGGCTACTACGTGGAGTATGACGAGGCTGCTGACGAGTAGATAGCGGACCCGGGCAGGATCCGAGACATCGTGGATGGGCTCCGTTTTTTCGTTTCCGGCCTCTTAGGCCTATTTGGATCTTTTCTGTACTCAGACACTTTGGATGCTTCCGCTGTGTTGTAATGATGAATTGTTGGGACATGTGTCCTCTGGATGATTGTATTTGCTATCTCTGCTCTAGTGAGAGCTATTTGCAACTTATTTCAATCTTTTGTGTCTTAGAGATATGTTGTGATATCAGTTGTTCTAATGCCGTTGACGTACCATGTGTGTATGTTATGAAGTACGTCAACGGAAGTGTCCTGATTTCTATGGGATGGTTTACGCAGACGATGGATAGTAGAGAATGGTTGTCACACGTTTACGTGTTGGCCTGCTCATATTGAGATGCGGGTGCCGGTATGCCCCGTAAGCCATTTGTTCTACTGTTTAGCGGACTGTGAGTATCCTCTAGAAGTCCGGGTGAGACAAATGGTATCAGAGCCTGTCTGCCTGTAGGATCCCTTTTGCTGGTCGCAGTTGAGTCTAGAAACTATTTTGTAGCTATATAGGAAAAAATGAAACGTGAGAGTAGGAATTCTATTCTTTTATTTCTTTCCCCACCCACCCTCCCTTTTCTGGTAAGGAAGTGCAACGTTGTTTTTCTCTTCTCATCTAAACTTTCAAGTTAGGATTTCACGTATCCTGGTTTCTCTAGGATAGTTATATCTACTAGACCATAGGAATGGAGGTGGTTGTGACATGATTTATCATGTTGCCTACTCATGATTGAGAACGGAGGCGTGTAAGCCCCGGAAGCAGATCCTCTATTCCTTAAGCAGTAGATATTGATCCTCTAGAAGCCCGGATGGGTTTTCCGTAGTACCTCAGGAGTGTTTTGGTCTCGTGTTTCCCGATGTTGCTTCGATATCCTGTTCTTCTCAACATCCTTTTCGTCCGTTGAAACCTTGTTGTTGCTTTCCACTTCAGTTCTTCTACCGGCGTCTAATCAAAACTTCCCCGATCATCTGCAGATGGATCTCAGGTTCTACCCGCAGGTGGTTCGTATGACTCGTTGCGAGAGCACTGCCGGTTATCCGGAGATGCTGAGAGACATGGTCACTTTTCTGGGGTTCCGTTGGGCACCAGAGTACCAGGTCTACGAGCAGCAGCGAGAGTTTGACCAGACCTACTACCAGGCTATCGTCTACATTCTGTCAGATGATGGCATGAGCATAGTCCACCACTATGAGGCAGTAGGTTCCACAGTGGATATGGCGGTGCAGCAGGCAGTTTATGTGAGTCTCACCGTCCTTCGTGCTGACTACTGGGGATTTGACGATTCTATCTATCGCCACATCCCCCGTGGTTACATCACTTCGGAGGGAACTCACTTCACTCTCTACGACAACTTGGATGTCTACGAGCATGATAACTCCAGGCTGCACACCACCGCTCAGTTTGTGAGGCACAGTGACGCAGTTGCCAGCACACTATCTCAGGAGTTGGCTTCAGTCAGAGAGCAGCTCTACCTTGCTTTGACTCGTCTAGCGACTTACACCACAGACTTTGTTGGAGATGAGCGCTTTGCACGTTTCGATCAGCCAGTTGGTCGTCGTCTACCAGATGCTGGAGGTTACGAGCCGATCAGAGGTCCACTCCTCAACCTTGGTGCTGGTTACACTGGGATTCCACGCTTTGGAGCACAGGGAGTCGACGCTATGTACTTCACCACACCTAGAGTCGCCCTCAGACCACGTCAGATCTATGTGGATCGTCGTTCTACCTACTTTCGTGGGCGTGCTCCTCACCGTACCTCTCGCCGTACTCCTAGCCGCCGTCCTGCGTGATGAGCATGGGAGTATCGATGTATCCATTCTTAGCTATGTTTAGTTATCCTTTGGCATTCGAACCATTTGTGGTGTGTTGGATATTCTGATGTATTTGAACATGTGATGATGTACCTGTTGGTTATCTATTCATGCGTCGGAATAATCTCTCTTTCGGTTTCCAAGTCTATCCTTTTCTATTGTTGTGCTAAAATGCATTTCCATTCAGGATGCCGCCAACAAGGAACAACCCGCCTGAGCCACCGCCAATCACGGAGCTGTTGACTCAGATGACCCAAGTCATGGCACAGATGGACCATTTTCAGACTAATCAGCACAACAACCAGAATGCTCCACGAGTCACCATCAAGGAGTTTCTCAGTCTGGGCCCGAGAGCTTTCGTGGCCACACGCGAGCCTCTGGACGTGATGACTGGATCCGTGAGATAGCTAAGGCTCTGGAGATTTCTCACGTTGCTGAGGAAGACAAGGTCAAGTATGCCTCCTATCTGCTGAAGGGTCAGGCAGCTACTTGGTGGGAAAACTACCAGGCCATGAGAGCTGGCTTTCCAATCACGTGGGTTTGTTTCAAGGAAGCCTTCCTGAAGCACCACATTCCAGATGGTCTCATGGAAAGGATGCGTGAAGAGTTTTGCTCACTCAAACAGGGCAAGCTGGACGTCATTGGCTATCAGAGTGAGTTCAATCGCCTCGCTCGTTACGCTGGTGATGAGGTGTCCACTGAGGCTAAGAAGATGGCAAGGTTCCGCAGAGGTTTTAACCCGGAACTCAAGTATGCCCTCACCAACATCAAGGCCAACAAGTTCGAGGAGCTCGTTAACACCGCGCTCAATGAAGAGAATGGGCGCAAGGCATTCGAGGAGTCTCGCAAGCACTCGCGTGAGGGTGGTTCCTCCTCCAACATGACCACCCCTCCGCAGAAGCGCCGCATCTGGGTACCAAATGGTGCTGTCACTCGGGCTCCATACGCCCAAGCTTCTCCAGGCTTCGCTCCCCGCCCACCCAACCCTGCCCAGATGCATGATCAGAGGGCTTCGATGGGGAATCCAAGGCCAGGGCCTCCTCGTGTCGTCACTTGCTACAAGTGCAAGCAGACGGGGCACTACGCTGACAAGTGCACGCAGAGGCAGCTACCACCACCACCACCTCGTCCCAACACAAACCAGGCAATGGTGCGCGCTCCCCCGCCTAAGGCCTTCAACTCCAACAACAGGCTTGTGGGAGGACCGCAAGGGTGAATCATGTCAAGATCGACAAAGCTGAGGAAGCTCTTGACGTCGTTCTCGGTATATTACCCGTAAACTCTTTTCCAGCTAAAGTGTTGTTTGATACCGGAGCATCGCATTCTTTTGTGTCAAAAACCTTTGCCACAACAAACAACCTATTTGTGGTTCCACTAAGCAATCAAATCACTGTTCACTCACCGGGATCTCAAATGTTGACTTCCAAGATTAGTAAGGACAATCAAATCCTAATTGGAGGTCGCATATTCCTTGCTTCTCTCATGTTGCTGGGAAATCCTGACATTGATGTCATCCTTGGTATGGATTGGCTGAAAGCTAATAAAGCAAGGATTGACTGTGCTCAAAAGTCAATAACTCTGTCCCACCCTTCTGGCCAGATAGTCTATTCTCCAAATGAATCAAGTTCCATTCATCTGTGCAACCTCGATGCAAAACCTCTACCTTCACTTGAAAATGTTCCGGTGGTTTGCGAATTCCCTGACGTCTTTCCAGAAGAGTTGCCAGGGATGCCTCCGGACAGAGCAGTTGAGTTCGTGATCGAGCTTGAGCCAGGTACTGCCCAATCTCTAAGCATCCTTACAAGATAGGAACTCCCGAGCTAAAGTTGTTAAAGGAAAAAAATTGATATGTACATGGAAAAAGGTTACATTCAACCTAGTTCCTCGGCTTGGGGTTGCCCAACTCTGTTCGTTGCGAAGAAGGATCATACAAAGAGACTCGTTGTTGACTATCGTCCTCTTAACAAGAAAACCATCAAAAACAAGTATCCAATTCCTCGTATCGATGATCTTTTTGATCAACTTGCTGGAGCCTCAATATTCTCCAAGTTGTACTTGAGAATGGGTTATCATCAAATAAAGATCAGAAAAGAGGATATTCCAAAAACAGCCTTCACCACTCGCTACGGTCTATATGAATTCACCGTCATGTCCTTTGGTCTCACCAATGCACCGGCGGCATTCTCTCGACTCATGAATTCTGTCTTCCATGAATACCTCGACAAGTTCGTTGTGGTATATCTTGATGACATTCTTGTGTACTCAAAATCCGAGAAAGAGCATGAAGAACATCTTCGTCTAACCCTCATGAAGCTTCGCGAGCATCGTCTATATGCCAAGTTCTCCAAATGTGAGTTCTGGATTTCAGAAGTTGCTTACCTTGGTCATGTCATCTCAGCCAAGGGCATAGCCATTGATCCAGAGAAAGTTAAAGCAATTGTTGATTGGAAACCTCCAAAGACGGTGAAGCAAGTAAGAAGTTTTCTTGGCTTGGCTAGCTATTGCCGTCGCTTCGTCCAAAACTTTTCCAAGATTGCCAAACCTCTCACTGACCTCACAAAGAAGGACAAGAAGTTCGTTTGGTCTCCACAATGTGATGAGAGCTTCAATCTCCTGAAGACTAAACTCACTTCTACACCAGTTCTGGTTGGCCCAGATCCTTCCAAACCTTTCCAAATATTCTGTGATGCTTCTCTCCAAGGTCTAGGTGCAGTTCTTATGCAAGAACGTCAAGTTGTGGCTTATGCTTCACGTCAGTTGAACGCACATGAGCTCAATTATCCCACTCATGACCTTGAACTTGCAGCAGTTGTGTTTGCCCTCAAGAAATGGAGACAATACTTGTTGGGTAATCGCACTGAAATCTTTTCCGATCATAAGAGTCTGAAATATATCTTCACTCAACCAGATCTAAACCTCAGACAGAGGAGATGGATTGAAAAGATTAAAGACTTTGATCTTACCATTTCTTACACTCCAGGCAAGGCTAATGTTATGGCCGATGCTCTCAGTCGCAAGTCGTATTGCAATAATCTCATGATCATGGAAAGCCAACCTCCTCTTCATGAAGAATTCCAGAAGCTGAACCTTGGTCTTGTTCCTCAAGGCTATCTTGAAAACTTGACAGCCAGTCCAACTCTCGAGGACAAGATTCGTTCTGAACAACTTCGTGATGCTGAAATCAAGAAGATGGTAGAACACATCAAAGAAGGCAAGGAGAAATTTAAGTCCTTCTCAATTTATGACAAGGGAACTGTGTTCTTCGAAGGACGCATTGCGGTTCCTCAAGTTCAAAGTCTCAAATATGTCATTCTCAAGGAGGCTCATGAAACTCCTCTCTCCATACACCCTGGAAGCACAAAGATGTACCAGGATCTCAAGACACTGTATTGGTGGCCTGGCATGAAACGTGAAATTGCTCAATACGTTTCGGAATGCGACGTTTGTCAACGTGTTAAGGCAGTTCATCAGAAAACAGCCGGTCTTCTCCAACCTCTAAAAATTCCTGAGTGGAAGTGGGACATGATTGAAATGGACTTCGTCACGGGTTTCCCAAAGTCCAAGAAGGGCAACGATGCAATCTTCGTTGTCATTGATCGTCTCACTAAAGTAGCTCACTTCTTTGCTGTCAAAGAAACAATCTCAGCTAGCCAGTTAGCAGAGCTCTACACAGCAAAGATTGTTCCTCTTCATGGTGTTCCATTGGAAATAAGCTCAGACCGTGGAAGCATATTCACTTCTCATTTCTGGAAAAGCTTTCAAGAAGCCTTGGGCACCAAACTTCTGTTCAGCACAGCTTATCACCCTCAGTCTCAAGGGCAAGTCGAAAGAGTCAATCAGATTCTCGAGGATATGCTCAGAGCATGTGGTCTCTCCTTTGGCATGAAATGGGAGGATTGCCTTCCATATGCTGAATTCTCCTACAACAACAGCTTCCAGGCAAGCCTAGGCATGGCACCATTTGAGGCTCTCTATGGACGCAGATGCAGGAGTCCAATCAATTGGTCTGGAGCTGGTGAACGTTCACTCTTAGGCCCTGACATTGTTAAGGAAGCCGAAGAGAAAGTTCGAATCATTCGTGACAATCTCAAGATTGCTCAGTCTCGTCAGAAAAGCTACTATGACAGCAAGCACATGGATATGATCTATGCACCTGGTGACAAAGCATATCTCCGTGTAACTCCCCTCAGAGGCACTCATCGTTTTGCTGTGAAAGGAAAGCTTGCACCAAGATACATTGGCCCTTTAAACATTCTCTCAAGGCATGCAGAAAATGCTTATCGTCTTGAACTTCCAGAAAAACTATCCAAGGTGCACGACGTGTTTCACGTGTCACAGCTCAAGAGGTGTTTCAAAGATCCAGATCGTGCAGTTGATCATGATTCCATTGAACTGCAAGAAGATCTATCTTATGAGGAGCACCCTGTTCGTATTCTCGATGAGACCGAGCGTAAGACTCGCAACAAGAGCACCAAGTTATTGAAAGTGCAGTGGTCTCATCATTCCGATAAAGAGGCAACGTGGGAGACCGAAGAGGATCTTCGCAAGAAGTATCCGGACCTTTTCTCTTCTCAGTAGGAATCTCGGGGCGCGATTCCTTCAAGGGGGGGGGCGTTTTGTAACATCCCAAGTATGAAAAGAACCCCTAGACTGTTTTGTTTCTTGTTTTATTTATGTTTTGCATCATGACATCATCAATGCATTTGTTTAGCATTTGTTTTCCATTTGTTTTCATCTGTTTTCCTTTGTTTTCCCATTTGAAATTCAAACAATATTCAAATATTTGTTCATACTTGTTCTGTTACAATTTTCAAATAAAAATATTCAAATAAAAACAGCTATTTTGTTTCCATTAAAATAGAAATCTCAAACTATTAACTTGTTCTTTTTAATAATTCACTTAAGTCAATTTCATTCAAAATTCAATTAATTTTCCAAACAGCAACCATTTTGAAAATTATGAAAATGACAAAAACAAATCTATCATTTGTTACCATTACATTTGAAACTAAAAACTTTTAAATTGTTCTTTTCATTTAATCAGTTAATACCAAAAGTTCAATCAAATTCAAATAACAATACAAACAGCAACTAATTTCAATTTTTTGGAAAACCAAAGTTTGTACTTGTTGCTGTTACCATAATTAATCAATACAAATTTTTCCTAATTATTCTAAAACCCCAAAAATCTTTCCTTTTCTTCCTTTTCCTTTTCAGCAAAAAAAACAAACAGAATCAAAAAAATAAAAAGGAAAAACGCAGGCCAGTGGGCAGCAGGCCCAGCCCACGGCCAGTGGGCGAGCACCGTGCTGTCACGGTTCAGTTAACTGAATTTCAGATTCATTTAACTGTCGCAAATCTGAACCTCAACCTCCCTTTGCCCTCTGTACTGACAAGAAACGCTCGCTCACCGCAGTGGCAACAGCACACGCGCACGCACTCGAGGTCTGGGGTTCGAGTCCGAGCCTCACGGGATTAATTCCCAACCATTTTACCACCGCGCGCTGACAGGTGGGGCCGCCCTGTCAGCGACGCGTGCTGCCACGCTGGCCATTGTGGCCCAGGGCCCCCCTCGTCAGTGGCCCAGGCTAGGCCACTGCGAGGTGTAAAATAATTCTGGCCCTTTTCTTTTTAATTCAGTCCATTTTATTTACAGATTGGTCCCTAAATTCCTAATGCAAATATCTTTTGAAATTCAAATCCAAATAATACAAATAAAATATGTATACTGAACCAAATTTAATTCTCTATCTGATTAAATCATTTGTTTTCTGTTTTGAACATTTAAAATGTTTTCAAATTTCAAATTCAAACCACTCATTTCAAATTTGGTTAATTTCATAACTAATTCAAACTTATTTCAAATGTCACATATAAAATATGTTTTCCATGTCAAATTGAACCACCTTTTCAAATATAAACTTTGTTTCATGTTTTGAATAATTAAAATTGGTTAAATAATTTAAACCTTGTTTAAATCATTTAAAAATTGCCAAATTAATAACTTGGTCAAATTAATTTCTTTTTGAACATATAAAATATGTTTTCAAACCAGAAAAGTATACACTTTTCAAATATGAATTTTGTTTAATGTTTTGAACAAATTAAAATTCAAATAAATTCATACTTGAATTAAATTCATTTAAATCTTGTTTAAACTTGTTTAATTCATAAGTAATTTATTCTAAATCCTTTTTCAACAAGTGAAACATGTATTCCACCTAAAATTTTGTGTACTTTGCAAATATGAACTTTGTTATCTATTTTGAACAATTAAAATTGGTGAAAACAACAAATGCTTGTGTAACACCTTTAAGAAACCAAAATTTCATAACTTAATAAATAAAATTCCAAACTTGGTAAACTTCATCTCAAATTGTTTCTATTGTTGTTTTCTTTTTGTTTTCCTCATCCATGCATCATGCTAATCCACTTACACATGATGGTCAGTTGTAGAACAATTATTTCAACCTTAACTCATGGGTTTTCCATATGCAATCCAAATTGCATATGGGTCCATTTAATTATTGTTATCCTGTCAACTAGCTTATTTTGATGCATCAGTTAAATTGTCATGCATCATCCCATGATTGTGCATTATGCCATGTTATTCATTGTTTGTCTCCCTGCGTTGTTTGTTTGCTTCTTCTGGAATAGACGACGACGTTGAGACAGACGAGGTTTACGGCACTACTTTTGAGGAGTTAGCCCAGTACCAGGCTACTGAGTTTGCAGGCAAGTATTCACTCACATGAACCATTGTGTTCCCTTCCACACTGGATACCGATACTTTCCGTTGTCTATTCTGCTAGCCTTAAGATTCGTTGCTTGTGTTCGATCCTATCACATGTTATCCTGTAACCCTGATACAGCCTCACCTCCACACCAATAACCCCTTTGCTTGTTGCCTGTGTCTTACTAGCATGCTTAGGGTTGTTTATGCTCGAGTCTGCTGTCCGTTATTTCTGTTACCATATTTATTATGTTCTGGGGCTCGATGTTAAACAACAACCTGTTAATGTTTGAGGTAATGCTAATTTGATGTTAAGGCACCGGTAGGAGGCCCGGCGTGGTTTTGAGGCCTGCTAGTGTCGACCCTAATTAGGAAAAGGGTCTTGTCTACTGATCCATGATGAGCGCACTATCCGCATGTGGGAAGCGTGTATGGGCGCCCCCCTCAATTTGATTCGATTCGCATCTCGTCCAAATCGCCTCATTTAGTTCGGGTTTTCCATTTGCCGCACGCATATGCAGGTACGAACCCGAGGCCAGGGTGGAAACTTTTGTAGTCGGCATTTAGGGAGACACGTTCTTAGAGTGCTATGAGGGTCCCCTTTTCTTCGTGGGGCTTGATTAGCCGTGCGCTCAATTGCACGGGGTTCTTTAGGCTTGATGCGAAGAAGAGTTGAGTTGTGTTGAGTTCCTCGCTTGGTGGGTTTGATTCCCGTCTGGCGGGATATTCTTACGTGTACGGCCAAATTGGTGCACCCCTGCAGGGTTAAATCTTCTCGAGAAGCCGTGTTTTCCGCGGTTATGGATGACTTGGTGAAAGTACTGGCTAACAAGTACTCAGAACAACTTACACCTAACTAATGATAACTTGACTAGTAATAGTCTTATTGACACAATAACTTGAACCATCATTAATCCAACTGTGTGAGTTATCCTCGGATTGCTTCTTTGGATAAGGGGCGAGATCCAGGATGGGTTTGTTTGAGGTTAGTTATAGTTGGTTACGATACGCTATCTTATCCCTCTCTTTTAGCCGGAAGTTGTAGCATGTTTCTGTAGTTGGTTAGAGCAGCCTGCTGCCGCACTTTTGTATCACCTATTCTTCCGTTGAACCCAAAGCATCTGTACTTGGTGTTGCCGGGTACACTATGGTATCTTGTGAGTCTTCCTTGCCAGTACGTTTATGTACTGACCCCTTTGGGGCTGTGGTTTCCGCAGACTACGTTTCCGAGGATCCCCATGGTGGCTACTACGTGGAGTATGACGAGGATGCTGACGAGTAGATAGCGGACCCGGGCAGGATCCGAGACATCGTGGATGGGCTCCGTCTTTTTGTTTCCGGCCTCTTAGGCCTATTTGGATCTTGTCTGTACTCAGACACTTTGGATGCTTCCGCTGTGTTGTAATGATGAATTGTTGGGACATGTGTCCTCTGGATGATTGTATTTGCTATCTCTGCTCTAGTGAGAGCTATTTGCAACTTATTTCAATCTTTTGTGTCCTAGAGATATGTTGTGATATCAGTTGTTCTAATGCTGTTGACGTACCATGTGTGTATGTTATGAAGTACGTCAACGGAAGTGTCCTGATTTCTATGGGATGGTTTACGCAGACGATGGATAGTAGAGAATGGTTGTCACACGTTTACGTGTTGGCCTGCTCATATTGAGATGCGGGTGCCGGTATGCCCCGTAAGCCATTTGTTCTACTGTTTAGCGGACTGTGAGTATCCTCTAGAAGTCCGGGTGCAACATGTGGTGTTTTTCTTATAATTAGGTTTCCATCCTAGGTATTTAAATTAGTGTGGTACACGATTAATTGAGGGTGCCCTCGGTGGATTTTGGCTCAAATATAAGAGGGAAAGTAAGTAAGATGTCGGCGAAGCGACGAGATCACAAAAAATATATTTCTCGCGGCTAAATATGAATTTTAGACCAACATGGTGAATTTCCATGTTATAACTACTCCCTCCGTTCAACAATAGATGACTTTCACTTGTCTAGATATGAATGTATGTGGATACTAGAAGCTGTCTAGATACATCCATATTTGGACAATTAGAAGCCATCTATTGTTGAACGGAGGGAGTATATAATTGCTAAAAAATTGCACATAATAAATGTTATCAAAATACTTCTACTCCTTACGTGTTTATAAAGATGACCAATAGCCATGATTAGTATTTGATGTAGTCACTAGGGTTTCTTGAAAATAATTCCTACCAAAAGTGATGGGAAACTTTGAAAAATATTTGGATGTGTATTTACTAATAGTATCTCAAGGCTCTACCTCAATCATGCATATCACTTAAATATGTACTAAGGAAGAATAAACAGAAATTACATCATGTTTGTGACAAATAATATTATAAAATTCTATTTTAAAATTAGAATTGTAAAGTTTCTTGCATATATTTATAAATTATATGAACTTAAAAATTATTTAAAGTTATTGTATCCATTTTAATATTTACTAGCCCGTGCTGAAGCACGGGTTAATGACTAGTCCATATAAAGAATTTAAGTCAAGCAACCTTTTCTCATCAGCAAGTTTAAAATATCTATTTAGGTATTTCAATGCCCAATAAGCTTTGTGTTCTAATTCTAAAGGCAAGTGACAAGCTTTTCCATAAACCATTTTATATGGAGACATTCCCATGAGATTTCTATAAGCAGTTCTATAAGCCCACAGAGCATCATTTAACTTCTTAGCCCAATTTTTTCTAGATTTGTTAACAGTCTTTTGCAAGATAGATTTAGATTTGAGGATGATAGGGTGAAGCAATTCTACTATTAACATCATAATAATATTTAGCAAGGGTTTTTCTAAAACCACCATGAATAAAATGAGAACCCCCATCAGTCATAAGATATCTAGGCACACCAAACCTAGGGAAAATAATGTCTTTAAGAATTTTTAATGAGGTTTCACCATAAGCACTTTTAGTAGGTATAGCTTCTTCCCATTTAGTAACATAATCAACAGCACCAATAATATGAGTGTAGCCTTGTAACGGAGGGAAAGGACCCATAAAGTCAAAACCCCAACAATCAAACGGTTCAATAAAAACAGAATAATTCATAGGCATTTCGTTATGTCTAGAAATATTTCCAACCCTTTGACATTGATCACAAGATAAAACTACAACCCTTTGACATTGACCATGGACTCTCTTGAGATCTCACTTTTATTGCAGCTAACTATTAATTAGGAAAACTATCATTAACAGTAATAGGGTCATCAGTGATATTTTCTAATCCAGACAGATTTTCAGCAACAGGATTTTCAGCACCCTTCCTATCCACAATATGTAAATCAAATTCTTGTAAAAGAAGCACCCATCTAATAAGCCTAGGCTTAGCATCTTTCTTTTCATAAGGTACTTAATAGCAGCATGATATTTATAAATAGTAACTTTAGAATCAACAATATACTGCCTAAATTTATCACAAGCAAAAACTACAACTAGGAATTCTTTCTCAGTGGTAGCATAATTCTTTTGAGCAGCATCAAGAGTTTTACTAGCATAATGAATAACATTTAACTTCTTATCTATCAGCTGTCCAAGAACAACACCTACAACATAATCACTAGCATCACACATAATTTCAAACGGTAAATTCCAATCAGGCGGTTGAACAATAGGGGCAGATATTAAAGCATTCTTTAAAATTTCAAAAGATTCTCTACAATCTTCATCAAAAACAAAAGGTAGGGACAACCTCTTGGCATGATTTCCCCCGTTCTGTCAGATCCGGGAGTTTCGGGCTCTAAGTAGTCGTGGAACCCGCTAGAGAGAATCCGACGCTGGTGAAGCGCTAACATAGAGAGTGAGGGAATATTTGGAATACAAGACCCATTCCACACTCTAACACATATGGTATGACATACCATGTGTTGTGGTGGCATTCATACGCTCCGGAGTCCCTCTCAAGGGAAACCCTAGCCCCGTTGGGGAAAAAGACGGAACCGCCGTTCTGGCCTCTTCGCGTGCATGAGCCAGAAGGTGGTAGCAAAGTGGAACCGATTGCTTGGTTGTGTCAGGTTAGGTCAAAGGAACACCAGAGTCAATGGTAGGGGCCACCTCTTGGCAAGATTTTCCCCGTACCGCCATATCCGGGAGTTTTGGCTCCAAGTAGTCCTCGAACCCGCGAGAGAGAACCCGACGTCGATGAAGCCCTAACAAAGAGAATGAGGGAATCTTGTTCATACAAGACACTTGCCACACTCTATATCACACATGGTATGGAAACACACATGGTATGGCATACCATGTGTTGTGATGGCATTCATACGCTCCGGAGCCCCTCTTCAGAGAAACCTTAGCCCCTTGGGGAAAAAGACGGAACTGCCGTTCTGGCCCCTCTACGTGAGCCGGAAGGGGGTATCAAGGTGGAAAAAATTGCTTGGTTGTATTATATTAGTCCCAAGGAACACACAAGTCAATGGTAGGGCCAACCTCTTGGCAAGATTTCCCCCGTTCTGTCAGATACAGGAGTTTCGGGCCCTAAGTAGTCGTGGAACCCGCTAGAGAGAATCCGAGGCCGGTGAAGCCCTAACACGGAGAGTGAGGAAATGTCTGGCATCCAAGATCCATGCCAAACCCTAATTCATATGGTATGGCATTTGCTGTGGTCGCATTCATACGCTCCGGAGTCCCTCTCCGGGGAAACCCTACCCCTGTTGGGGAAAAAGACGGAACCGTCGATGTGGGCTCTCCGCGTACATGAGCCGGAAGGGGGTAGAAAAGTGGAAAAAATTGCTTCGTTGTGTTAGGTTAGGTCCAACTAACACCAAAGTCAATGGTAGGGCCCACCTCTTGGAAAGATTCCCCTCGTTCCGCTAGATCCGGGAGTTTCTGCTCTAAGTAGTTCCGGAACTCGCCAGAGAGAATCCGACGCTGATGAAGCCCTAACAAGGAGAGTGAGGGAATCTTGGTCATCCAAGACACTTTCCACACTCTATATCACACATGGTATGGAAACACACATGGTATGGCATACCATGTGCTGGCATTCATACGCTCCGGAGCCCCTCTTCGGAGAAACCATAGCCCCTTGGGGAAAAAGATGGAACTGCCGTTCTGGCCCCTCTACGTGAGCCGGAAGGGGACATCAAGGTGGAACAAATTGTTTGGTTGTGTTATATTAGGCCCAAGGAACACCCAAGTAAATGGTAGGGCCAACCTCTTGGAAAGATTTCCCCCGTTCTGTCAGATCCAGAAGTTTCGGGCTCTAAGTAGTCTTGGAACCCTCTAGAGAGAATCCGACGCTGGTGAAGCCCTAACACAGAGAGTGAAGGAATATTTGGCATCCAAGACCCATGACACACTATAAAACGTAAGGTATGGCATACCATGTGCAGTGGTGGCATTCATACGCTCTCGAGCCCCTCTCCGGGGAAACTACCCTAGCCCCGTTGGGGAAAAGGACAAAACCGCCGTTTTGGCCTCTCCGCGTACATGAGCCAGAAGGGGTAGCAAAGTGGAACCAATTGCTTGGTTGTGTTAGGTTAGTTAGAAGGAACACCAAATACAATTTTAGGGCCCACCTCTTGGCAAGATCCCCCCCCTGTTCTGCCAGATCCGGGAGTTTCGGCTCTAAGTAGTCCTGGAACCCGCCAAAGAGAATCCGACGGCGGTTAAGCCCTACCATAGAGAGTGAGGGAATCTTGGTAATCAAAGACACTTGCAACAATCTATATCACTCATGGTATGGAAACACACATGGTATGGAATACCATGTGTTGTGGTGGCATTCAAACGCTCTAGAGCCCCTCTTCGGAGAAACCTTAGCCCCTTGGGGGAAAAGACGGAACTGCCATTCTGGCCCTTCTAAGTGAGCCGGAAGGGGGTAGCACGGTGGAACCAAATTCTTGGTTGTGTTATATTAGGCCCAAGGAACACCCAAGTCAATGGTAGGGACAACCTCTTGGCAAGATTTCCCCCGTTCTGTCAGAACCGGGAGTTTCGGGCTATAAGTAGTCGTGGAACCCGCTAGAGAGAATCCGACACCGGTGAAACCCTAACACAGAGAGTGAGGGAATATTTGGCATACAAGACCCATGCCATACTATAACGCATATGGTATGACATACCATGTGTTGTCGTGGCATTCATACGCTCCGGAGTCCCTCTCCGGGGAAACCCTAGCCCCGTTGGAAAAAAGACGGAACCGCCGTTCTGGCCTCTCCGCGTACATGAGCCGGAAGGGGTAGAAAAGTGGAACCGATTGCTTGGTTGTGTTAGGTTAGGTCCAAGGAACACCAAAGTAAATTTTAGGGGCCACCTCTTGGAAATATTTTCCCCGTTCGCCAGATCCGAGAGTTTCGGCTCTAAGTAGTCCGAGAACCCGCCAAAGAGAACCCGACGCCGATGAAGCCCTAACAAAGAGAATGAGGGCATCTTGGTCATCCAAGACACTTTCCACACTCCATATCACACATGGTATGGCATACCATGTGCTGGCATTTAGACGCTCCGAAGCCCCTCTTCGGAGAAACCATAGCCGCTTGGGAAAAAAGACGGAACTGTCGTTCTGCCTCTCAACATGAGCCGGAAGGGCGTAGCAAGTTGGAACCAATTTATTGGTTGTGTTATATTAGGCCCAATTAACACCCAAGTAAATGTTAGGGACAACCTCTTGGCAAGATTTCCCCCGTTCTGTCAGATCTGGGAGTTTCGGGCTCTAGGTAGTCGTGGAACCCGCTAGAGAG
Organism: Alopecurus myosuroides; assembly: GCA_028641055.1. NCBI lineage: Eukaryota > Viridiplantae > Streptophyta > Magnoliopsida > Poales > Poaceae > Alopecurus > Alopecurus myosuroides. Next base: position 296,614,008 of record CM054057.1, on the reverse strand, counting down.
AATCCGACGCCTGTGAAGCCCTAACACAAAGAGTGAGGGAATGTTTGGCATCCAGGACCCATTCCACACTCTAACGCATAGTTATGGCATACCATGTGATGTGGTCACATTCATACGCTCCGGAGTCCCTCTCCGGGGAAACCCTAACCCCGTTGGGGAAAAAGACGGAATCGCCGTTCCTCTCCACGTACATGAGCCGGAAGGGGGTAGCAAAGTGGAACCGATAGATTGGCTGTGTGAGGTTATGTACAAGGAACACCAAAGAAAATGTTAAGGACCACCTCTTGGAAATATTCCCCGCGTTCCGCAAGATCCGGGAGTTTCGACTCTAAGTACTCCTGGAACCCGCCAGAGAGAATCCGATGCCGATGAAGCCATAACAAAGAGAGTGAGGGAATATTGGTCATCCAAGACACTTTCCACACTATATATCACCCATGGTATGGCATACCATGTGTTGTGGTGGCATTCAGACGCTCCGGATCCCCTCTTCGGAGAAACCATAACCCCTTGGGCAAACAGACAGAACTGCCGTTATGGCCCCTCTACGTGAGCCGGAAGGGGGTAGAAAGGTGGAACCAACTGCTTGGTTGAGTTATATTAGGCACAAGGAACACCCAAGTCAATTTTAGGTCCAACCTCTTTGCAAGATTTCCCCCGTTCTGTCAGATTCAGGAGTTTCGGGCTCTAAGTAGTCGTGGAACCCGCTAGAGAGAATCCGACGCCGGTGAATCCCTAACACATAGAGTGAGGGAATTTCCTGGCATCCAAGATCCATGCCACACTCTAACTCATATGGTATGGCATACCATTTGTTGTGGTCTCATTCATACGCTCAGGAGTCCCTCTCCGGGGAAACCCTAGCCCCGTTGGGGAAAAAGACGGAACCGCAGTTCTTGCCTCTCCGCGTACATGAGCAGGAAGTGGGTATCAAAGTGGAAACAATTGCTTGGTTGTGTTAGTTTAGGTCCAACGAACACCAAAGTAAATGGTAGGGTCCACCTCTTGGCAAGATTCCCCCCCGTTCCGCCAGATCCGGGAGTTTCGGCTCTAAGTAGTTCTGGAACTCGCCACAGAGAATCCGATGCCGATGAAGCCCTAACAAAGAGAGTGAGGGAATCTTGGACATCCAAGACACTTGCCACACTCTATATCACACATGGTATGGAAACACACATGGTATGGCATACCATGTGCTGGCGTTCAGACGCTCTGGAGCCCCTCTTCGGAGAAACCATAGCCCCTTGGGGAAAAAGACGGAACTGCCGTTCTGGCCCCTCTACGTGAGCCGGAAGGGGGTAGCAAGGTGGAACCAATTGTTTGGTTGTGTTATATTAGTGCCAAGGAACACCCAAGTAAATGTTAGGGCCAACCTCTTGCCAAGATTTCCCCCGTTCTGTTAGATCCGGGAGTTTCGGGCTAAGTAGTCGTGGAACCCGCTAGAGAGAATCCGGCGCCGGTGAAGCCCTAACATAGAGGTTGAGGGAATGTTTGGCATCTAAGAACCATGACAAACTCTAGCAAATATGGTATGTCATACCATGTGCTGTAATGGCATTCATACGCTCCGGAGTCCCTCACCGGGGAAACCCTAGCCCCGTTGGGGAAAAAGACGGAACCACCGTTCTGGCCTCTCCGCGTACATGAGACGAAAGGGGTAGCAAAGTGGAACCTATTTCTTGGTTGTGTTAGGTTATGTCCAGGGAACACCAAATAAAATGTTAGGGCCCACCTTTTGGAAAGATTCCCCCCGTTCCGCCAGATCCAGGAGTTTCGACTCTATGTAGTCTTGGAACCCTCTAGAGAGAATCCGACGCCGATGAAGCCCTAACAAAGATAGTGAGGGAACTTGGTCATCCAAGACACTTTCACACTATATATCACACATTGTATGGAAACACACATATTATGGCATACCATGTGCTGTGGTGGCATTCAGACGCTCCGGAGCCCCTCTTCGGAGAAACCATAACCCCTTGGGGGAAAAGACGGAACTGCCGTTTTAGCCCATCTACGTGAGCCGGAAGGGGGTAGCAAGGTGGAACCAATTGTTTGTCTTAGTTATATTAGGCCCAATAAACACCCAAGTCATGGTAGGGCCAACCTCTTGGCAAGATTTCCCCCGTTCTGTCAGATCCGGAAGTTTCGGGCTCTAAGTAGTCCTGGAACCCTCTACAGAGAATCTGACGCTGGTGAAGCCCTAACACAGAGAGTGAAGGAATATTTGGCATCCAATACCCACAACACACTCTAAAACATATGGTAGGGCATATCATGTGCGGTGGTGGCATTCATACGCTCCGAAGCCCCTCTCCGGGCAAACTACCCTAGCCCCGTTGGGGAAAAAGACAGAACCGCCGTTCTGGCCTCTCCGCGTAATGAGCCAGAAGGGGGTAGAAAAGTGGAACCAATTGCTTGGTTGTGTTAGGTTAGTTCCAAGGAACAACGAACACAATTTTAGGGCCCACCTCTTGGCAAGATTCCCCCCGTGCTGCCAGATCCGGGAGTTTCGGCTCTAAGTAGTCCTGGAACCCGCCAAAGAGAATCCGACTGCGGTGAAGCCCTACCACAGAGAGTGAGGAAATCTTGGTAATCCAAGACACTTGCAACAATCTATATCACACATGATATGGCAAAAGACATGGTACGGAATACCATGTGTTGTGGTGGCATTCAAACGCTCCCTAGCCCCTCTTCGGAGAAACCTTAGCCCCTTGGGGAAAAAGACAGAATTGCCGTTCTGGCCCTTCTAAGTGAGCCGAAGGGGGTAGCACGGTGGAACCAAATTCTTGGTTGTGTTATATTAGGCCCAAGGAACACCCAAGTAAATGGTAGGGCCAACCTCTTGGCAAGATTTCCCCCGTTCTATCAGATCCGGGAGTTTCGGGCTCTAAGTACTCGTGGAACCCGCTAGACAGAATTCGACACCGGTGAAGCCCTAACACATAGAGTCAGGGAATGTTTGGCATCCAAGACCCATGCCACACTCTAACTCATATGGTATGACATACCATGTGTTGTGGTGGCATTCATACGCTCCGGAGTCCCTTTCCGGGGAAACCCTAGCCCCGTTGGAAAAAAGACGGGACCGTCGTTCTGGCCTCTCCAAGTACATGAGCCGGAAGGGGTAGCAAAGTGGAACCGATTGCTTGGTTGTGTTAGGTTAGGTCCAAGGAACACCAAAGTAAATTGTAGGGGCCACGTCTTGGCAATATTTCCCCCGTTCGCCAGATCCGGGAGTTTCGGCTCTAAGTAGTCTGAGAACCCGCCAAAGAGAACCCGACGCCGATGAAGCCCTAACAAAGAGAATGAGGGAATCTTGGTCATCCAAGACACTTGACACACTCCATATCACACATGGTATGGCATACCATGTGATGGCATTCAGACGCTCTGAAGCCCTCTTTGGAGAAACCATAGCCCCTTGGGAAAAAAGACGGAACTGCCGTTCTAGCCTCTCTACATGAGCCGGAAGGGGGTAGCAAGTTGGAACCAATTTATTGTTTGTGTTATATTAGGTCCAAGGAACACCCAAGTCAATATTAGGGACAACCTCTTGGCAAGATTTTCCCCCGTTCTGTCAGATTCGGGAGTTTCGGGCTCTAAGTAGTCGTGGAACCCGCTAGAGAGAATCCGACGCTGGTGAAGCCCTAACACAAAGAGTGAGGGAATGTTTGGCATCCAGGACACATGACACACTCTAACGCATAGGTATGGCATACCATGTGATATGGTGGCATTCATACGCTCTGGAGTCCCTCTCCGGGGAAACCCTAGCGCCGTTGGGAAAAAAGACGGAATCGCCGTTCTGGCCTCTCCGCGTACATGAGCCGGAAGGGGTAGCAAAGTGGAACTGATAGATTGGATGTGTTAGGTTATGTAAATGGAACACCAAAGAAAATTTTAGGGCCCACCTCTTGGAAAGATTCCCCGCGTTCCGCAAGATCCGGAAGTTTCGACTCTAAGTACTCTTGGAACCCGCCAGAGAGAATCCGACGCCGATGAAGCCATAATAAAGAGAGTGAGGGAATCTTGGTCATCCAAGACACTTGCCACACTCTATATCACACATGGTATGGCATACCATGTGTTGTGGTGGCATTCAGACGCTCCGGAGCCCCTCTTCGGAGAAACCATAACCCCTTGGGGAAAAAGACGGAACTTCCGTTATGGCCCCTCTACATGAGCCGGAAGGGGGTAGAAAGGTGGAACCAATTGCTTGGTTTAGTTATATTAGGCACAAGGAACACCCAAGTCAATGGTAGGGCCAACCTCTTGGCAATATTTCCCCCGTTCTGTCAGATCCGGGAGTTTCGGGCTTTAAGTAGTCATGGAACCCTCTAGAGAGAATCCGACGCTGGTGAAGCCCTAACACAGAGAGTGAAGAAATATTTGGCATACAAGACCCATGCCACACTCTAAAACATATGGTTTGGCATACCATGTGTCGCACCCTGACTTCTAGGGGATACTCACCGTACGAACTGGATAGCAGATGCTTGGATTATGGGGCATAACTGCTCCCACGTCCCAGCTTCCTGGTAGGCCCGCGCTTATGCGCGACAACACAAGCCCTGCTATTCCATCGTCGATGTAAACTATCCACTAGAGATCAAAGGCACTTCCGTCGACGTACTTCAAACCATACACACATGGTACGTCAACGGCGTTTAGCAAGTGATATCACAACAGATCTCTACGACACAAAAGATCGAAATAAGTTGCAAATGGCTCTCATTAGAGCAGAGATAGCCAATACAATCATTCAGAGGGCACATGCCCCAACAATACATCGTTACAACACAGCGGAAGCATTCAACATGTCTGAGTACAGACAAGAACCAAATAGGCCTAAGAGGCCGGAAACAAACAGACGGAGCCCATCCACGAAGGTCTCGGATCCTGCCCGGGTCCGCTATCTACTCGTCAGCAGTCTCGTCAACTTCACGTAGTAGCCACCATGTAGATCCTCGGAATCGTCGTCTGCGTAAACCACAGCCCCAAAGGGGTCAGTACATAAACGTACTGGCAAGCAAGACTCACAGTTCACCAAAGTGTAACCCGTCAACACCAAGCACAGATGCCTTGGGTTCAACGGAAGAGAGGGGATATAAAAGATGCTGCAACTGGCTGCGCTAACCAACTACAGAGATTCTATCACTTCCGGCTAACAGAAAAGAGATAAGATCGAGGATTGTAACCAACTGAAAGATAACTTCAAACAAACCCATCCTGGATCTCGCCCCTTATCCAAAGAAGCAATCCGAGGATAACTCACACAGTTGTATTAAAGGTGAATCAAATTATTATGTCATCAACCTATTACTAGTCAAGTTATTAATCATGGGGTGTAACATGTTTGATCGTTATGTTTAAGTTGTCCTGAGTACTTGTTAGCCAGTACTTTCACCAAGTAATCCATAACCGCGGAAAACACGGCTTCTCGAGAAGATTATCCCTGCAGGGTTGCACCAATTTGGCCGTACACTCATGAATATCCCGCCAGATGGGAGATCACCCCACCAAGCGGGGCACTCAACACAACCAACCATTCCTCGCATCAAGCCCAAAGCACCTTGGGCGCACGGCTAATCGAGCCCAGAAGAAAATGGACCCTCATAGCACTCTAAGAACGTGTCCCCCTATATGCCGACTACGAAAGTTCCACCCTGGCCTGGGCTCGCAAAAACATGCATGCGGCAAATGGAAAACACGAACTAAATGAGGTGATTTGGACGAGATGCGAATCAGGTCAAGTTGAGGGGGGCGCCCATACTCGCTTCCCAAATGCGGGTAGTGCGCTCATCATGGATCAGTAGACAAGACCCTTTTCCTATTAGGGTCGACACTAGCAGGCTCCAAAACCTCTCATGGGCCTCCTGCCGGTGCCTTATCATCAAATTTATTATTAATAGCAACATTAGCATGATTGATTGATTAAACATCAAGCCCCCACAACGTAATAGATATAGTAACAGAAAGTAACGGATAACAGACTCGAGCAAAACAACCTAAGCATGCTAGTAAGGCACTGGCTCAAACAATGGGTTGTAGGAAGGGAGATGAGGCAATATCAGGGTTAAGGGATTCATGTGATAGGTTCGTAACAGAAACAACTACTACTAAGGCTAGCAGGAAAGAACAACGGAAAGTATCGGTAATCAATGTTGAAAGGAACACAGTGGTTCATGTGAGTGATAACTTGCCTGCAAAACCCAGTAGCCTGGTACTGAGCTAAATCCTTAGAAGGGGTGTCGTAAGGATCGTCGGTCTCAACGTCGTCGTATATCCGGGAAGAAGCAAACAAACATTGCAGAAAGATAAACAATCAATATAATGGCATAGGTGCACAAACATGGGATGATGCATGTCATGTTAATAGATGCATCAAAATAAACTACTTGACAAGATAACACAATTTAAATGGACCCATATGCAATTGGATTGCATATGGCAAGAGTCCATGAATTAAGTGGAAACAAATGATCTACCATTTAATTACCAGGTGAAAGTGTATTACCATGATGCATGCATGATGATAACAATAAAGTAACCAAGTTAGATGCAAATGGAAAAGGAATTAACAAGTTAAGGGATTAATTATTTAAGTTTGGAAATTTTGGTTATTTGAACTTGCCACACAAGTAATTGTTGTTTTCATCAAGTTTAAGTGTGCAAAACAAATAACAAAGTTGATATTTGAATAGAACATCAAATTTTAGTTGGATTACATGTTTCACATATTGGAATTGGACTTTGGATTAATTAATTATGAATTAAACAATAATAAACAATTTTTAATTGCATTAAACAAGAATTAAATGGTTTAGGCAATTTTAATTATTCAAAACAGAAAACAAAAATTATATTTGAAAAGGTGGTTTAATTTTGCATGGAAAACATATTTCATTTGTGGAAATTGGATTTAAAATGAGCAAGTTATTATTTTGGCAATTTTAAATGCAATAAATAAGAAACAGTTGTTTTCAGCAATTTAAATTATTCAAAACAGCAAACAAAATTTATATTTGGAAAGTACATGAAAAATTGATTGGAAAACATATTTGGTTTGTGAAATTTGGAATTTTTATGAACAAGTTATGAATTTTGCAAGTTTAAGTGAATTTGACAAGTTTTCAAATTTTGCACCAATTTAAAATATTCAAAACAGTAAACAAATTTTATATTTGGATAGAACATTTAATTTGGTATTGAAAACATATAAAAAATGTTGAATTTGGAGTTAGGATGATTTATTTAGGCAATTTACAATTTTGGGTGCAAATCTGCCATTTTTATGGATCTAGGGACTTTGAAATTATTTTCCAGGGGCTAGATTTTAGTACAGGGGCCTAGGTGTGATTACCAGTTTGTTCTATGACTAAAACAAAGCGAAAATAAAAGTTTGGTTATTTGGGAGAGGGGGGACTCGATCCCCCCACCTCCTGGTGGTGCGTTGGGGCTGATAACCAGTGCGGTATGCTGCAAGTTGGTGATAGCAAGGGGGCCGTGGGGGGTATGTACTGTAGACGCGCGCTGTTATCTGAAAACAACTGAATCGAACAGGTACTGTACTCGCCAGAAACGTGGCCATGGCAGCGAGGCCCGGTTGCTCGCCGGAGGGAGACTAGGGAGGCGTCGTGGGGGGTGGCCTAGGTAGATGGAGGAGGCGAGGGGATGGAGGGGAAAGGGAATCGGGGCCTCACCTGGGTGTCTCGATCGGACAGGAAGGAGGAGGCGAGGCGGACAGGGAGTGCAGGCAGTGGCAACGCCGGCGTCAAACGCTTCACGGCGGCGCCGCCTCGGTCCTTCTCCCGCCTCCGCGCCTACAGAGAAATTGGAGCTGGGAGATCCACGGTTCCATTCCCGGAATCGATGGCCCCTCGAGGTGGACGGTGGTGGCGGGGGGGTGACGAGGAACAGCGAGGTTCTCGGTGGTTGTTTCCGGTGGGGGTTTCAGAGATCAGAAAGAAAAACAGGAGGCTTGGGGAAGAAGAAGGGGAGTTGGCGGCGCAGTGAGAGGGGCTCTAGGGTTAGGGGTTGGTGTAGGGTAGATATAGGGGGAGAAGCTTGTACGGCTGAGCATCCAGAAGGGGAGGGATCGATCGAGTGGTGGTGAGCCATGTTCGTACAGAACGTGACCTCAGCGAGAGGTGGAAGAAAAAGACAGCGAGGGGGTACTGGGCCAGGAATAGGGTAGTTGGGCTGGGCTTGGGGCTAGTTTAGAGGAGGGATGGGCTGGTTTAGATAGGTTAGGTGCTGCTCTCCTCTCCTCTCCTTTGCTATTTTTTGTTTTCTTTATTTTTTTTTTTTTGTAGAGACAGATTTTGGAAGAAAAACATGATAATTAGGTTAGTAAAAATATTAGAAAAGTTAGTTTAGGCTTATTAGGTTAATAGCAAACAATTGCTAGTTTTTGTTTTCAAAAACTTAATTGTTTGTTGCTGTTTTGAAATTAAACCAATTTAGATGAAATTGCAATATTAATTAATATTGGTAAAACAAAACATTTTCCATAGGGTTTTCCCCTAGGGTTTTTAAAGTGATTTAAGAATTTCAATTAGTGGTGAATTTCATTGATTCAAAAGGTTAAAGATTTTGAGGATTGGTTTGAATTTGAAATGATTTAGAGTAATTGCTTGAATTAATTGATTGGAAAATTGGTTTGATTAAAGCAACAAATTGAGAAGTGGAAAACAAGGAATAAAAGGGGTGTTTTTATTTGTTATTTTGGTTCCAAAAGTTGTAACAGAACAAGTATGAAAACTAAGCAGTTGAAATTGTTTGATTTTTATGGTGAAAACAAAGAATAACAGATGCAACACCACAGAAACAAATGCAACAATATGATGACATGATGCAATACATTAATTAAACAGGAAATCAAACATTCTATAGGGTAGTTTTCATACTTGGGCTGTTACAAAACGCCCCCCCTTGAAGGAATCGCGCCCCGAGATTCCTACTGAGAAAAGAGAAGGTCCGGAAACTTCTTGGGTAGACGTCAGGGAATTTGGAAACCACCGGAACATTTCAAGTAAAGGGAGAGGTATAGGTTTTGTATGGAGGTTGTATAGCTGGGTAGAATTTGATTCATTTGGAGAATAGACTATCTGTAATAAGGTTGGAACAGAGTTATTGACATCAATGGAACACCAAGGATGACATCAATGTCAGAATCAGCAACATGAGAGTAACGAGGAATATGTGGCCTCTCATTAGAATTGGATTGTTCTTACTTATCTTGGAAGTCAACATTTGAGATCCCGGGGAGTGAACAGAGTTTTGATTGCTTGGTGGAACCAGAATTAGGTTGTATGTTGTGGAAAAGATTGTTGACACAAAGGAATGTGATTCTCCGGTATGAAATAACACTTTAGTTGGACAAGAGTTTACGAGGAAGTTTTGATTAGACGCCGGTAGAAAAATTGAAATGGAAAACAACAACAAGATTTCAACGGACGAAAAGGATGTTGAGAAGAACAGGATATCAACATCGGGGAAAACGAGAACAAAACTCCTGAGGTACTATGGAAAACCCATCCGGGCTTCTAAAGGATCAATATCTACTGCTTAAGGAATAGAGGATTTGCTTCCGGGGCTTACACGCCTCCGTTCTCAACTGTGAGTAGGCAACATGATAAATCATGTCACAACCACCTCCATTCCTATGGTCTAGTAGATATAACTATCCTAGAGAAACCAGGATTCGTGAAATCCTAACTTGAAAGTTTAGATGAGAAGGGAAAACAACGTTACACTTCCTTACCAGAAAAGGGTGGGTGGGCGGGGAAAGAAGAAAAATGGCAGAATTCCTACTCTCACGTTTCATTTTTCCTATATAGCTACAAAATAGTTTCTAGACTCAACTGCGACCAGTAAAAAGGGATCCTACAGGCAGACAGGCTCTGATACCATTTGTCGCACCCTGACTTCTAGGGGATACTCACCGTACGAACTGGATAGCAGATGCTTGTATTATGGGGCATAACTGCTCCCACGTCCCAGCTTCCTGGTAGGCCTGCACTTATGCGCGACAACACAAGCCCTGCTATTCCATCGTCGATGTAAACTATCCACTAGAGATCAAAGGCACTTCCGTCGACGTACTTCAAACCATACACACATGGTACGTCAACGGCGTTTAGCAAGTGATATCACAACAGATCTCTACGACACAAAAGATCGAAATAAGTTGCAAATGGCTCTCATTAGAGCAGAGATAGCCAATACAATCATTCAGAGGGCACATGCCCCAACAATACATCGTTACAACACAGCGGAAGCATTCAACATGTCTGAGTACAGACAAGAACCAAATAGGCCTAAGAGGCCGGAAACAAACAGACGGAGCCCATCCACGAAGGTCTCGGATCCTGCCCGGGTCCGCTATCTACTCGTCAACAGTCTCGTCAACTTCACGTAGTAGCCACCATGTAGATCCTCGGAATCGTCGTCTGCGTAAACCACAGCCCCAAAGGGGTCAGTACATAAACGTACTGGCAAGCAAGACTCACAGTTCACCAAAGTGTAACCCGTCAACACCAAGCACAGATGCCTTGGGTTCAACGGAAGAGAGGGGATATAAAGATGCTGCAACTGGCTGCGCTAACCAACTACAGAGATTCTATCACTTCTGGCTAACAGAAAAGAGATAAGATCGAGGATTGTAACCAACTGAAAGATAACTTCAAACAAACCCATCCTGGATCTCGCCCCTTATCCAAAGAAGCGATCCGAGGATAACTCACACAGTTGTAATAATGATGGTTCAAATTATTGTGTCAATAAGCCTATTACTAGCCAAGTTATTATTCATGGGTGTAGCATGTTTGATCATTATGTTTAAGTTGTCCTGAGTACTTGTTAGCCAGTACTTTCACCAAGTAATCCATAACCGCGGAAAAACACGGCTTCTCGAGAAGATTATCCCTGCAGGGTTGCACCAATTTGGCCGTACACGCAAGAATAACCCGCCAGATGGGAAGCTAACCCACCAAGCGGGGTACTCTACACAACCAACCATTCTCGCATCAAGCCCAAAGAACCTTGGGCGCACGGCTAATCAAGCCCAGAAGAAAATGGACCATCATAGCACTCTAAGACCGTGTCCCCCTATATGCCGACTACGAAAGTTCCACCCTGGCCTGGGCTCGCAAAAACATGCATGCGGCAAATGGAAAACACGAACTAAATGAGGTGATTTGGACGAGATGCGAATCAGGTCAAGTTGAGGGGGGCGCCCATACTCGCTTCCCAAATGCGGGTAGTGCGCTCATCATGGATCAGTAGACAAGACCCTTTTCCTATTAGGGTCGACACTAGCAGGCTCCAAAACCTCTCATGGGCCTCCTGCCGGTGCCTTATCATCAAATTTATTATTAATAGCAACATTAGCATGATTGATTGATTAAACATCAAGCCCCCACAACGTAATAGATATAGTAACAGAAAGTAACGGATAACAGACTCGAGCAAAAGCAACCTAAGCATGCTAGTAAGGCACTGGCTCAAACAATGGGTTGTAGGAGGGAGATGAGGCAATATCAGGGTTAAGGGATTCATGTGATAGGGTCGTAACAGAAACAACTACTACTAAGGCTAGCAGGAAAGAACAACGGAAAGTATCGGTAATCAATGTTGAAAGGAACACAGTGGTTCATGTGAGTGATAACTTGCCTGCAAAACCCAGTAGCCTGGTACTGAGCTAAATCCTTAGAAGGGATGTCGTAAGTATCGTCGGACTCAACGTCGTCGTATATCCAGGGAGAAGCAAACAGACAATGCAGAAAGATAAACAATCAATATCATGGCATAGGTGCACAAACATGGGATGATGCATGTCATGTTAATAGATGCATCAGAATAAACTACTTGGCAATATAACACAATTTAATTGGACCCATATGCAATGTGAATTATTGCATATGGATGCAAGTGGTTAAGGTGGAAGCAATGATCTACATTTGATTAACAAGTGTAAGTGGTTAAACATGATGCATGCATGATGATAACAAGGAGTAAACAAGTTAGATGCAATTGGAAAAGGAGTAAAACAAGTGTGGGATTTTTATTTGTTATGTTAGGAATTTTGGTTCCTTATTGATGTCACACAAGTAATTGTTGTTTTCAACAAGTTAAAGTGTTCAAAACAAATAACAAAGTTGATATTTGAAAAGGTTATCAAATTTTAGTTGGTTTACATGTTTCACATTTTGAAATTGGACTTTGGATTAATTAATTATGAATTAAACAATAATAAACAGTTTTTAATTGCATTAAACAAGAATTAAATGGTTTAGGCAATTTTAATTATTCAAAACATGAAACAAATTTTATATTTGGAAAGAGGGTTTAATTTTGCATGGAAAACATATTTCATTTGTGGAAATTGGATTTAAAATGAGCAAGTTATTATTTTGGCAATTTTAAATGCAATAATTAAGAAACAGTTGTTTTCAGCAATTTAAAATATTCAAAACAGCAAACAAAATTTATATTTGGAAAGTACATGAAAAGTTGATTGGAAAACATATTTGGTTTGTGAAATTTGGAATTTTTATGAACAAGTTATGAATTTTGCAATTTTAAGTGAATTTGACAAGTTTTCAAATATTGCACCAATTTAAAATATTCAAAACAGTAAACAAATTTTATATTTGGATAGATCATTTAATTTGGTATTGAAAACATATCAAAAATGTTGGATTTGGAGTTAAAATGAATTTATTATGCCATTTACAAGAAATAGTGCAAATCTGCCATTTTTTAATGAACCAAGGACTTAGAATTAATTTTCCAGTGGCATAGAATAAGTACCAGGGGCCTAATGGTGATTTGCAGTTTGTTCTATGACCAAAACAAAGCGAAAATAAAAGTTTGGTTATTTGGGAGAGGGGGACTCGAACCCCCCACCTCCTGGTGGTGCGTTGGGGCTGATAACCAGTGGGGCTGGTGCACTAGTTGTGACAGGACATGGGATCTCGGGGGGTTAAGGTGATGTTTCGGGGTTCTCTTCTCTGAAACTGCAAACGAACAGGTACAGGCAGCGACAGAACCAGCGAACAGAACCTTGGCCAGCGATGGCAGGGCGAACGCCGGTGGGGGAAGTGCGCCGTGGGGGGTAGTGCGGGGCAGAGGAGGGAAGGGAGAGGCGAGGGGATGGAGGGGAAAAGGAATCGGGGCCTCACCTTGATCGGACCAGCGGGAGGAGGCGGACAGGGAGTGCAGGCAGTGGCAACGCCGGCGTCAAACGCTTCACGGCGGCGCCGCCTCGGTCCTTCTCCCGCCTCCGCGCCTACAGAGAAATTGGAGCTGGGAGATCCACGGTTCCATTCCCGGAATCGATGGCCCCTCGAGGTGGACGGTGGTGGCGGGGGGTGACGAGGAACAGCGAGGTTCTCGGTGGTTGTTTCCGGTGGGGGTTTCAGAGATCAGAAAGAAAAACAGGAGGCTTGGGGAAGAAGAAGGGGAGTTGGCGGCGCAGTGAGAGGGGCTCTAGGGTTAGGGGTTGGTGTAGGGTAGATATAGGGGGAGAAGCTTGTACGGCTGAGCATCCAGAAGGGGAGGGATCGATCGAGTGGTGTGAGCCATGTTCGTACAGAACGTGACCTCAGCGAGAGGTGGAAGAAAAAGACAGCGAGGGGGTACTGGGCCAGGAATAGGGTAGTTGGGCTGGGCTTGGGGCTAGTTTAGAGGAGGGATGGGCTGGTTTAGATAGGTTAGGTGCTGCTCTCCTCTCCTCTCCTTTGCTATTTTTTGTTTTCTTTATTTTTTTTTTTGTAGAGACAGATTTTGGAAGAAAAACATGATAATTAGGTTAGTAAAAATATTAGAAAAGTTAGTTTAGGCTTATTAGGTTAATAGCAAACAATTGCTAGTTTTTGTTTTCAAAAACTTAATTGTTTGTTGCTGTTTTGAAATTAAACCAATTTAGATGAAATTGCAATATTAATTAATATTGGTAAAACAAAACATTTTCCATAGGGTTTTCCCCTAGGGTTTTTAAAGTGATTTAAGAATTTCAATTAGTGGTGAATTTCATTGATTCAAAAGGTTAAAGATTTTGAGGATTGGTTTGAATTTGAAATGATTTAGAGTAATTGCTTGAATTAATTGATTGGAAAATTGGTTTGATTAAAGCAACAAATTGAGAAGTGGAAAACAAGGAATAAAAGGGGTGTTTTTATTTGTTATTTTGGTTCCAAAAGTTGTAACAGAACAAGTATGAAAACTAAGCAGTTGAAATTGTTTGATTTTTATGGTGAAAACAAAGAATAACAGATGCAACACCACAGAAACAAATGCAACAATATGATGACATGATGCAATACATTAATTAAACAGGAAATCAAACATTCTATAGGGTAGTTTTCATACTTGGGCTGTTACACCATGTGCAGCGGTGGGATTCATACGCTCCGGAGCCCCTCTCCAGGGAAACCCTTGCCCCGTTGCGGAAAAGACGGAACCGTCGTTCTGGCCTCTCCGCGTACATGAGCCGAAAGGGGGTAGAAAAGTGGAACAAATTTCTTGGTTGTGTTAGGTTAGGTCCAAGGAACACCAAAGATAATGGTAGGGCCCACCTCTTGGCAAGATTCCCCCCGTTCTGCCAGATCCGGGAGTTTCGGCTCTAAGTAGTCCTGGAACCCGCGAGAGAGAATCTGACGCCGGTGAAGCCCTAACACAGAGATTGAGAGAATCAAATACACTTTACACACTATATATAACACATGATATGGAAATACACATGGTATAGCATACCATGTGCTGTGGTGGCACTCACACGCTCTAGAGCCCGTCTTCGGAGAAACCTTAGCCCCTTGGGGAAAAAACGGAACTGCCGTTCTAGCCCTTCTACGTGAGCTGGAAGGTGGTAGCACGGTGGAACCAATTTATTGGTTGTGATATATTAGGCCCAAGGAACACCCAAGTCAATGATAGGTCCAACCTCTTGGCAAGATTTCCCCCGTCCTGTCAGATACGGGAGTTTCGGACACTAAGGAGTCGTGGAACCCGCTACAGAGAATCCGACGCCGGTGAAGCCCTAACACAGAGAGTGAGTGAATATTTGGCATCCAAGACCCATGAAACACTCTAACACATATGATATCGCATACCATGTGATGTGGTGGCATTCAGACGCTCTGGGGCCCCTCTCCGGAAAAACCCTAGTCCCTTGGCATACCATGTGCTGCTCTTTTGAATGCCGTCCATGTACATACCCCTCGAGTGTGGCTACATGCCAACACAAATTGAACGTGTCAAGCTGCAAATACAACGTATAGTACATGATGAAAAGGTGGGCTAATCCCACGCGTGGGAGGAGTGAATGCAGTTTGCCGTCTCCACTTCCACACGCGTGTCAGCAGTGCAGTTGGAACTGAGTTAATATCGCCACTTCCACACGCCTACATTTTATCTCTTCTTCCCCCTCTCGTTCCCCACGCCAAAATCAGTCCGCTTCCTCCTCTGTTTCTCACCAACGATGTCGTCTTCACTGATCTCCTCTGCGTCTAAGAAGAGGAGGACCGAGGATTCCCTAGCAGCCGAGTATTTGTTTCAACATGCAAAAAGTCATTTTTGATTCCACCTTTTGGATTTTTTTCATGCATCTTCTTACAAAAGTTCCTATAGGGTCGGTTGTTCCACTGAGAAACCTGGTTCAGTCCTGGACCACACTTTCCTTTCGAGGCAGGTTCTAGATGCCAAGGTCACCATGGGGCAGATCGAAATCTGGAACCAGGATATAGCCAGGACCGAGAAAGAGATCCTCGCAAATGCCAAGCGGGAGATGACATATTATGCAGTCGAGCTGGATCAGAAGCAGAGAGCTTTGAGGGCTGCTACCAGCATGGCTAAGATTCTTCCGGTCCATCATGACTTGGGTAGGAAGATGGAACAACTCTAGAATAAGATTCAGATGCACGACGAGGAAGATGATCTCATCCGTGGCGAGATCGAAGTGCTAGCCAAGGAAGCAGGGGAGCCCGACCACATCTAAATCGATTTGCTCCTGCGTGAGCGTGTTTGGGGCTTGTCCCAGGTAGTATTTGTGTTATGATTTTATTTCAGTTTTATTAAGACTAAGTGTGTACTGCTATCCAATGTTGAAGTTTGTGACCGAATATATATTGAAGTATTCCCCTCCATTCACATATAGTTTGCGTTCTTGGCAAATTTTGTTTTTTCGGATTTTGTTTTTTGAACGTACAAAAAATTCCAAGGAGAGGCTCCCACGAGTTAACTTAGAAACAAGCCAACTCTGCACGCATCTTGCTTGCGTGCGTTGGTTGTGGATGCCTCCCATGAGACGTGGGATCCAGCTATGAATGACTCAAAGTCAAGGAAAAGTTCGGTCAGAGAGTTTGTTGTGTGCCTGCAGTTGCAAGCGGTGTGTGGGTTCCTTGTCTTCTCCCTCTCCCCCCGCCCATCTCTATTTCGGGTTTTCTTCTCCCTCCTCTCGTTCGCGCATTTCTTCCCCTGAAACCAACAGTTCTTCTCCTCGAAGCAAAATAAGTTGTCCCTCCGCCGCTCGTTTGTGCTTTTCTGCTCGTCGCCACCGACGATGTCGTCTTCTGCTGCAACAAGGTATTTGTTTCAACACGATTTGTTTCAACAGTTCTTCTTCCTTCATTTTGATTCCACCTTTTCAATCCCTTTGGATTTATTTCAACATCTGGTTCCCCTTTGTGCAGCGCCGGTGGTTCCGGTGTACGCATCGGATCGCCTTCGCTGTTGGAGCCGGTGGGCGTCGTCGATTCGCTCAAGACCCATTTCGCAGAACTGGACGAGGAGTTATAGAATCTGGAAGATGAGTGTAGGGAGAATGGTCGCAAGGCTAAATCAGCTATTGCCTGCTATCAGGAGGCAAAAATGGCTGCGTCGGAAATATGCCGTGAGCTGAATGAGAAGCTGATGGAAAACTTCGACATACTGAGCACGGTCTCATTCCTCGAAAAGAAGATAGAGCTGAAAGACATGGAAATTGTTCTCCTCTGCAGGGAACTCGAACTGGCCAAGAAAGGGGCGTTCCTCCCAGAGCGGGGCTTCAAATTAAGCTCCATTGCTCCTGCGTGAGCGTGTTTGGGGCTTGTCCCAGGTTATGTGCTATCCATTTCTTTCAGTTTAAGAACTGTTGTGTGTGCACTGGCAAGTTTATCGCATATTTGTGTCGAACTATGTTTAAGTTGTGTTACTAATTTTATAGTTTATCTCAATAATTTGTTTCTTAAGAATGGTCAGGAATATTTGGAATATGGTTGAAAGTAATCACTACAAAGGAGATAGTTTGCAACAACAGTTCTCATGAGATAGTTTGGTAGGACAACAAAAGAGAATATTTCTGGTACTACTACAAGGTTATATGAGATAGTTTTGGTAGGACAACAAAAGACAGCATTTCTGGTACTACCACATCTATACACGAGGAATATACATGCTAATTAATTAAACAATTTAACACAAGTTCTGACCACCAAACTAGCTGATAAAACAACAACACAAGTTTGTTATCATTCTCTAAAATTACTCAGAAGTTCTCACCAACTACACTGCCAAGTTCACTGCCCCCATCGTCCTCTTGTGATTCGACGTCGTCGTCCGCATTGTCACTGATCACCTCTACGATCAACCTGATATAGTCCTTCGTCACCTTTACCTGCATGACGATGAGATCATCTATTTGCAATGGCAATTGAACAACGAATTTAGACCAGCCAGCTTTCACGCATATACGAGATTGCCCGTCTCTTGGAAGTATATACCCTTTTATGCATTTCAAAGGTACATCCTGACCAAGTACATTTAAGACTGATATCAGAAATGCATAGATAGCTAAATGACATTTTTTTTTCAAATTAAGTAGGAAAAGAATGATCATGTAATTAACTAACCAACTCATTAAGTTCTTCTTGATCCTGCACCCTGTGCACAAAGAATGTGCTCCCCATTTTGCAGGTCCATCTTATTCTGGTTGTAAAGAGCCCAGGATATCGCTTTCATTTCAGAACCACTGACCTCACATGGGTATTCAAATAGGCTCTTCTGTAGTGTCATCTTGCAAGATGGTACGATAGGACGACACTCTGATCGCAAAGGGAAAACACGTGAATGTGCAATTACATAACCAAGGCCATCTTGGAAAGTTTGAAACATATATATTAACTAGCTAGTAAATTAATGTGTAAGGAAAACAAGCCAACGTGCAATTACATACCAAGGTCTAGAACCCAAGCTTTGACCTCATTGTTTGAATTAGTTAATCGAACGTCAAACATACCGAATAGATCATCATAATCAAACCTCACAAGATCGTTCGGTTGAATGTCATAAGCTCGACAAAATGTTGTCCAATATGGTCCACATATATAAGTCATTCCAGGCCCATGTTCCACGTAGAAGTGGTATTCATTGACATTGCAGACAATCCATGCCTTATGTGGACCAACAACAAATTTCTCTATACGCTTATGGAAAGAACAAGGCAGATCCTACATAGTACACATATATACAATTTAATAGAATAAGCACACATATATTCGTCAACAAATCAAAAGCTCAGGAACAACATAATTGTAGTGTCAAGGATACTTACTACCGCTTGATGACAAAATTCTATAGGATCCCTCATCCTCACTCTAAAAGTCAATAATGGCAATTTATTGCCGGTGGGACACATGTCAGGTTCAGGAGAACAGAACTCACATAGGTTTTGACCCATTCCTTATTTTGAAACACAAAAAACAAGCGTATTAATTAGAACAGAATCCATGATACAGCTGCACAAATAACAACACTAATGATCTGCATAAATACTACCTAGGCAAGTGACGATTGGTCAAAATAATCACTCCTAAATTTGGCAATTAATTAGAAAAGACCAACAATGCTTAATAGTAATAGCATGCATTGGCTTAATTAAATGGAGCATTGGCTAAATTGCATGCAGATTGGGGAGATGAAGTGGGTGGGAGGGTCTCTAGAAGATCATTAATGCTAATTGTGCCTAACTCTTGATAATACTTGGTTTTGGAAAAGTGACTAATAAACCGAGATGGAGTACAATTTTAGTACTAAATCAGCATAATCTACAGAAACCCATGAAATACTAATACTAATTAGTACTCCCCTCCGTTCTGTTAAGACTTTCTAGCAAGCTAGTTTATGGAACGGAGGTAGTAGTACTACTTGTACTGTTCATCTGCCATGGCCAGCAAAAAAACCCAAGCAGATTCAAACCGATGATGACCGTCGATGAAGAGGGTGCTTAGCGATGGTGAAGAGCGTCGTTGCCGGTGTTTGCTGACCCTTTGCGTCGTCGCCGATGATGACCCCAGCGGCGGATTCGTCCACACGTACCGCTACATGTATGCATGCGAAAATGTGAGATTCACTCTCCTTGCGCTCGCCATGCGCGCGGAGGAAAAAAAGGAGAAGAGAAATGGAAGAACCTCGCGGCTTGTGAAGAAGAATGGCGGCGGCGGTTATCTCCCCGTGGAGAAAAACGGCGGGGGTTTTCTCTCACTAGAAGGGGACAGAGTGCTCTCTCTTCGCGTCTGTTCGGCTATTAACTGATGTGGAGAATAAAGTCCAACGAAAATCAACCTTTGGCAGACATATGGGGCCAAAGGGAATACGTAGAGAACCCGCGAAAATCCCGTTGCCACCTTGCCAGCAAGCGGAGCTAGAGGGGCTGGCATGTGGGACCCATCAATGCTCAGACCAAAACCAGGTTTGGAAAGTAGATCCAGCTCTCTCCACCCTTGGCTGTGGTGGCGGCGGCGGCGTACGGTGCTCTCCACGGAGCTCACCCCTTCCGTCCTTTTTCTGGGGCTGTGCAAGCCGCAGAGGCTCATCCTGCCACCCCTACCGATACCCCCTCCACGGACGTCGTCTCCTCGCCCCCGCCCTCCACTTCTTACGTCACTGATGCTCCCCTTCCGGCCTCATTCCCCACGCAAGCCTGTACTGTTCGACTAGTTGGGGCTCCCCTTCCGGCCGCCTCCGCAAGCCAAGGTAAAGAACCCTCCCATCCTTTAGCTACTTGCTAAGAAAGTAAGAATACCTAGAACTGTTAATTTTCTACCAATTGATTAGTTTGATCATGGTATGTTATTAGTTTGTTCATGGTTAGTCATTTGATGTTCGTTAAACTCGATTAGTTTGTTC
Organism: Alopecurus myosuroides; assembly: GCA_028641055.1. Taxonomy (NCBI): domain Eukaryota; kingdom Viridiplantae; phylum Streptophyta; class Magnoliopsida; order Poales; family Poaceae; genus Alopecurus; species Alopecurus myosuroides. The sequence goes on along the minus strand of CM054057.1, from coordinate 296,593,839 downwards.
TGCAAATTGAGTAGCCTGTTATAAAAAATGAGTACCCACCTTTCAGACAAATCCAATAATAGCTTGTTTATCTCTTTAACAGATGGATAAGCGTTGGATTTTAAGTGGTAGACCTTGGACCCCTCCATATGTTGATGGAATCAAAGAGTTCTTAAGCTTAGTCAAGGAGAGAAACATCGATAATTTTCATGTTCGATGGCCATGCACGAGGTGCCTATACATGAAGATGCGGCATTTTGGAGAGATGACCCGGCACTTACAGATCCACAAATCTTCCAGTACCTACCTTCGGTGGATACATCATGGAGAGCCAAGTGATGTCGTGATTATTGAAGATCGTCCACATAATGATGGCAATGGTGGTGATGAGGATGATAATGCCGGTCATGGGAATCATAATATGGATATGGATGACGAAGATGGTCCAGATAGAGAAGCCGATGAAATGGAAGCAATGTTGAAAGACCTCACGGGAGCAACGACCCATGAAGGAACGGAAATTGAGGTCGAATGTGGGTATGATAAAGTATTTGAAAAATTGTTGGCAGAGTCAGAGCGCCCTCTTTACCCGGTAAATAAACACGTCGGTAGGCTGGCATTAATGATAAATCTACTTCATCACAAATCATATTACTGGGTCAGCAAGCTGCTTTTGGTGCTTGGATGCGTATATTTGTCAAGGCACTTCCGGACGGCAATACACTGCCCAAATCATATAGATAAGCAAAAGCTTATATGAAGGAGCTGGTCTTTCATATGAAAGCATACACGTGTGCCCAAACAACTGCATACTTTTCAGAGGGGATTATGCTGATAAGAAAAACTGCCTATAGTGTCAAGCATCAAGGTGGAAGTATCCTGAGAGAAAGAGATCTGATGTTAAAGTGTTGCGTTATTTTCCTTTGGCACCGAGGCTGAAGAGATTGTTTTCTTCAAGGAAAACAGTGGAGAACATGCAGTGGCATGCGTTAAATAGGAAGCCTGAAAAGGACATATTGACTCATCCGGCTGATGGTGCAGCGTGGAAGGCTTTCGACGATGAATTCAAAACATTTGCGGGCGATCATAAAAACGTAAGGCTCGACATTGCCTCTGATGGCTTCAATCCCTATGGAACCATGAGCACAAGCTACATCATGTGGCATGTGTTTGCCGTGCCGTACAACCATTCACCAGAGGAGTTCAGTGATCCATCATACTACATGCTTTGCTTGCTAATCCCTGGCAAAACAAGTCCTGGAAAGGAATTTGGTCTTTTCATTCAGCCGTTGCTGAAGATTTGCATGACCTTTGGAAGAGTGTGCGGACTTATGATTCATTTTCTAGGGAAATGTTTGATCTTCGTGTTGCGGTACTCTGGTGCATACACGACTACCCAGCTTGTGGCACTATGTCTAGGCGTACCACTCAAGGCTATGCTGCATGCTTGCATTGTGACAAAGATCCTCTATCAATACCCATAACCAACAAATTGTGCTACATTGGGCACCATCGTTTCCTCCCGCATGACCACGTGTGGTGGGGAAAGAGAGACCTTTGAGGTACAAATTTCGTCAACAACGAGCGGCCAAAATCATTTACTGATAAAGAGTTAGAAGTTGAGTTGGAGAAGGTTAGACATCTAAAACCAGGAATTGGTCCCCAGAGCATCAGCAAGAAGAGGAAGCATGGAGAACCTACACCGATCTGGAAGCGTAGGCCTGGATGGTGGGACTTGCATTAATGGCCAAAGTTGAAACTTCGGCATAATCTCGACGTGAGGCACATGGAAAAGAACATCTTAGACAGCATCCTGGCACCATCCTTGAACTGGAAGGGAATAATAAGAACACCATCAATGCCAAGAAGGATATTGAATTCATGCCCTTGGCATTAGAAAAAAAATTGCAGCTAGATCCACCGGTAATGCCCCCAGACGTGGACCCGAAGAAATATTAATGTGTAATGACATATGGAAACTATACCCTAAACAAAGATGCGAAGACGCAGTTATGCCAGTTTCTATTTGACTGTACATATCCAGATGGTTTTTGTTCCAACATGTCCAAGTGTGTCAACGTATAAACACGCAAGATCTCGGGACTTAAAACCCATGACTGTCACATCCTGTTGAAGAGAACATTTGATGGGGGGATAGTAACCCGGTAGGCCAACTCCAAGGTGTGACCCGGCCCAAAGGATGTTGCACAGGATCCGGCTAAGAATAAAGAGACTTCTGGAAGGCCCAAAGTTTGTAGGCCTCGTAACCCGGATTGTGGGTTGCGGTAAGGAAAGCTAGGGTTTGTAAGCAAAGTTCGAATAGGACTCAAGATGTGCCTTGAAGGGCAAGTTAGGGGTGTACGGGTGCTATATAAACCGGCCCCTAGGTTTAGTTTGCCAGAGATTCAGGTCATAGTTGAAACACCTGTTATCGAGTATCCAACACAATTCATATTGAGATCCGGCGAGTTATTTTCCGGTTCTTAGATTGCTTTCCGCCATGTATTCCTTCGAGCTAAACCCTCTCCCGAATACCTGTGTCGACTTGCCCCAAGATCAGTTACCCCCGGTAACATCTGCCGTGATTATCCCACGACAGTTGGCGCCCACCGTGGGGCCTGCGTCCAAAGGTGTTTGCATCACGGGAGAAGCTCGGAAAAGCATGGAGAACCTCGTCGTCGGTGAGATCTACGACGACCACGAAGGAAAGAAGATGGTGGACGATTCCGGCTGGGGGCCTGAGTCGGATCGCCTCGAATCTGGATCGGTCGTGACGATCGGCCGAATCAACGTCTTCATCGGCATGGTATGTACCTCTGGTTCGATTCCTGACAATTTTTCTGATCCTGTATCAGGGGAGGCTGCGTACGCCCAACCCGATAGAGAAGAGTCAGTCGGAACAACATACCAGGCAGAGGAGCCTATTACACGTTGGGAACAGCCGGAGGAGCCGGCATGGACTCCGCGCGACCCAAGCAATGGAAAGGATGACACTGCATCCATTAAGGACTTGATGGAAGATCGGTACAGGGAGGAAAACGGCGAGGAAGAACAGCACGAGTCTACCCCGGGTATCATGCGCCGGGTTGCAGTTTATGCGGCTCCCGCGACCAATCTCAATCAAGAAAATACAGCCGCGGCGCCAGTCGGGGCGGCCCAGGCAGTGGCCCAGCAGCAAGGAACGGTTAACCCGGTCCTGGTCCAGGTCGATGGAGAGTCGGCGTCAGTCACCAGTCGCCCAACAGACGAGGAGCAACACGCAAATATGTTCGGATTCCAAGCAAACCGGACACCGGGGGCGGGCCCCTCGAATCCGCGCCACCCGGCTCTGTTCGATAATAATTTGATCTTGGACCCCACAGTCCTGGCCACAGTTATTACCCCAGAAAACGCGGCAGAGCGCGTAAGAGACCTGGACGTGGCTCGTCGTGCATTGGAGCAGCAAAGAAGGCAAGTAGAAGCAGAAAGGCAGGGGATGGCCGCGCGGCAGCGTGAATTGGATGATCGAGAGACCCGGCTCCGGGAGGAAACGACAAGGATGCACCAAAGGCACCGAACTATGCTGCCGGCAACAGGAGGGGTTATTAACCCGACTGCCCTGGTGTTCACGCCTCAAGATCAGCCGATTCCACCGGTGAACCAAGGGACCATACCGCGACCGTCAACAGGAGCACAGCCGGTAAACGCGCCAGCCGGGTTACCTTTGCCACAGACGGGGGTGACAGCCGGCAATACCATGCCACCACCACCATCACGATTCCACACACCAGCAGGCCATTACAACAATCCCATGGACAACGTGTACGCAGCAACGTTCGCACTAAACCAGATTCCTGTAGGAGATTCGCCTCATGCAGAAGGAACCCGACGAGCGATCGATCTGCTACACACCGCGGTAGCACAGCAAGCCAATTATCCGGATCATAGAAGCGGAATGCATGGGACGCCGTACGTCAGTCAGCAGCAGGGCAATGTCCAAGCAAGTGCGGCACGACGAAGGGAAGAGCAACAGCAAATGCCGCCTCCACCGCGTATCCAGACAGTACCAGTAGTATCAGCAGCGCAGGCGGTGGCGGACAGTTCCAGGGCCAGAAGAGCCGGGGCCGGGTCTGCAGGGCACGAGTTGCCGGTGGCGCCGCGCCTCGTGGCACCCCCAGCCGGGTCACGTGTTTCCCGAGTAAGACCAGCCCCAACCACCCTGGCGGGACCCAAGTGCCTCTCGGACGATATCAGAGCAGAACCTTACCCGGAGAAGATCAAAGAACCGGGGAAAGTAGTAAATTATGAGCCAACAATGGATCCAGAAACGTGGCTGAGCAGCTACGAGATGGCAATGTCAATTCGCAACGCATCCGAGAATCTCCAAGCCAAATTCATGTACTTAATGATGTCAGAGGGAGCAGCAAAGTTATGGTTCACCAATTTACCGGAAAAGTCGATCAAATCGTGGGAGGAGCTAAAGACCGCATTTATCAAGCACTTTCATGGGACATGCAGAAAGTTATTTACTATTGATGATTTAGAAAGATGCGTTCAGAAGAAAGGAGAGTCAGCACGCAGCTGGGTACGCCGGGTTATGGAGATACTCCACTCGTCTACAGATATCCAGCCTAAGGACGCGCTACAAGCTATGGCAAAAACATGTAAGTATGTTCCTTTAGTGCAAAAGCTAACTCGCATGAAATCTAGTAGGAATGCAGCGGAGGTTACGATGGGAGAGTTAATGGATGCGTGCAACAAACACGCTGCAACGGATACCACAGAGGAGGAAGTTGATGACAAGAAAGCAAAAGCAAACACAAGTAGCAGTGGGAAAATCGGCAATGGATCGGCGCCAAACAATAATGGAAATAGCCAAAACAAACGCCCGTTTGAAGGGAATTCCGAGTTTGTAGCCAACACGGAGGCCGGGTCTTCAAGACCTAGATCCGAAGGAAATTTTAATACTGGAAATCACAATGGCGGACACTACCAAGGACCTCCAAGACCAAGCAACAGTTGGGACATATTTAGGATGGCATGCCCGAAGCACAGCAGGAACGGCAAGCCGGCCAATCATTCATTGGAGCAATGTGCCGACTTACAAAGGTGGAAGAACGAGGAAGTGAACAGAGCCATGCGAGGTGCAGGCCGAGGAGGAGGCCCGGGCCTAGGTGGAAATTTGGGCAACGGACCGCCCCCAGCCGGCAACCCGCCAGCTGGAAATCAAGGTAACAATCAAGGGGGAGCGGGAGGTTTTCAAGCTAACCCCAAACAGCTGGGTCAATATCATGTGCACACTACGGGAGGCTCTAACAAGGATAAGAAGATACTGAAACAAGCAGTTAATTCGGTCTCTTCCGCTGTTCCAAGATATTTGAGGTGGTCAGAACAAGAGGTAACATGGAGCAGGAAGGATCACCCGGACAGAGTTGATCACCCGGGAGTCTTAGCTTTGGTAGTGGCACCACAGGTCAACGGCTACGAACTGAAAAAAGTCTTGATGGATGGAGGAAGTAGTATCAATATCCTGTACTGGGAAACTTTTCTGCGTATGGGCTTAAAGGAATCGCAGCTGCAAAAGAGTACAACAGTTTTTCACGGGATAGTGCCGGGTCATTCGGCATGCCCCGAAGGAAAGGTGGCACTGGAAGTAGCTTTTGGAGAGTCAAAGGACAATTACCGAGTCGAGTGGCTTACCTTTGAGGTAGTAAAGTTGCGCAGTCCTTATCATGCATTGTTTGGAAGGCCGGCTTATGCCAAGTTCATGGCAAGACCGTGTTATGTGTACCTACAGCTGAAAATCCCGGGTCCTAAGAAGACCATTACAATACACGGAAATCGAGATATAGCAGCTGAATGTGAGGAGGGAGATGCGGCAATGGCCGAGCAAGCCTGCAGGAAGGAAGAGCTCAAACATTACCGTTCTCAGGTGGACCTAGAAGAGAGGACAACGTCAAAAAAGCCAACTCCTGAGGGGGACAAAGCAAAAGTTAGGGCAGAACAAAACCCTAAGATGGTAGGCTTCATCAGGAGCGATCCTTTCAAAACTCCTAGCAGGGAAGAAGAAGACGTACCGCCATCCGCAGCTGATCACGCTTCAAGGACGATATACCCGGATTGGCTAGCAAATCCGGTACTCATTATGAAAGGGCCTAGCAAACGGAGAATGTGCATCGGCCGTACCAACGCGAGGCCGATTCTCGAGAATAACTAAAGCAGTGTAATGGACGGCAGGTTTCATACGCACTCTTTTCCTACCCAGGGTACCTAAGGGGACTGGAAGGTTTTTAATGAGGCGGCCTGCTGATTCAAAAAAGAAATTTTTATCAATAAAAGAAGATGGTCTCGAGTCTTATCATGGTCTTTGCTTCAGTTACAAGTAAGTAATGCTTGTTATTATCAATACGTCAATATCATCGAAATACGTCACGTGCATATAGGTCTTCGGGGATTGGTGTGCTTAAATAAGTAATCACAAACCCGGAGACCCGGCCTTGATGCCTATGAGTTATGAGGGCTGATTACTCGAAAAAACGGGTACGGCTGCAATCTTATAACCGGACAAAGGAGCCAAATTTCTTGATTATTCTTACTTAAGCTCGATGTGACTCGCGCTAAAGTGGCATGATCTGTTCACTTACGATTACAATCAAACTATGCAGCCCAATGGGACTTGCTTGACCCTGTTTTTCGTATAGATGTAACAGCATGGTATCCACGCGAAAGCCGGCTTACAGTACAAGATAATCAAAAGGGTCATCTAAACCACAAGTCCATGCAGAGTATAAGGCTCAAATAGCCGGAAACTCAACAAGTATTAAGCATGACTTCAGTATTTATGTGAATAGCTATTGGTCTTCAGCTTGGTAAAGAGCAGTTTGTCATCTGAGAAAGGCCACGCCCCCTTAGCTCGTACTTTGGGTCATGGGGACTGGGGACTTCGAGACAGAAACAAACTGCTTAACTACTAAAGCTCGTAAACCTTAGTTTCCGAGTCTTGGGGACTTAAAGAAAAGTCCGTCTATCAAAACCTACGATACTCGGTTAGCCGAGTCTCAAAAGGGAATCAAAAGCAAGAGTTCAAAGTATCGAGAATAAGCTTACATGTAACACAAGGATCGAGATTATCAAAAGCCGGGAGAGGCAAAGAGTTATCATAAATTAACAAGCGCAAAGTCATAATATCAGTATCTATGTTGCACAGGCGCACCGCTAAAAATCATATCAGTCTCGAGAAACGCAAAGCACTAGGTATCATCCTACTCGGCATCCTGGGAGTGGTCCTCCGGGTCTTCGTCTTGGACTTGCTCCTTGGCTTTGCCAGCAGTTTTACCCGGACTCTTCACGTCAGGACGGACAGGAGGAGGAACGGCTGGTGTTGAGGTAGACGGCTTTACGCCTGGTTCGGTTTCTCTCTTCGCAGCCTCTTCTTTCCTCCTGGCCAGGTCAGTCGACCACTTTTCCAGCATATCAAAAGGAGGGGGTGCCTCCACCAGAATAACCTTGCCCTCAGAGTCATATGAGCTCATAATTGTGTTTAGATCCATTTTATCTGCCAAAGTTGTGGCCGAGTGACGTACCGAAGATTGTATAGCTTTGAAGTCCTGGGGTTTAAACTTAGACCCGTCAGCCTTGAATTCTGGGAACCCGGATACTACCTTGGCCGGGTCAAGCTTAGGAAAATAAGCCTTCGCCAGCGTCAAAGCCCGGGTCATCCCAATCCGGCAAGACGAACGCTTCAATATTTCAATCCATCCAGGCGCTGTGGACAAGGCCTGCATGAGATTTTCTTCGCCCGGGTATACCTCCGAAGGCCACTTTATAGCATCCAGCAAAAGTTTCGTGCCGGCAAAAAATGTCCGGAGCACAGTCTTCAGAGTTTTAGCCTGAGTAACGGTGTTCTCCTCCGGAGCAGCAAGGTTAGCACCTGCAATCGAAACACACAAAAGCATATCAGTAATCTTGATTATTACAACGGCAAGATAGAGATACGCAAGTTAATTGCAAATAACAAACTTACTTAGCAAGATACGGTAAGTGTCCGTAATTTGAGTCGACAGGTTCTTCAGCGAGGATTGAGCAGCATTGTATTTGTTCTTGTATTTGGAGACGTCCTTTTTCAAAGCCTTTACCTCCGCTTCAAGGGCTTCTCTACGTTTTACTTCAGCAAGCAAGAGCTGCTCAGTCCTAAGTAATGTTTCATCTGACTGAGTAATCTCCGCCTGTAAGGAACGAGTGAAACTGTAAGCCGGATATCACGACAGGCCAAGTATTATGCGAAGTACCGAGAGTAATTACAGAAAATTACGCTCGGAACTTGGGGACTGGATGTATAGTAAGAAGTATCAAGTAAAGTTACCTGATGTGCTGCGGCCATGCGCTCTATGATTTTTCCTTCTGAAGCTTTCATGGCGAGAAGAGCGCTCATCAGCTGGTTAAAATCAGCGTTATCCGAGTTAGATGACTCGGGTACCTGGAAAGTGGGAAAAGGAGCTTTTCTTGTAACAGGAGGTGGCACCCAGGTCATCCGAATGTCGGAGTCTGGTCCCCCTCCCGCGTTCGAAGCTGCTCCCTTCTCCTTCTCGCCTGCGTGCGAAGCGATTGGATACCCGGTGTCATGCCTAGCTAGCTCCGGTGGCGACGCTTGCTTGTCGCCAGTTGTGGTGAAGGCACCATCAGCCGGCTCGTTCTCGACCCGGACCTTAGCCTCAGTGTCCTCCTGGTCGCTAGTAACAACCGTGGCTCTGTAGAAGGTGCGAAGGCACAATTAATCTTTGGTTATGAAAAAGGCGATAAAAGCTCGGTATAATGTCAGGAAAAGGCGTTTACCCGGTGTTCACCGGGAAGTCCGAAGGAAAGCCGTTGCTAGATCCGGAAGATACTGAAAAATGCCAAGCAAGGTTTGGGATTATGTTGCAAAGGAATGTCCGGAAAGAGTTTTTATTTACGATATAAATACCAGAGAGTCGAGCCGGGGGCGATGAAGTGCCCGGGTTAAGGGCCTCGTTGCCCGGATGGTTCCGAGTTACTCGGCGCCTAGTCGCGGGTGGCTCCTTCATTTATGATCAAAAGGGGTGAAGGTGGGGTTAGCCCCGAAATGACGTTATGGGAACAAAAAATTAAAGTGCAAGGGAACGAAATAAAAACCTGGAGGGCGATCCTCTGGGATTTCCTTTTGGATCCAGCTTTGGTGGCCGGCTCCGGCTCGTCCTCCTCGCTGGCGGACTCTTCCCTGCCATCTGTCTCTTCTTCCTCGTCTTGGTCCTCTTGTTCTGAAAGGTATTAAAGTTATAGCATAGGGAAAAAGAGGAGACAGGATATAATGTGTGCAAGGGGGTTAAGTATGCACCTTCGTCCGAATTAACGGCGTCATCTTCCTCCTCCGCGTCTCCAGAATTGGGAGGAGTGTCGATTGTCCAAAAGTCATTATCGGCCTGAGGTGAAAATGCCAGGGTAAGGGCCAATATTGAGTCAAGAGAAGCGGATAAAAGATGGCTTGTTAGAATCCAAAATCAAAGGGTAGAAAACTTACTGCGGGGGCCGGGTTCTCGAGGGTAAAAGGCTCTAATCCGGCTATGTTCCGGATTACCTCGAGCTTCTCTGTTAAGAAACCTTTAATCGTCTTGTTTGTATCGTTAGGAGCGAAGGTGCTGGTGGAGTATCGGATCGGGTCCGTGGTTTGACCCGAATATTCACACATCAGTTTTTCACGAATAGAGTTGGGCTGGATGCGGAAGCTAACCCAGGTCTTCACCAAGTTTAGCCCGATGAGGCCTCGGGCTGATAAGATGGAGATCTTAGCCAACGAAGGCAAGATCGCCTCCCTGTCCGAGTCAGGGGCGAAGGCATTGAAAGTCTCGGAAATGTCAAGCTGACCCTCCGAGTAACCCGGCAACTTCTTCTCGCCGGGTGGGGAGGTATCCTAGCAGTAGAAGTATGAGAGCTGCCAGTGCTTTACATGAGAGTTGAGAGTGAGGGGAGGCATCAAGGAATTCTTGCGGCGCTGGATAGAAACCCCGCCGCAAGTAAGAAGTGCGCCGTCACCGCTTTCGCGGCACGGCTTGCACTGAAAGAGTTCAACAAAGAGAGCCAGACTTGGCGGAGTGCACAAGTAAGACTCGGAAAGAACGATAAAGTGGGTGATGTTCAGAACGGAGTTTGGGCCTATATCGAAAATACGGAGGTTGTAGTGATCTAGGACGTCACGAAAGAAAGGGTGACCCGGAGGCCTGAAGCCCCGGGTCACGTGTTCGACGAAACATATTACCTCATCCGTTGCTGGAGAAGGCCGGGTTTCGTTGCTTGGTACTCTCCAGCGGATAGATTCCTGGGGAGGAAGGATTCCAAGCTCGACCAACTCCTCCAGTTTGGCCTTGGTAACGGAGGATCTCCCCCAATTGGCTGAAATGGAGTTCGTGGATTTAGCTTTAGCCGGCTGTTTCCCCTGCCTCTTGGGTGCCATGGGGTTGACCTGGTAAAACATCAAAGGAAAGGAGGTGAGAAGCGAAAACTCGGAAATTAATGAATAATCAGTTACCAGTAACTTAAACATGATCCGGGTATTGCCTTGCTGGATCAAGTACGATCTGTCCGGGTATCGCATGTCGTTACGGAAGCTGTGAAGTTTTTCCGTAAAGCAAGTGTCTGGGGAAGGTAGAAGGATACCCTTATGTCTATTATCAGCAAGTGAGCCGGAGAAGCGAGATTTTCCGGATGATAAGAACAAGGGCGGAAATTTTTGGCGGTCCGAGCCCAGATGGGAAATCCAATTTCTGTATTTAAGGCCAAGCTAATGATACTTAGTGGTAGGGGAGTAAGGTAAGCTGCGCATCCTATCTATGGGAGTGGTTATGGTAAACACTAGTGAGTCAATTCGGCAGGGCCCGAGAAATTGCAGGCGACTCGATTCAGATCTGATCTAAGGAAAAGCTAAGAGATTGCAAGGTTAGGCTGGAGGATATCAAGAACTTACCGGAGGGGGTTGAAGTAGGGATTTGCGGAGACAGATGGCGCAAGATTGATGCCCTTTCGCGATTTCTGGCCGGCGAATCGGGGGCTTAGTGGCGGATTTGGGAGCTGGAGTGGGTTGCACGGTGGCGGAGCGCAAACGACGGCGGATGGGCTCCGGCGACGTGCGCAGGGCTTCCGTGGTGGCACTCTGTGAACTCGAGCTTGAGAAGAAGAGGGATGGGGAAATGAGTCGTTGGAGTTGAGGTTGCTCCCTGGGGTCTATTTATAATAGCCCGGGTGGAAAAGCCTAACCTAACGGGCGAAACCCGGGAGGTGCGGAGTAATAGTTGGCTATTTTGAAATTTGAAAGACGCGCCTTATGTATAGATCGATATAATCCAGAGAAAAAGGAAGGGGAAATCTCTTTCCTGGTATCAGCGATAGTTATCGAGGAAGATGTGAAATCATCGAGTTTCCTATTAGGACTCAAGTCTGGAAGATTGAGGGAGAGCCTTTGAGGGAGAGCCGGGTTGCTACCTGATCCCCTTGGTGCTAATCCCAGCCATTCGTCAACATATTGTATCTTGATCTTCATGTGTTTTTGTATCCAATATTTCTGCAGGGAATAGCCAGCACTTCGAAGAGTAAATCTTGGAAGCCCAGGCTATTCTGGGGACTACTGATGGGGGGATAGTAACCCGGTAGGACAACTCCAAGGTGTGACCCGGCCCAAAGGATGTTGCACAGGATACGGCTAAGAATAAAGAGACTTCTGGAAGGCCCAAAGTTTGTAGGCCTCGTAACCCGGATTGTGGGTTGCGGTAAGGAAAGCTAGGGTTTGTAAGCAAAGTTCGAATAGGACTCAAGATGTGCCTTGAAGGGCAAGTTAGGGGTGTACGGGTGCTATATAAACCGGCCCCTAGGTTTAGTTTGCCAGAGATTCAGGTCATAGTTGTAACACCTGTTATCGAGTATCCAACACAATTCATATTGAGATCCGGCGAGTTATTTTCCGGTTCTTAGATTGCTTTCCGCCATGTATTCCTTCGAGCTAAACCCTCTCCCGAATACCTGTGTCGACTTGCCCCAAGATCAGTTACCCCCGGTAACATCTGCCGTGATTATCCCACGACAACATTATCTGCTGGGTTGCGGGGATTATTGAAAGACGATGTCTATCGGGCGATAGGTGACCTAGGCAAAATTTTCAAGGACTTGTGCAGTAAAAGGTTGGAAAGAAGTGTTATGCTCCGTCTGAAAGCTGAAATTCCAGTAATCTTGTGCAGGCTTGAAAACATCTTCCCGCCGGCGTTTTTTGATGTTATGGTCCACCTGGGTGTGCATTTACCTGACGACGCTTTGCTCTGAGGCCCTGTGAACTATGGGTGGGTGTATCCTATCGAGAGGATGTTGTATACTTTGAAGAGATATGTGAGGAACATGACACATCCAGAAGGTTCAATTGCAGAGGCGTACATTGCCTCCGGGTGCTTGGCATTTGCCTCTAGATACTTGAAAGAAGATATTGAGACAAGGTACAACCGGCAACGGAGATATGAGGTTCAACAAAAAAGTTGAACTAGAAGAATCATCTTGTGATGTTTTTGGCCATGGTGCGGGTTTAGTTGGAGCATATAGTGTGATCAATAATGATAGCACTGAGACCCTGTCAATAGAGCTTCATAGAATGGCTTGGTATGTCCTAAACAATTGCACCAAGGTTACAGGCTATATCCATTATGTTCCCTATGTCTGAATTTTAAGTTACCCTACACATTGTATACCCCATAGTTACCGGAGTTTAATAACTCTTCATGGTTTGCAGAAAGTTCAGGACAAAGATGGAGGAAGAAGGGACACCTGATGTCAAAGTTAGGGTTGACCAGGATTTTCCAAGATGGTTCAAACAGCATCCAAGTTTCCTTTTGCATTTCTCTTTGACCTTTTGCATTTCATTGCATGATTTTGACCATATTGTTTTTCTTTTTTTCTGTGGTACACAGAAGATGAGTTGTTCGCATTGACACTTGGCCCACACAGCAAAGTTAAAACATATTCAGTTTGTCATGTGAACTTAGTTTGGTTTGTCATCGCTGAGCATGAAAAGGAAAGAAAACGCAAAACAGTGGAGTCATGGCTGCTGGAGATCACAACGGGGACGCAAGAGATTTTTATGGTATACTCAAGGAAATCAAAGAGCTAACTTATATCTCTACCGAGAAACATAAACAGACAGTTGTTCTGTTTGGCTATGACTTGTATTGTCTTGAAGCAGGCAGGGGCATGCGCATGTTTAAACTGGAAAAGTATGATAAACTGTTAGGAGCATCAACATTTCCAATTTGTGGTACGAGGATGATAAGTATATCATGTCAACTCAGGCACAGAAAGTGTTTTATATGCCAGACAATGTAGGGGGAGAACACTGGCGAATAGTCCAAAACTTTGAGCATAGGCGGACCTTTGATGTGTTCGAACATGAGAAGGACAAAGATGAGGAGGAGAGGCCTAGTATTCTATCACATCAAGATGTCGAAGTCTCTGACAATGAGGATGTTCCTGCTGACCCGATATCCCATCCTTCGCCTCCGGCTACTCTGGAACGCACTGACATGGCTCCCCGCATCCTCTCAGTAGATGAGATTTGGGCTTATATCAAAGATCGGAAAAAAGTGTCTGTGCAGCATAAGGAAGGTGTAGTACAAGATGGTGACGATGAATTAGAAGTCAGTGAGGATGAAGTAGACGACACATATGTGGAGTATGACAGTGATCCGGGTAAACTGCCCGCAGATGATAGCGATGCAGACTAGTGTTGCATGCATGTGTGCAAGCTTGTGTCGAACTGATTTTGCATGCTTTGTGTGCATGTTTTTGTTGAACTGATGTGCATGCCTGTTTGCATGATGTGTGTTGAACTGTTGTCCATGTCTGCTTGCATGCTTGTGTTGAAATGATGTGCATGCTTGTGTGTATGCTTGTGTTGAACTGAAGTGCATTCTTGTATTTTCTTTGAATTTTGTTTGTGTGTGTGTGTGTGTGTGTGTGTGTGTGTGTGTGTGTGTGTGATTTTTAGCTATTTGTCTCGTATATGTCAAAACCATAACATTAAACATAGAGTGCATACAAGTTCTCATAAAATTGACCGCGAACATGATATTACTCAAGTGCTACCATTACCCAGTTATCTTCCTTACATTGCTAATATGCCATTACTCAACTGCCAGACATCATCATGCCAAGACACATTGCAAATAAAACTGAAAAACCCAAATCATCAATAGATTGTGGCCAGAATCTTGAATCTTGCCTTCATTAGCAAGTTTTCCAGAAGCTTCATCAATACCTTCTCTGTGTACCCTTTGCCGCAGCACCTGATCTAGCTTTTGCCTCAGGGCACTTATCTCTTCCTGCAATGTGCTATTTTCGTCCATCTCTCTAAACACTGCATTACGCAGTTGAAGAACCACATGTTCCTGGAATTCTGTCCATTTTGGGCCATGCCATGAGAACTTTCCACAACCATAAGGAATGCCATACTTCTGCAAACAAAATAAAATAAATTTTAACCAAAAGCAAAAGTTTGCAACCAAACTGAAACTAAAGCAGGAATCCTTACCAAGCGTCTTTGGCATTTCAGAAATCTCCGGCCTGGATTATGGTCGGTCCGAGAAATCCACATGGTCATCTTCAAACTGCACGGACATTTTGTTTCATTGGAGTGGTCCAAGGGCGCTGGAGTGTATGGGGTAGGTTTGCGGCGGCGAGGAGGAAACCCCCCCCCCCCTTCATGCGACGAGCACGAACTCTCGCCTCTAGCGTCCATGCTTTCCCTGCGCGCCATGTGAGACAGGGGAGACATGGAAGAACCCTAGAATCGCCAAGGGATAAAGAGGAGAGGGAAATTTAGCTGCGCGCCCTCGTCAGCGGCTGCGGTGTGGTAACGACGGAGGATTTACGGCAGCGGCGGCGGAGGATTGACGGCAGTGGCTTTGCTGTGGTGTGGTCGAGTTATTTAATTGGTACGTTCAGCTGTGTCAACGGCTAAATTGGGTCCCACGGTACCAACGGCTACAAACGGTGCACACGGCCTGAAAGGTGGGGCCAGGCACCAAGGGCGTGGTCATTGCTTGTCAAAGCAGTCAAACAGGACAGGATGTGTGGCCACAAGAAAAATTCGCGACGTTCTACGTGACCAGGCAAGTTTCGTCGAAGGCAACTGGGCTCTTAGTGGGCTACTAGGCCGGAGAAGAAAATCCGCGACTTAAAACTACCAAAAAGTCGGGAAAAACCAGTCTACGACGGAACAAACCAATACGTCGAGAGAAAATTCCACTTTTCAGCCATCCGCGACGGAAACCGCGCGACGTTATCAAAACGTTCCGGATCGCACGGAATTTGGTAGTGTTTATCTCGTACCCTTGAAAAGTCGATATAGGAAAAGATGGTTGCTTGGCCAACAAGTATAGTTGTTTTTCAACAGTGGTGTCATTAATGAGATATGTTTGCAACCAACCGCCGAAAGTCTTCCAGTGTTCTCCATCAATCCAATCTTCACCTTGTTCTGGGTATTTTGAGCGTAAAATATTCTTGTGTTCCACTATATACGGAGTCACAAAGATGGAATTATGTATGACTGTGTAGTGTGCTTTAGTGAAAGAATGTCCGTCCATACTTATTTTTGCACTCTTTCCTAGCGTGCTTTTTCCACGCAGACTTCCATCATAGCGAGATTCAGGAACACCAATCGGCTTAAGGTCAGGAATAAAGTCAACACAAAACTCAATGACCTCCTCTGTTCCATTGCCCTTGGAGATGCTTCCTTCTGGCCTAGCACGGTTGTGAACGTATTTCTTCTAGACTCCCATGAATCTCTCGAAGGGGAACATGTTGTGTAGAAATACAGAACCGAGAACTTGAATCTCTTCGACTAGGTGAACTATGAGGTGCGTCATAATATTAAAGAAGGATGATGGAAACACCAACTCGAAGCTGACAAGACATTGCACCACATCCTTCTGTAAATTTGATAGAGTTAGTGAAATGATCGCCTTCTGAGAAATTGCATTGAGAAATGCACATAGCTTCACAAAAATAAATGTTCTAGCCTAAATAATTTAATTTTTATTAATGCATTACCGATATATAAAATCGAACAACATAAATGTTCCACGCGACTATTCTTTTGACAACAGGATAACAATCCTCATATAAGCTCGATACGCTCCTTGTTGAAGCCAGTCCAATCTAATATTTACTAAAACAGTAGCGTCGGATATAAGACGTAAATGTAATTTCGCATTGATAACAAGTATAACACGCGTAGAATTTACCTACACATTGTATCACCACAACTTCCAGGTGCTCTTATGAAAATATCCATATATGAAATTACAACACACACGCACAAACATACATGTATATACGATCTATGTGGCTAGCTATGCATATATACCCATCGTTGGATCTAGGGATAATACAATCCATGCCTGATGGTGATGCTAACATGTGCGAGGGTTTTTCGAGTGGCGCTATAGGGTTATATTTTCAATCCTTAGGTGCGGAAATATTTTTCACCGACGAGTTTATGTTGCCGCTCGAGTCTTGACATTTCCAACTACATCAAGATAGTTCTCAACCCACTATAACCGTGTGTGGTGGCATTGCACATAAATAATTTTGCGACCATGGAAGTAGAGCTTTGTGGGTGGAGATGCACATTGGGGCAGAACAAAAGCGTCGGGGCTGATAAATTTCTTTTTTTACGATTTCAGTTAGCGAATGTTTCATGAGCTCTATAGTGGGCCACATTGATATTGATGCCCAAGGCTCATGCACGCTGCTGCGATGGACCTCATAAGCATGGGCATCTATTCTAGGAAGGCTTTAGAAGTGCCCGTCCACAGTATTATTCAAGCTATATATATGCTATATTTGCGGTGATAATCGATGGTTCAGGGCAGAAAAGTTGGCTTCACAATCCACCGCTTGTAACGGTTCTGAAGTGGTACATTATATGTAATATTTTACGAAACTGACACGCGCATGTTAAAAACTATGGTCGGTGTGGAAGTATTTGAATGTGTACGACCGACGCTGTGTGGGTAAAAATATGTCCCATGGCACCGCGTATGATTTGTCAAAAAAAAATCCTAAAGAAAGTAGTCAATAGAACATGTAAAGGAAACTACTATTGAAATAGATTTATGATATTTTTACAACATTTATGCCTTTTTCATGAAGAGACCGAGCACTATATTTTATCGCTGTGTTATCCCGGTATATAATCCGACCGTTAGATTGGCATGCAAGCTATGTCTATGTGTAGTCCTTTATTTTCCTTATATTCTGTCATAAATGAAATCATTTATACAATCTTAAAAATCTACTTTAAATGTGCAAGAATACAAGATCTAGAAGTCATAAATGTATCATACAATTAGAGCAACGTCTTTACGATAGAATATTAGCACCACATGATACATATCTTCAAGACATTAGATATGAAATATCTTAATCATTTATATTTCTCTAGGTCACGTCATTCATGGTTATAAGAGATGACATAGACAATTTGGATGTGCATCTATTGTGTTCTTTCTTATTTGACTTCTTGATTGTATATCACTTAAGACATGAGAACCCTCAGTGTGACGATCATGCTATGCTTGATACTACTGATGCGAATCCATTTGGTTCCAGGTAAATAATTTAAAAATATATATCAATCGAAGAAAGATGCATTTCTTCAATATGTGGTCTACTCGTTTGCTAGTCATAAGTGAAATTTATACTCTGTGCCTAAAATTCGTTTCTTATTTCTCTTGAGAATATTGTAGGATCTGAGCTTTTCTCACCTACTATATTATGATTGTTGTTTTGTAGTTTTAGAGGCGACGACTTGCTCGGCGACGAGTGAGACATACCTCACTCCCAGATGTGTTCAGGATAAATGTGTTGAGGCGTGCCACAAGGAGGGCTCTACTAAAGGGGAATGTCGCTTGATTGGTCGGAATATAGTATATATGCGACGCTGTTTTTGCATGAACGATTGTTGAAGAAAAACATGTTACAACTATTGTAATATGTGTTTAGAAAGAAATAATAATGTGTATCGAGAATCTTTACCTAATAATAAAGGCATTAAGGTTTTTTCCAAAAATTTTGTCCAACATAAAAAGACAGTTTTACCCTCCCATCAAACAAAATAATACTACAAGTTTGCCACAAAACGTTTCGTATATGTCAAAAAAAAGGTAGCGTCTTCTTCTCCCCACGAGACCCAGCCCACCGCTTCCTATTCAGCAGGGAAAATCCACGGTGCGGCCCGCATCCATGGCCGCTCGGTTCCTTCGGAGATCGCGGCGCGCCCTGCATCCATGGCCGGCTGCAGCCGACACGTGCCCAACCCATCACCACTACCCTCTCTCCTTTCTCCCGCTCGAGGCTCCTCCCACCTCTCATCTAGAGCCACTCCTCCCCTCTCTTCGATATGCTTCGGCGAGACGATGTCTTAGATGGAGGCTTCCACGTCATCATGGTGGCGTTAGCGGTGAAAGGGATCAGCAGCAGTAGGCAGGCACTGGCAATGGGAGGGAGCAGTAGGAGCAGGCACACTCTTAAGTGGGCCTCGACAAGTTTGTGCTTCCAGGAGGTCAGGTCCTCTTACGGATTTTGCATGTGAAGTTGCCCATCTCCACGGTGCCCACTCCAAGTTAGTAGTAGTATTTTTGCTTTGTCTCTCCGTTGATGCATATCTTATAAATGTAAACTGTCCAAATGTGCCATTCTCTGTTTCTGAATAAGAATGAAAAGATACAATTTTTCCTGGTTTTGTAAGGAAAATATCATTTATGCACACAGAAATCATACATCGCCTAAATTGAACCAGGATTAAGGAAGCATGTGGTTTATCTGTCGGTTTCAAGAATTCATCTGACAAGTAATACTATATGAACGATTTTTATGGTTACAGTGTCACGTGGTCACACCTACCTAAATACCAAATCAGAGTGCATATTTTTGACCTTTGGGGTACTACATTAGCAGGTTGACGAATATGGACAACTCTTTTTTGTTGTACAAAGTCTAGGCAACTATTTGATTAAGAGTTTGCCGGCTTCTATTTAGAGAACATTAGTTCAGAACACTATCATGCTCTTTGCCATCTTATGAGTTATGACACGGGGCAATTACAACTCAGCTTTGCAAGTGTGGCACGATGTAGCATCTGCATACAAGGAAAAGCTGGAGTAGAAAGAAAAGGAATATGTTGCTTTCTTTCAGAAAGATGTGTCTTCAAGTACATCCTTTTGAAGAACATTAGTAAGAGACTTTGATATTTTAGAGAAATGTTTAATAAACCTTCTATAGAAGTCAGCATGACCAAGAATACCACGAATAACTTTGACATCCCTGGGACAGGGCATTTTCTCAATAGCTTCAACTTTAGCTCTATCAACTTCAATACCTCTTTCAGGAACATTAACCATGAAATAGCATTTCTCCCAGTTAAGAACAATATTAGTCTCCTCACATATCTGCAAAACTTTATCAAGATTCTGCAAACTATTATCAAAAGAAGTTCCATAGACGGAGAAATCATCCATGAAAACTTCCACAATTTCTTCACAAAAACCATGAAAGATAGCAGACATGCATCTTTGAAAAGTAGCAGGAGCATTACATAAACCAAAAGGCATACGTCTATAAGCATAAGTTCCATAAGGACAAGTGAAAGTTTTTTTCTCTTGATCAAGCTTTTTAACAGCAATTTGAGAGAACCCAGAATAACCATCAAGAAAGCAGAAATGAGTTTTATTAGACAAGCTTTCTAACATTTGATCGATAAAAGGCAAAGGATAATGATCTTTCTTAGTAACTTTGTTAACCTTTCTAAAATCAATACACATCATATAACCAACTACTACTCTTTGAGGAATAAGTTCATTATTTTCATTTGGCACAACAGTCGTCCCTCCTTTCTTAGGGACACAATGCACATGACTAACCCATCTACTATCAGCAATAGGATAAATAATTCCAGCATCAAGGAGTTTCAATACCTCATTTCTTACCACATCCTTCATTTTAGGATTTAAACGGCGTTGATGTTCAACAACTGGCTTTGCATCAGGCTCAATATTAATAGCATGCTGACAAATAGTAGGAGAAATCCCCTTCATATTATCAAGAGTATAACCAATAGCACCTCTATGTTTCTTCAATATCCCCAATAATCTCTCCTCTTCTTTATCATAAAGTTGAGAACTAATAATAACAGGATATAATTTGTTATCATCAATATGAGCATATTTAAGATTATCAGGCAAAGGCTTTAAATCAAAAACAGGATCCTTCTTGGGTGGTAATGTGGTACCCAAATCTTCCACAGGTAAATTATGTTTCAACATTGCTCGCTGATGTAAGAAAATCTCATCAATTTCATTTCTTTCTTCCATAAAGACATCATTTTCGTGGTCTTCCATGTATTGCTGCAAAGGATTGTTAGGAGCAAGAGCAGTAGCAGCCAACTGTTTAACTCTATAATTCTCATTAGGTAATTCAGCTTCATAAGGTGTTTTAGAAAATTTGGAGAAATTAAATTCATAAGATTCTCCGTCAAACTTTGTAAGGATTTTCTCCTTTTTACAATCTATCACATCAACACAAGTGTTTAAAAAAGTTCTAACAAATATAATAGGACAAGTATCACTAGCAAAAGTGCCTAGTACTAGAAAATCAGCAGCATATTTAGTTTTACCACATAAGAACTCCACATCTCTAACAATACCAATCGGAGAAATAGTTTCCCTAATAGCAACTTGAATAATCACATCAATGTCTTCAAGTTCACAAGAACCAATTTCATGCATGATTTCTTTATAAATATCATAAGGAATATTACTAGCAATAGCACAAATATCACATAAACCATAATACCAATGATCACCTATCCTAACAGATAGCACAGGAACACTAGGTTTCCTAGATTTACTAGGATGAGAGACAATATTAGAAGCATCTTCACAAAATACAATGTGTCCCTCTTCTACATTTTCAGAAACAGGGTCCTTTACTATTGCTACTGTAGGTTCTACAGTTATTTGTTCCTATGGTTCCACAAGTTTCCTTGCACTTTTATTAACCACACTAGCTAACATAGAGTGTTCTTTTACCTTAGAAGGGAAAGGCATTTTCTCAATATAAGGTTCAGGAAAATAGAATCAACGGTATGAACTTCTATATCTCTAGTAGGAACACAATTAATAGTATCTTTATAAGGTGAATGGTACTTATCCCATTCCTTTTTAGGAATATCAATGTAAGAAGCAAAATCCTTATATAAATTTGCAGCAACTTGAGAATCAAGACTGTAACACCTGGGGGTTTTCCCAATTAGATTTGTTTGTTTTTCTTTTGTGCATCATCATGCTTCATGCATCATATCACACATGGCATTAATAAAATTATTTT
This sequence comes from Alopecurus myosuroides, assembly GCA_028641055.1. Taxonomy (NCBI): domain Eukaryota; kingdom Viridiplantae; phylum Streptophyta; class Magnoliopsida; order Poales; family Poaceae; genus Alopecurus; species Alopecurus myosuroides. The sequence goes on along the minus strand of CM054057.1, from coordinate 296,572,452 downwards.
TTTACAATATTTTAAATAGTTAAAAACCTGTTTTCTATATCACTAAACCATTTCTTTTATTTTTTTATTTCAAAAGAAAAAATAAACAAAAGAACTAAAAGAAAACAAAATTGAGGAGCAGGCAGCCCAAGAAACCGGCCCACCTCTCTGTTTTGTCCAAGCCCACCCTTTCTTCTCCTCCGTACGGAAGAGCACGCAGGAGGCGTGAGCCCCTGTCGTTTTCTCCCTCCCCACCACCGAACCTCCATGGTCCCCTCCTCCTAGCTTTCTCCTCTCCTCCTTAAAGCCTCCGGTTCCCCTACAAACCCTAGCCTCCCTTTCCCCTTCATCCAGCCGCCGCCATCCTCCTTCTTCCTCCTCTGCTCCCACAATTCTCTGAATTTTCTGTACCGAGAGTGAGAGCAACGGAGCCGCGCGGGAGTGCGCCGCCGCTCCGCCATGGACTACCTCGGGCCGACATAGCTGCGGGAATGAAGCAGCCGTGGCGAGCACGTCGTCCTCGACGAATACCGGAGGCAGCCGCTGCCCAGAACGCCGGAGAGCTTCGAGTCTTCCTCGTCTACGTCCGTCCGTGAGGAGCGCAGTGCACGTCTACCTCGTCGTCGGCATGTCCTCGTCGCTCCCAAGCCTCCCTCGGTGAGCTTCCTGCCTCCGGGATTCGTTCCCCCTACGCTCCCTTGCTCTGTGTGCGCGCCATCGAGCGGCACAGCCACGTCGTCCCGCTGCAGGTCGTCTTCCTCCCGTCCGTCTGAAATCTGAATCCATGTTCCAAAATTTCAGTTAACGCCTTGTCTGCTACCTCTTCTACAATCGAACTCTAGAACCATCACAATCACCTTGGTGGCCTAGTGGCAAGGCCTGTGATCGTTCCGCTGCAGTCCAAAGTTCGAATCCTCACTGCCTCTTGTTTTATTCTTCTGCTCTTTTACCACCGGGAACCAGCAGCGCCGCTGCAGTTGATTTCCGTCCGCCGTTTCTGAACTGAATTCGGACGCTGTCGAAATTCAGTTCGTCAGTTAACTGCGTGGACAGTCTACCTCTTTTCACGTCAGATCCCGATCCAAACACAAGGGCGCGCATAGCCCAGTGGCTAGCGCCCCGGTCCGTACCCCTGGGAGACCCAGGTTCGACTCCCGGCTGAGGCAATTGCCTCCCTTTTTCGATTTTTACTGCGCGCAGCTCCAGGTCCCACCAGTCAGTGACCTCGGTTGCCACCATGGCTCACCCGCGCCTCGTCAGCACCACGTTGGCAAATGACCCACTCGTCAGCTTCTCGGGTTTGCACAGCCATGGTCAGCGAGATCCAGATCTGGATCTGGCGTTTCGCATCCAAGCCCCTGGCCTTTCTGTTTTTGTACCGGAGTCCCCCAGATCTCTGTTTTCCTCACGCACAGGTCCCTGCATATTTCAGAAACCACCCCTAACTTCAAATGCTCATAACTTTTGTTTTACTATTCCAAATAATGCAAACTTTATGTCTATTTTTATCAGAAAAATGCAAGGAATATTCATATGCCATCCATGCTCATGTTTGCATCTTTCATCTTGCATTTTCGTAGTGTTATGCATGTTCACCTAAATAATAACTATGGAATGAGTTGGGTATTCAAATTACCCGTTCCATTTAATTTTGCTAGCTCACCCAACGTCTTGTGATCATGTTAATCAACATTTAATTTGATGGGTAGTTAAATAACTTGAACCGATAAATAAATTGCTCGGACTTCGGTTCCTCTTAAATTGGTTAAGTTGCATCTCGCATGTCATGCATCCATACCTTGAGCATGCTGGATCTTTTGTCGTAGTTGTAATTGTTGCATCCGTTGTTTCTTTTAGTGCTTTGCCTCTTCGCGGATAGGACGTTGAGATGATGTGAGCAACGACAAGTTCTGCTTCCACTACAACTGGAATTCCAGGCAAGCATTACTCACTTGCTATCTATGGCTGCCGTTCCTCACTTGTTACCGATTCTTTCCGTTGTCTTTATTCTAGCCTTATGATTCGATGCTTGTGTCTCGATCCTATCATATGTTTACCTTGCAGCCATGATATAGCCTTCCCTCCACTTCCTATTAACCGTTGCTTGTTTACCTTGTTGGCCCTCGTGTCGTAGCAGCATGCCTAGAGTTGTTTGCGCTCGCGTCTTGTTGTCCGTCTTATCACCTGTTTAGTTTGATAGTTGGGTTTCAACTTAATCAACAACATGTTAATATTTGGCGTAATAATAATTTGATGATAAGGCACCGGCAGGAGGCCCGACGTGGTTTTGGAGCCTGCTAGTGTCGAACTTAGGAAAGGAGACTTGTCCATTGATCCATGATGAGCGCGCTAACTGCATCCGGGAGGTAGTATGGGACCCCCCTCGGCTTTGACTGAATTTGCTGTTCGTCCAGGGACCACACCTAGTTCGGGTTTTCCATTTGGCACGATAACTTGCAGGTACGATCTCATGGTGCTACGGAGACCTGATGTAGTCGTTGCGGCTAGGTGCGGCATGGTCTTAGAGTGCTACAAGGGTCCCGTTTTCTTCCGGGGGTTGAGTAGCCATGCACGCGACAGCTCCCGTGGTTTCTGGATGGGCAGTGGAGACGGAAAGGGTCGTGTCGAGCTAACCTGAGTTTTAGTTGGTGGCTCGAGTGTGTTCGGGTACTGTAGTGCACCCTGCAGGGATAAATCTTCTCGAGAAGCCGTGTTGTCCGCGGTTATGTGACGACTTGGTGAAAGTGCTGGCTAACAAGTACTCAGACAACTTACACTTAACGATGATAACTTGACTAGTAATATAGATTACCTCCACCATCAAAATGAATGTCATCTTAATCAACCGTGTGAGTTTCCTTCGCCTGCTTCCTTAGTAGGGGGTAACACTAGATGGGTATTGTTTTTGGTGAGTAGTTATAGTTGGTTTCGTCGCGCTCTCTCATCCCTTTCTAATAGACGAGAGTTGTAGCGCGTCTCTGTAGATTGCTTAGTGCTGCCCGCTGCCACTTCATTACACCAACTCCTTCCCTTTTACCCAAAGTATTTGTATCTTGTGATGACTGGTTGCACATGTATCTTGTGAGTATTGCTTTCCGCCTGCCGGTACCCCCAGTACTGACCCCATGATTCGGGGCTGTATTCACAATGCAGTCGACAGGTTTGAAGTTGGACGACGTTAGCTTGGGAATCCCTCCGGCTTAGCCTGGGCAGGGATTGGACGCCATCGGTTATCTTCAGGACTCTTAGTCCAATTTGTATCTTGTCTGTAGTCGGATACTATTTCGTCTTCCACTGTTATTTGGATCATTGTATTGTATAAGTTGTATTCTTGACTCGTTTGAGTCGTCTTGTATATATCTCTTCTGTTGTTGTTGTGGATTATTCGTGAACTATTGTAATGGTATCAGAAATGACAACTCGGGATCAGATATTATGTGGATTCTGGCGGGAACGCTAAAATCCTCATAGTACCCGATCTAGGGGCGTCACAAAGACCATAAACAACACTAACATTATGAAAATCCTCGGATGACATAAAAGTTTTAATGCATTCATAGTCATAATTTATACCTTACTTTCTACCTTTGTCATTCTCCCATGCTTCCGCGTTTTCTTGAATACGTTCAAGAAGATCCCATTTAGCTTCATCCTTCATACGTGTAAATGATCCAGAACAAGAAGCATCCAATAAATCCTTATCATGAAGAGGAAGCCTTGCATAGAAATTATTAATAACAATATTACTGGGGAGCTCATAAATGGGGCATTTGAGCATTAGTAAATTCAATCTCCCCCATGCTTGGGAAATACTCTCTCCGTCATGAGGCCAAAAATTATATATATAATTCCAATCTCTATGGATTTCACTTGGAGAATAGAATTTAGAATAAAAGAGAGGTACAATTTCCTCCCATTCAATAGTCTGCCTATTTTTCAGCAGTTTGAACCATTCAGCGGCTCGGCCTGTCAATGATATAGAGAATAATTTCCTCTTCACTTGTCTCATCGTAATACCTTCACACTTGAACAACTCACATAATTCATGTAAAAAGAGAAAATGATCACCAGGATGGACATTTCCATCACCTAAATAGCAGTTATCCATAACATGTTTCACAATCTTTATAGGTATTTTATAAGGATCCAAATCATCAGCAGGTGGGTAACTTACTACCCTAGCAGTGATAGCAGTGCCCACAAATAAGGACTCAAAAGGAGTTCTAAACATAGTGTAATAAAGCAGTAGACAGTAATAAAAACAGAACTTACAACATAAGCTTCCTTTATCAATTCCACTTCCCAATAGCGCTTCACTCCCCGGCAACGGCACCAGAAAATAGTCTTGATGACCCACAAGTATAGGGGTGTATCGTAGTACTTTCGATAAATAAGAGTGTCAAACCCAACGGGGAGCAAAAGGTGTTGACAAGCAGTTTCGATGAAGGAAAAACTGTAAATACTGGAAAATAGATTTGTAGGGGTTTTTGATATTGCAGATAAATAAAGTGCGAGTAAATAAAATGCAGTAGTAATAATTGCATCAAGTGTCCCAATCCTTTCTTCAGAAAAGGACAAGCCGGTGAGTTTACTTATGATTAACAAACGTTCTCGAGGACACACATGAGGTTTCTGTGAAGTGCTTTTATTCCATGTAGCTGAATAATGTTAGGTGTTTTGGTAAGTGTTGTGTGGGTGAACCTATGATAATGTACCGTCCCATCCAAGACTAATACATACTTGTGATTATACCCCTTGCAAGCATCCGCAACTACAAGAAAGTAATTAAGAAAAAAATCTAACCACATCTTTAAACTCCGGGGTCCTACGCTTCCTCGTGTAATGGTTTCCTAACGGGGGTTTAGGTTTCTATCACTCCGGCAACCCCACAATTAGTAGCCAAATACACGATGCATCACCCTAGGCCGATAAATGGTGAAGTGTCATGTAGCCGACGTTCACATGACACCACTAGAAGAATAACACCACAACTTAAATATCAAACATTAAATATTATTCAACATTACTTCACTACTAACAACTTGACTTCTCCCATGTCCTCAAGAACAACACGAACTACTCACAAGACATCATATGGATCATAATCAGAGGTGATATAATGGATGATAACAATCTGGTCATAAAGTGCAAACACCTATAAATCTCACAAGCATCAACTACTAACAAGTAATCCACACCGGGAGAGAGATCTAATGCAAAACAACGATAGAGGCCCCTAATTGTTACAGAGGGATGACGGTGGATGATGAGGGTGATGGTGCTGGTGGTGATGAGGTTGATGATGATGATCTTGATGATGCCCGAGCGATGACGGTGACGATGGCGATGATTTCCCCTCTCCGGTGAGCTTTTCTCTCTCGGTGTTTTCCGCCCCGTGGCGGCGGCGGAATAATTCTTCGATGATGGTATGAGGCTTAGGGTTTCCTCGGGGACAGGCATGCAGAAAATATTCCCTAGAGGTAGGCCAGGGTGGCCACACCTATGGGTGGCGCGGCCAAGGGGGGGGGGTTGCGCCACCCCATGGTGTGGGCCCATGGTGCCCCCCCTCTGGCTCTCCTTCTGCTGTGTTCTTCCTCTAAACTTTTAGGACACCCCCGGTGTCCCCGGTATCCCGACGGAGCTTTTTCCATGAGATTCCTGATCCCGGTGTTTATTCTCCAAAAATTATAGAACATGCAAAATAATTTAAAATAACATAAGAGATGCATCATAACATGAAATATATCAATGAATAACAAAAAATTATGATATAAAGTAGTGATGCAAAATGGACTTATCAACGGGTTCCTTCTTTTATCACTCTGATGTCCAGTTTCCTGGAAAGGAGACGGGAATTCCACCTTTCGTGAATTCCGCGGCCACTCCCCATGACAACTAGGAAGTGGACGCGGTCCAGACCCTGCCGCCGGATCTGATGAGGATCAAACAGCGTATCGCCAAGCTTGTTTCCGCCTCCCGTCCTCTCATCGGCGTAGACACCGTGTTGTTTTGGCGCAAACGGCGAATTCAGCCTTTGGCCCATCACGACAAACGTCTAATGTTCGAATACTCGGGCACGGAGGACACCTTGAGGGCGACAAACAAGGCGTTGTCGAAAAGAGACCTCAAGAAGTGGCTAAATCAACTGGTCTCCACTTAGGACCAGTATAAAGAAAGCCGACAAATGTATCATGCTGGCAATCCAGCTCCAAAGGTAATATTCTCTCTGTGGGCATTTTTCTTGGTTTTCCTCTTTCTCGGATGTTGACCTTACCCGGACTTTGCTTATTTTCACAGCTTCTCGATCTTACTGAGGCGGAGCTTGCCACTGATTCCGAGTTGGACACAATGCATGCCAACTTTGCAGGCGGACGGAAGCGCAAGAAGCCCTCCGCCACTCCATAAGTAATTGATCTTGACGGCGTTGCCGTCGCAACATCCAGGTAAAGAAATCCCGGATTTTTTCCTTTTCTATGCTTCTTATTGCATGAATTTTCTTTCGCGGAATTCTTACTTCTCGGATTTTTTCTTTCTAGCCTGGCTCCTACAACTTTGAATCCAAAGAGCCGGAAGAAACAAAAGTCTGTTGCTAGGAGAGGAGCACAGCCCTCTCCTGCTACTGCACCTGATATCCGACTACGGCTGAGGAGGAGAACTTGGCTGCAAGGGAAGAAGAATACCCCTTGCAGTCCAGACAGGCCATTGCACCGGAGACGGATGCGAGGGAAAGGGCGGAAAGAGTGGAGCCGGAAGTTGGAGGTCCTTCGAATATCCCGAAGGAGGAGCCCATTCCTAACTTTGACCCGGAATTCAAGGAAAAACAAGAAGATCACTTTGACGAACATGTATACATTCATCCGTGGGCGACAAAGTACTTTTCTCCAGCTCCTTTAATCTGTCCTTGGCCGCAAGGCGGACTTACTGTTAGGAATAATTTCGTGTTCTCGCCTCGGCAGGTCATGCAAGATGGCCTTTTCCATGTCGGAATTCTCTTTGCTGACTATGCAAAGGAGTTTACCAAGAACTTGGCAAGTCTCCAAAAATGAGCCAGGTAATATCTCTATCCCCCAAGAATTTTTCCTATTGTATTCTTTTCTGACTTAAGCTTTTATCATTGACCTTGCTTGTTTAGCGATGTGTCTCTTTTCCATGTTTCAGCAAACTACCGAAAACATCAACATGGAAGTGTTTAGCAAACTTACCATCAAGAATAAGAAGATGAAAACTCTCCTTAATATTCTTGAGGAGAAATACTCGGAGTTGGCCTCCATTCAGCATGAGATCAAAGAATCAGCAGGTAAATTCATATTTTCGCACTGCTGATTTTGTGAGAAAATTTTCTAAGTCATTTTCCGAGTTTGAACTCTTCATTTTTCTTGCTTTTCAGCTTCTTTGGCGAAAGCCAAGAAAATACCTGAAGATGCCGGCAACGCCGAGAACCTCCGAAAGGTGAACATGGAACTTCACAAGATCAACGTGAAGCTCCAAAAAGATCTGGAGGCCAGCTAGTTGGTTGTTGGAATTGCCGAGTCCAAGGCTTCGAGCCAGGCCGAGAAGGACAACGCCACCATCCTGGGCTTAGAGAATGCTCTAAATCAACGCCTCGAAGAAGGCATTGAAATGGACAGGATTCTCGGTAAGTTTTTAACACTTTCACCAGAATTTTTCCTTATACCTTTGTCGGTATTTTTCTTTTTCCTCCTATGTTTTTTCTAACTTTCCTTTGTTGATTTAAACATAAGGGAGCCCCTCCCTTACCCGGATCGAAAGAATCTGGGATTTCTGGAAGATCTTCACCGTGCTAAAGACTGAAGGGATGTTACTTGTTTAACAAGTACATTCCCGACAAAGCAGGAGAATTCTCGGAAGTTATCAAACTTCCGGAGGCGGTCGAGGAGGTGGCGAACCAGAAGGATTCCTGGTTCCGCTCTGCATCTCGAGGTGGTGCGCGCATGGCCCTTGGGACAATGTGTATGCACTACCCCACTGCCAAGTCTTGGCGTGTGGCGACTGGTATCCCGCAAGGATACATGGACGCGCAACGAGCCAGCATCTTCGATTCTATCAAAGGGCACGCTACCAAGATAGCGCAGATGGTGTCAATCTCCACCTTCTACCCGGAGGAAGAGATTCCGACAACTCCTAAAGACCCCAACAGCGAAGAGGAGGACTAGGATTCTGAGGAGGCCGCCTGATTCCTGAGCAGTTGGCAGGCAAAATAGAAGCATTACTATTCTCTCAATGTAATATCCATTGTAATGCTATCTATCATTTGTATAAACAAGTATCCCTCTTTTGCAATTAAAATTTGTGTCTTTGCAAGTGTTTCCGGGTTTTAATTCCTTTGCCTTCTAAGTTCTCTGGTGTATATGTCTTGACTGTCCTTAGTGTTGTAATGGCTTAATAGTACTTAATCTTCACGCCAAGTGACTGGGTTTAACCGATCAGTCAAAACTCGAAAACATGGATTGTACTAAGGCATTTTTACTTACTAATTTCAGTGACCCAGCATAGAAACAATCAGATAATACTTAGGAAAAAAGTAAGGAATTTTGAAATTGTATGAAACTTAGGCACGCAGGCACAATCTAGGTTTCCTTAAGCCTCCTTAGGCTGCAAAGCACTCAGTTTTATAGCTCCGAGCACGCAGGCACAATTCAGGTCAACATTGAGTATTTTGAAAGATCATTGGGAAATAGATAAGACAGCCTTATGCTTTGTATGAAAATAAACACATAAAACATAAATGCATGAATTCCGACAACTTTATTTCATGATTTCAAAGATGTTTACATAGAAATTGAACTAAGTGTACAAAGGATGTAACTGCTGGATGCCCTAGGGTCTCTTTGTCTCTCCTAGTTCGACATCTATCTTTCTCTTTATTTTGCGATTCGTTCTTTTGGGATCATCTTCCGTATCCCGAATATCTACAAGATAATAAGATCCATTTTCATAGCCTTGCTAATGACAAATGGTCCCTCCCAAACTGGGGCTAATTTGTGCTTCCTTTCCTGCACCAATCTTAGCACTAGGTCAACTTCTTTGAAAGATCGGTGTCTGATTTTGCGACTATGGTAGCGTGGTAATCCTTGCTGATAAATGGTGTATCGTTGAAGCAAAAGCTCTCGTTCTTCTTATAAAAGATCGACGGCATCCCGTCGTCCGTTTTCGGCATCCGAGTCATCGTAATCCTGCACTCTGGGCTATCATGGAGCATGTCCGTTGGAAGCACTACTTCTTCGCCATAAACCAAGAAAAATGGTGTTTGGCCTGTTGATCTATTTGGCATCGTTAGAATACTCCAAAACACGGAAGGTAATTCTTCTACCCATGCTCCAGCTGCTCTATGAAGAGGAGATTCGAGTCTTGGACGTATTGCCGCAGGATTGAGCTATTTATTCTTTCAACCTGCCCATTGGATTGTGGGTGTGCCACAGATGCAAGATCTGGGCGTATTCCCGTTCGTCGAAAATATTTTGCCAACTCTCCAATAGAGAAAGTTGTCCCGTTGTGAGTGATTATGCTGTGTGGACCATCGTATCTCATGACTACGTCAATGATGGAATTTCTGGTAGTCACACCGTCAAATTTTTTGATGGGTTTCGCCTCCACCCACTTGGTATACTTATCTACCGCAACAAGTAGATGTGTAAGTCCACCATTCCTCTGGTGAAATACATCACTGAAACATTCCGACAGTGCTGCGTTTATAAAGGCAACCACTAATTACCGTGTATCCTTTGCATCGACGTTGTATCTGTCTTTGCAAGACCTTGTGCCGTCCATCCGGGAACTTCTGATCAACTAATAAGTTTAAGTATGGAATTTTCCAATCCGGGTTAACGAGCAAAACTTTCCAATCCGGAAACGAGAGGATAATCAACATCTCCACCTTTTATCGATGTTTAATGCAAATGTTGGACAAACACACCAGGTGGTAGGGTTTTCACTCTTTCCGAGCCCATGCGGGCTAATGCATCCGTGTTCCAATTTTCTTCCCTTTTGATATGAAGTACTTCAAATCCGAGGAAGCAAATGGCGAATTCATCCACCGTTCTCCGATATTCGGCCATGATGGGGCTTTTGGCATCCCATGTTTGGTTTAGCTGATGTTGTACCAAATCCGAGTCACCATAGCAAAGTATACGCTTGACACCTATTTCTTTTGCAATATGCAAGCCATGAAGCAAAGCTTCGTATTCTGCCATGTTGTTACTGGCGTTGAAGTGTATTTGTAATACATACTCCATAGTGTCACCTTTTGGGGATTTTAGCACTACACAGCTCCAGCGCCTTCTTTCATCTTGGATCCGTCAAAATGCATGACCCAGTATTCCGACTCCCGCATTGGTGTGTTTTATATTGCTTCTATCCAATCAGCGACGAAATCTGCCAACACCTGGGGTTTAATTGCCGTCCGGGGTTGGTACTTAATGTCGAAAGCAGCTAGCTCAATGCCCCATTTGGCTACTCGGCCTGTTGCGTCTGCATTGTTGATGATATCCCCTAGTGGTGCTTTGCTTACCACTGTTATGGAATGTCCTTGGAAATAATGGCGGAGTTCTGTAGATGCAAAAAACACGCCATATGCCAGCTTCTGATAATGTGGGTACCTTTTCTTTGAATCGGAGAATACCTCGTTGTCATAATACACTGGGTACTGATCTGGTATGCTTTGTTCATCTTTCCCCCTTTCCACAATTATCACTGCGCTAATAACCATGTTTGTTGATGTAAGATACAGTAACATGGGTTCTTCTGTTTTGGGGATGCCAAAATCGGAGCTTTCATCAATATTTCTTTTAACTGGGTTAATGCTTTCTCCGCCTCTTATGTCCATTCAAATTTGTCGGATTTCTTCAACAATTTGTATAATGGCAGAGCTTTGTCTCCTAGCCGGCTTATAAACCTGCTGACTGCGGCTGCAGAACCCGTCAATTTTGTACATCTTTTAAGCATGTAGGCTTTGTGATGTTCAAGATTGCCTTGATCTTTTCCGGGTTTACTTATATTCCTCTACGAGAAACGATAAAACCCAGAATTTTTCCCGAGGGAACCCCGAATACGCACTTTAATGGATTCAACTTCATTTTATAAGTGCGCAAATTTTTGAAAGTTTCTCGTAGATCTTCAAGGAGTGTATCCTTTTCCTTGGAAACGACGGCAATATCGTCCACATAAACATGCACGGTTTTGCCAATTTGACTATGCAAACAACGTTGCATGCAACGCTGGTATGTTGCACCTGCGTTCTTCAGGCCAAAAGGCATGGTTATGTAATAGTATGTTCCATAGGGTTTTATGAAAGAAGTTTTAATTTGATCTTCTTCTTTCATGCGTATTTTATGGTACCCGGAATAAGCATCCAAAAAGCATAAAAGCTCAGAGCGAGCAGTGGCATCTATTATTTGATCGATCCGCGGTAACGCGAACCTATCTTTCGGACACAATTTTTCCAATCCCGTGTAATCTATACACATCCTAAGAATAGTACTATCCTTCTTCGGTACTAATACTGGGTTCGCAGACCAATCAGTATGTATAACTTCCTGGATAAAGTCTGCTGCTAAAAGCCGGATAATTTCCTTGCCAATAGCTTTCCGTATTCTTCCGTCGAATCGGCGGAGACCTTGCTTGACGGGTCTTGATCCTAGAATCACCTTGAGTTGATGCTCAGCAAGTTCCCTGGGTACACCCGGCATGTCCGCAGGACACCAGACAAAAATATCCCAGTTCTCACGGAGGAACTTGACGAGAGCGCTCTCCTATTTGTCGGTCATACCAGTTGATGGGGGGATGGTAACCCGGTAGGCCCACTTCAAGATATAATCCGGCCCGAGGTGTGCTGAGCGATATCCGGCTAGGGGTAAAGAGATTACCGGAAGGCCCAAAGGCTTGTGAGATTCGTAACCCGGATTGTGGGCTGCGATAAGGAAAGTTAGGGTTTGTATGTGGAGTTCGAGTAGGACTCAAGGTGTGCCTTGAAGGGCAAGTTAGGGGTGTACGGGTGCTTTATAAATCGGCCCCTAGGTTTAGTTTGCCAGAGATTCAAGTCATAGCTGTAACACCTGTTATCGAGTATCCAGCATAATTCATATTGAGATCCGGCGAGTTATTTTCCGGTTCTTAGATTGCTTTCCGCCATGTCTTCCTTCGAGCTAAACCCTCTCCCGAATACCTGTGTCGACTTGCCCCAAGATCAGTTACCCCCGGTAACATCTGCCGTGATTATCCCACGACAGTTGGCGCCCACCATGGGGCCTGCGTCCAAAGGTGTTTACATCACGGGAGAAGCTCGGAAGGGCATGAAGAACCTCATCGTCGGAGAAATCTACGTCAACAGCAAAGGAGAGAAGATGGTAGACGATTCTGGCTGGGGGCCAGAGTCGGATCACCTCGAAACCGGATCCATCGTGACAGTCGGCAGCATCAACGTCTTCGTCGGTATGGTATGTACTTCCAGTTCGAATTGTGATAATATTGGATCTGATTCTGTGTCAGGAGAAGACACGTATGTCCGATCGGAAAAAGAAGAGTCGATTGGAACAACGGGTCAGATAGAGAGGGAGGATGATACCGAGTCTATACGGGATTTGTCGGAGGATCGATATGAAAGGGAAAACAGCGAGGAAGAACAATACGAATCTACACCGGGCATCATGCGCCGGGTTGCAGTTTATGCGGCTCCCGCGACCAATCTCAATCAAGAAAACGCGGCCGCGGCGCCAGTCGGGGCGGCTCAGGCAGTGGCCCAGCAGCAAGGTGCAGTTGACCCGGTCTTGGTCCAGGTCGATGGAGAGTCGGCATCAGTCACCAGTCGCCCAGCAGACGAGGAGCGGCACGCAAATATGTTTGGGTTCCAAGCAAACCGGACACCGGGGGCGGGCCCCTCGAATCCGCGCCACCCGGCTCTGTTTGATAATAATTTGATCTTGGACCCCACAGTCTTGGCCACAGTTATTACCCCAGAAAACGCGGCAGAGCGCGTAAGAGACCTGGACGTGGCTCGCCGTGCATTGGAGCAGCAAAGAAGGCAAGTGGAAGCAGAAAGGCAGGGGATGGTCGCGCGGCAGCGCGAATTGGATGACCGAGAGACCCGGCTCCGGGAGGAAACGACAAGGATGCACCAAAGGCACCGAACTATGCTGCCGGCAACAGGAGGGGTTATTAACCCGACTGCCCTGGTGTTCACGCCTCAAGATCAGCCGATTCCACCGGCGAACCAAGGGACCATACCGCGACCGTCAACGGGAGCACATCCGGTAAACGCGCCAGCCGGGTTACCTTTGCCACAGACGGGGGTGACAGCCGGCAATACCATGCCGCCACCACCATCACGATTCCACACACCAGCAGGTCATTACAACAATCCCATGGACAACGTGTACGCAGCAACGCTCGCATTAAACCAGATTCCTGTGGGAGATTCGCCTCATGCGGAAGGAACCCGACGAGCAATCGATCTGCTACACACCGCGGTAGCACAGCAAGCCAATTATCCGGATCATAGAAGCGGAATGCATGGGACGCCGTACGCCAGTCAGCAACAGGGCAATGTCCAAGCAAGTGCGGCACGACGAAGGGAAGAGCAGCAGCAAATGCCGCCTCCACCGCGTATCCAGACAGTACCAGTAGTATCAGCAGCGCAGGCGGTGGTGGACAGTTCCAGGGCCAGAAGAGCCGGGGCCGGGTCTGCTGGGCACGAATTGCCGGTGGCGCCGCACCTCGAGGCACCCCCAGCCGGGTCACGCGCCTCCCGAGTAAGACCACCCCCAACCACCCTGGCGGGACCCAAGTGCCTCTCGGACGATATCAGAGCAGAACCTTACCCGGAGAAGTTCAAAGAACCGGGGAAAGTAGTAAATTATGAGCCAACAATGGATCCAGAAACGTGGCTGAGCAGCTACGAGATGGCGATGTCAATTCGCAACGCATCCGAGAACCTCCAAGCCAAATTCATGTACTTAATGATGTCAGAAGGAGCAGCAAAGTTATGGTTCACCAATTTACCGGAAAAGTCGATCAAATCGTGGGAGGAGTTAAAGACCGCGTTTATCAAGCACTTTCATGGGACATGCAGAAAGTTATTTACTATTGATGATTTAGAAAGATGCGTTCAGAAGAAAGGAGAGTCAGCACGCAGCTGGGTGCGCCGGGTTATGGAGATACTCCACTCGTCTACAGATATCCAGCCTAAGGACGCGCTACAAGCTATGGCAAAAACATGTAAGTATGTTCCTTTAGTGCAAAAGCTAACTCGCATGAAATCTAGTAGGAATGCAGCGGAGGTTACGATGGGAGAGTTAATGGATGCGTGCAACAAACACGCTGCAACGGATACCACAGAGGAGGAAGTTGATGACAAGAAGGCAAAAGCAAACACAAGTAGCAGTGGGAAAACCGGCAATGTATCGGCGCCAAACAATAATGGAAACAGCCAGAACAAACGACCGTTTGAAGGGAATTCCGAGTTTGTAGCCAACACGGAGGCCGGGTCTTCAAGACCTAGATCCGAAGGAAATTTTAATGCTGGAAATCACAATGGGGGACACTACCAAGGACCACCAAGACCAAGCAACAGTTGGGACATATTTAGGATGGCATGCCCGAAGCATAGCAGGAACGGCAAGCCGGCCAATCATTCATTGGAGCAATGTGCCGACTTACAAAGGTGGAAGAACGAGGAAGTGAACAGAGCCATGCGAGGTGCAGGCCGAGGAGGAGGCCCGGGCCTAGGTGGAAATTTGGGCAACGGACCGCCCCCAGCTGGCAACCCGCCAGCTGGAAATCAAGGTAACAATCAAGGAGGAGCGGGAGGTTTTCAAGCTAACCCCAAACAGCTGGGTCAGTATCATGTGCACACTACGGGAGGCTCTAACAAGGATAAGAAGATACTGAAACAAGCAGTTAATTCGGTCTCCTCCGCTGTTCCAAGATATTTGAGATGGTCAGAACAAGAGGTAACATGGAGCAGGAAGGATCACCCGGACAGAGTTGACCACCCGGGAGTCTTGGCTTTGGTAGTGGCACCACAGGTCAACGGCTACGAGCTGAAAAAAGTCTTGATGGATGGAGGAAGTAGTATCAATATCCTGTACTGGGAAACCTTTTTGCGTATGGGCTTAAAGGAATCGCAGCTGCAAAAGAGTACAACAGTTTTTCACGGGATAGTGCCGGGCCATTCGGCATGCCCCGAAGGAAAGGTGGCACTGGAAGTAGCTTTTGGAGAGTCAAAGGACAATTACCGAGTCGAGTGGCTTACCTTTGAAGTAGTAAAGTTGCGCAGTCCTTATCATGCATTGTTTGGAAGGCCGGCTTATGCCAAGTTCATGGCGAGACCGTGTTATGTGTACCTACAGCTGAAAATCCCGGGTCCTAAGAAGACCATTACAATACACGGAAATCGAGATATAGCAGCTGAATGTGATGAGGGAGATGCGGCAATGGCCGAGCAAGCCTGCAGGAAGGAAGAACTCAAACATTACCGTTCTCAGGTAGACCTAGAAGAGAGGACAACGTCAAAAAAGCCAACTCCTGAGGGGGACAAAGCAAAAGTTAGGGCAGAACAAAACCCTAAGATGGTTGGCTTCATCAGGAGCGATCCTTCCAAAACTCCTAGCAGGGAAGAAGAAGACGTACCGCCATCCGCAGCTGATCACGCTTCAAGGACGATATACCCGGATTGGCTAGCAAATCCGGTACTCATTATGAAAGGGCCTAGCAAGTGGAGAATGTGCATCGGCCGTACCAACGTGGGGCCGACTCTCGAGAATAACTAAAGCAGTGTAATGGGCGGCAGGTTTCATACGCACTCTTTTCCTATCCAGGGTACCTAAGGGGACTGGAAGGTTTTTAATGAGGCGGCCTGCTGATTCAAAAAAGAAATTTTTATCAATAAAAGAAGATGGTCTCGAGTCTTATCATGGTCTTTGCTTCAGTTACAAGTAAGTAATGCTTGTTATTATCAATACGTCAATATCATCAAAATACGTCACGTGCATATAGGTCTTCGGGGATTGGTGTGCTTAGATAAGTAATCACAAACCCGGAGACCCGGCCTCGATGCCTATGAGTTATGAGGGCTGATTACTCGAAAAAACGGGTACGGCTGCAATCTTATAACCGGACAAAGGAGCCAAATTTCTTGATTATTCTTACTTAAGCTCGATGTGACTCGCGCTAAAGTGGCATGCTCTGTTCACTTACGATTACAATCAAACTATGCAGCCCAATGGGACTTGCTTGACCCTGTTTTTCGTATAGATGTAACAGCATGGTATCCACGCGAAAGCCGGCTTACAGTACAAGATAATCAAAAGGGTCATCTAAACCACAAGTCCATGCAGAGTATAAGGCTCAAATAGCCGGAAACTCAACAAGTATTAAGCATGACTTCAGTATTTATATGAACAGCTATCGGTCTTCAGCTTGGTAAGGAGCAGTTTGTCATCTGAGAAAGGCCACGCCCCCTTAGCTCGTACTTTGGGTCATGGGGACTGGGGACTTCGAGACAGAAACAAACTACTTAACTACTAAAGCTCGTAAACCTTAGTTTCCGAGTCTTGGGGACTTAAAGAAAAGTCCGTCTATCAAAACCTACGATACTCGGTTAGCCGAGTCTCAAAAGGGAATCAAAAGCAAGAGTTCAAAGTATCGAGAATAAGCTTACATGTAACACAAGGATCGAGATTATCAAAAGCCGGGAGAGGCAAAGAGTTATCATAAATTAACAAGCGCAAAGTCATAATATCAGTATCAATGTTGCACAGGCGCACCGCTAAAAGTCATATCAGTCTCGAGAAACGCAAAAGCATTAGGTATCATCCTACTCGGCATCCCGGGAGTGGTTCTCCGGGTCTTCGTCTTGGACTTGCTCCTTGGCTTTGCCGGCAGTTTTACTCGGACTCTTCACGTCAGGACGGACAGGCGGAGGAACGGCTGGTGTTGAGGTAGACGGCTTTACGCCTAGTTCGGTCTCTCTCTTCGCAGCCTCTTCTTTCCTCCTGGCCAGGTCAGTCGACCACTTTTCCAGCATATCAAAAGGAGGGGGTGCCTCCACCAGAATAACCTTGCCCTCAGAGTCATATGAGCTCATAATTGTGTTTAGATCCATTTTATCTGCCAAAGTTGTGGCCGAGTGACGTACCGAAGATTGTATAGCTTTGAAGTCCTGGGGTTTAAACTTAGACCCGTCAGCCTTGAATTCCGGGAACCCGGATACTACCTTGGCCGGGTCAAGCTTAGGAAAATAAGCCTTCGCCAGCGTCAAAGCCCGGGTCATCCCAATCCGGCAAGACGAACGCTTCAATATTTCAATCCATCCAGGCGCTGTGGACAAGGCCTGCACGAGATTTTCTTCGCCCGGGTATACCTCCGAAGGCCACTTTATAGCATCCAGCAAAAGTTTCGTGCCGGCAAAAAATGTCCGGAGCACAGTCTTCAGAGTTTTAGCCTGAGTAACGGTGTTCTCCTCCGGAGCAGCAAGGTTAGCACCTGCAATCGAAACACACAAAAGCATATCAGTAATATTGGTTATTACAGCGGCAAGATAGAGATACGCAAGTTAATCGCAAATAGCAAACTTACTTAGCAAGATACGGTAAGTGTCCGTAATTTGAGTCGACAGGTTATTCAGCGAGGATTGGGCAGCATTGTATTTGTTCTTGTATTTGGAGACGTCTCTTTTCAAAGTCTTTATCTCCGCTTCAAGGGTTTCCTTGCGCTTTGTTTCCGCAAGCAAGAGCTGCTCAGTTTTAAGTAATGTTTCATCCGACTGAGTTATCTCCGCCTGCAAAGAATGAGTGCAACTGTAAGCCGGATATCGCGGGAATATTTCCTTCTGAGAAAATAATTACAGAAAATTATTATGCGAAGTACCGAGAATAATTACGGAAAATTATGCTCGGAACTTGGGGACTGGATGTATAGTAAGAAGTGTCAAATAAGATTACCTGATGTGCTGCAGCCATACGCTCTAGGATATTTCCTTCCGAAGCTTTCATGGCGAGAAGAGCGCTCATTAGCTGGTTAAAATCAGCGTTATCCGAGTTAGATGACTCGGGTACCTGGAAAGTGGGAAAAGGAGCTTTTCTTGTAACAGGAGGTGGCACCCGGGTCATCCGAATGTCGGAGTCTGGTCCCCCTCCCGCGCTCGAAGCTGCTCCCTTCTCCTTCTCGCCTGCGTGCGAAGCGATTGGATACCCGGCGTCATGCCTAGCTGGCTCCGGTGGCGACGCTTGCTCGTCGCCAGTTGTGGTGAAGGCATCATCAGCCGGCTCGTTCTCGACCCGGACCTTAGCCTCGGTGTCCTCCTGGTCGCTAGTAACAACCGTGGCTCTGAAGAAGGTGCGAAGGCACAATTAATCTTTGGTTATGAAAAAAGGCGATAAAAGCTCGGTATAATATCAGGAAAAGGCGCTTACCCGGTGTTCACCGGGAAGTCCGAAGGAAAGCCGCTGCTAGATCCGGAAGATACTGAAAAATGCCAAGCAAGGTTTGAGATTATGTTGCGAAGGAATGTCCGGAAAGGGTTTTTATTTACGATATAAATACCAGAGTGTCGAGCCGGGGGCGATGAAGTGCCCGGGTTAAGGCCCTCGTTGCCTGGATGGTTCCGGGTTACTCGGCTCCTAGTCGCGGGTGGCTCCTTCATTTATGATCAAAAGGGGTGAAGGTGGGGCTAGCCCCGAAATGACGTTATGGGAACAAAAATTAAAGTGCAAGGGAACGAAATAAAAACCTGGAGGGCGATCCTCTGGGATTTCCTTTTGGATCCAGCTTTGGTGGCCGGCTCCGGCTCGTCCTCCTCGCTGGCGGACTCTTCCCAGCCATCTGTCTCTTCTTCCTCGTCTTGGTCCTCTCGTTCTGAAAGGTATTGAAGATATAGCATAAGGAAAAAGAGGAGACAGGATATAATGTGTGCAAGGGGGTTAAGTATGCACCTTCGTCCGAATTAACGGCGTCATCTTCATCCTCCGCGTCTCCAGAATTGGGAGGAGTATCGATTGTCCAAAAGTCATTATCGGCCTGAGGTGAAAATGCCAGGGTAATGGTTAATATTGAGTCATGAAAAGCGGATAAAGGTAAGCTTGTTAAAATCCAAAATCAAGAGGTAGAAAGCTTACAGCGGGGGCGGGGTTCTCGAGTGTAAAAGGTTCTAACCCGGCTATGTTCCGGATTACCTCGAGCTTCTCTGTTAAAAAACCCTTGATCGTTTTGTTCATGTCATTAGGGGCAAAGGTGCTGGCAGAGTATCGGATCGGGTCCGTGGTTTGACCCGAATAGTCACACATCAGCTTCTCACGAATGGAGTTCGGCTGGATGCGGAAGTTAACCCAGGTCTTCACCAAGTTTAGCCCGATGAGGCCTCGGGCTGATAAAATGGAGATCTTAGCCAACGAAGGCAAGATCGCCTCCCTGTCCGAGTCAGAGGCGAAGGCATTGAAAGATTCGGAAATGTCAAGCTGACCCTCCGAGTAACCCGGCAACTTCTTCTCGCCGGGTGGGGAGGTGTCCTGGCAGTAGAAGTATGAGAGCTGCCAGTGCTTTACGTGAGAATTGAGAGTGAGGGGAGGCATCAAGGAATTCTTGCGGCGCTGGATAGAAACCCCGCCGCAAGTAAGAAGTGCGCCGTCACCGCTTTCGCGGCACGGCTTGCACTGAAAGAGTTCAACAAAGAGAGCCAGACTTGGCGGAGTGCACAAGTAAGACTCGGAAAGAACGATAAAGTGGGTGATGTTCAGAACGGAGTTTGGGCCTATATCGAAAATACGGAGGTTGTAGTGATCTAGGACGTCACGAAAGAAAGGGTGACCCGGGGGCCTGAAGCCTCGGGTCACGTGTTCGACGAAACATATTACCTCATCCGTTGCTGGAGAAGGCCGGGTTTCGTTGCCTGGTACTCTCCAGTGGATAGATTCCTGGGGAGGAAGGATTCCAAGCTCGACCAACTCCTCCAGTTTGGCCTTGGTAACGGAGGATCTCCCCCAATTGGCTGAAATGGAGTTAGTGGGTTTAGTTTTAGCCGGCTGCTTCCCCTGCCTCTTGGGTGCCATGGGGTTGACCTGTTAAAACATCAAAGGGAAGGAGGTGAGAAGCGAAAACTCGGAAATTAATGAATAGTCAGTTACCGGTAACTTAAAAATGATCCGGGTATTGCCTTGCCGGATCAAGTGCGATCTGTCCGGGTATCGCATGTCGTTACGGAAGCTGTGAAGTTTTTCCGTAAAGTAAGTGTCTGGGGAAGGTAGAAGGATACCCTTATGTCTATTATCAGCAAGTGAGCCGGAGAAGTGAGATTTTCCGGATGATAAGAACAAGGGCGGAAATTTTTGGTGGCCCGAGCCCAGATGGGAAATCCAATTTCTGTATTTAAGGCCAATCTAATGATACTTAGTGGTAGGGGAGTAAGATAAGCTGCGCATCCTATCTATGGGAGTGGTTATGGTAAACACTAGTAAGTCAATTCGGCAGGGCCCGAGAAATTGCAGGCGACTCGATTCAGATCTGATCTAAGGAAAAGCTAAGAGATTGCAAGGTTGGGCTGGAGGATATCAAGAGCTTACCGGAGGAGGTTGAAGTAGGGATTTGTGGTGACAGATGGCGCAAGATTGATGCCCTTTCGCGATTTCCGGCCGGCGAATCGGGGGCTTGGTGGTGGATTTGGGAGCTGGAGTGGGTTGCACGGTGGCGGAGCGCAAGCGACGGCGGATGGGCTCCGGCGATGTGCGTAGGGCTTCCGTGGTGGCACTCCGCGAACTCGAGCTTGAGGAGAAGAGGAGTGGGGGAAATGAGCCGTTAGGGTTGAGTTTGCTCCTTGGGGTCTATTTATAATAGCCCGGGTGGAAAAGCCTAACCTAACGGGCGAAACCCGGGAGGTGCGGAGTAATAGTTGGCTATTTTGAAATTTGAAAGACGCGCCTTATGCATAGATCGATATAATCCAGAGAAAAAGGAAGGGGAAATTTCTTTCCTAGTATCAGCGATAGTTATCGAGGAAGATGTGAAATCATCGAGTTTCCTATTAAGACCCAAGTCTGGAAGATTGAGGGAGAGCCTTTGAGGGAGAGCCGGGTTGCTACCTGATCCCCTTGGTGCTAATCCCAGCCATTTGTCAACATATTGTATCTTGATCTTCTTGTGTTCTTGTATCCAATATTTCTGCAGGGAATAGCCAGCACTTCGAATAGTAAATCTTGGAAGCCCAGGCTATTCTGGGGACTACTGATGGGGGGATGGTAACCCGGTAGGCCCACTTCAAGATATAATCTGGCCCGAGGTGTGCTGAGCGATATCCGGCTAGGGGTAAAGAGATTACCGGAAGGCCCAAAGGCTTGTGAGATTCGTAACCCGGATTGTGGGCTGCGATAAGGAAAGTTAGGGTTTGTATGTGGAGTTCGAGTAGGACTCAAGGTGTGCCTTGAAGGGCAAGTTAGGGGTGTACGGGTGCTTTATAAATCGGCCCCTAGGTTTAGTTTGCCAGAGATTCAAGTCATAGCTGTAACACCTGTTATCGAGTATCCAGCATAATTCATATTGAGATCCGGCGAGTTATTTTCCGGTTCTTAGATTGCTTTCCGCCATGTCTTCCTTCGAGCTAAACCCTCTCCCGAATACCTGTGTCGACTTGCCCCAAGATCAGTTACCCCCGGTAACATCTGCCGTGATTATCCCACGACACCAGTTCCCACTACTACAAACTTTGTCGGGTCGTTGGGATCTAGGATAACCTGTCTTGTATTCTCTGATGCTTTGAAGCTATCTGCCGGCTCCCGACTTTCTTTTCCTGTCGGCTTTTCTGTCAGCGATACTTCCTTTGCCAACTCTTTCAATTCCTTCTTTGCTATCACTTGTTCGGCGCAAAGGGTGTTTCCTTTTTCCAGCTTGTTTGCCAATTTGAAGTCTCCTGATATGGTGATTGCTCCTTCTTTTGGCCCTGGCATCTTTAGCTTGTTATAAATATAACCTGATCTTGCCATGAATTTGGCGAAAACTGGACGTCCGAGTATTGCCGGAAGTGTTCTCTTTCTCCGAACGTTGCATCTAGGGAAATTTCTCCTAGGGAAAGTGCTTGTCTGCCCGGAACAATGCCGTGGAAACGTATGTTGCTGTGATTGAGATGGGTCTCGGAGATTCGCACATGCTTCAATGTATCTAGGTGCATAATGTTGATAATAGATCCTCCATCCATCCGCACTCTTTTCAGCCTAGTGTTTTGCACAATAGGCCTTATGATTAGAGCTTGTGTGCCGTGTTCTAGGATATTTCCGGGATGATCAAACTGATCCCAGGTTATTGGCATATTTGAATATTTCAAGAATTTTGGAGTTGGTGGAACAACCGCGTTTATTTCTTGAAGTGTTTGCTTTGCCTGTTTTGCTGAGGGATTTGTCACGAAAGTTAGGTTACATTCTCCATCAACTCTCAGGAATTTTGGCTCGCCTTTCCGCTGTTCTTCCTGGATTTTTTCATCAGTGTCCGATTCACTGTCTTCCTATTCAGCTTCTGGCTTTTGCTTGGAGAACTTCCTCTTGGAATTCTTCCCCTTGTTCCTGGATCCTGCAATGCCTTTCATGTGCTTATTAAGCCGGCATTGCGCATTGGTGTGGTAGGTTTCCCAAATTGCGAATGGTGGACACAGTTTTCCGACTTAATCTTTTCCTACTCTTCCTTTGAGTAGGAGATAGATTATGTGTTTCTTCCCTTCCATTTGCTGCTATTATCCTTTCCAAAGGTTAAGTTAACTTCTTTGGGCTTTGGCTGCGCTTCTGGAGTAGCTTTTTTCTCAGAACGAGGAGTCTTTTTGTCCTTGGCCAAAGCATCAATATTTCGACCTCTCGCTCTGATGTCATTTTCGGCCGCTGCGTGCTCATTGGCGGTGGTAAGCATAGATCCGAGATCTTTGTGCTCCTTTGAACCAACCATGAACTGTACAAGGCCGGGTATTAAGCCATTGATGAAAGCATGCATTGCTTGTACATCACTTAATCTAGAGCATCTGTTTTTCATTGTTGTCCATCTTGAAATAAAGTCGACATACGACTCGTCTACAAACTGGACGCAACGGTTTAGCTGGTTGATACTCTTGGGGCGTTTGTATGTTCTCTGAAAGTGCTGAGTGAATACTCTAGCCGTATCATCCCAGCTATCCATGGTTCTTGACGGAAGCCCGTTGATCCAATCTCTGGCTCCATCCAGCAACATTAGGGGGAGGAATTTTACCGCCTCTAGATTTGTCCCTTTGTTAATCTGGACGGCAGTATAGTAGTTTGAAAGCCATTTATCCGGGTTTGTACTTCCGGTATACTTTTGGTAAGTTGGAACAACTTTGACACAGCCAGAATGTAGAGTTATTTTTCGGATTCTGTCAGTGAAACACTTAGGTCCAAAGTATAGATCATCTCTTTCCGCCTTGTCAGCGTGAGAGGAATATCTGCCGGCTGAATGGACCATTGTTGCGTGAGCGCGCTTTTCCGGGATTATCCCTATTTCGTCCGTTATCGTGTCATTTGGAATAAGGTGGAGTTCTACTCCTTGTCCTTTTTGTGTTCCTAGGAGGAGTACGGGATATCTCACACCTGTGAGGAGTGTCGTATCTTCCAGCTTTTTCAGTTGGGCGTCTCGGAGGCGGCATTGCTTTTCCTTCTTTCCGGTTTTGTTCTTTCTGATCACGGGGATTATTTCCACCTTTCGGCAGATGGGATCATGTCCTAGACGCTGCATCCTTATGATTTGGGATTTTCTTGTCCTTTCTTGGATCTCCCTTCTTCTCCTTAGAATTGCCTGAATCTCCAGGTTCGCCAAGTCCAGGTGCTCCAGTGGCGCATGTGGCAGTTTTGCATAGGGCCGAGTCGTCATGCAACTTCCCTGATTTTGCCTGCCCTCGTTGTTGCTGTTGCAATGCTTTTCCTAAGAAAGCATACACCCCTTGAATCTTTTCGTCGTTGGAGTACAGATCATCGTTAAGGATGGCGAACGCGGCCTCACTACCAAATTCCGCGCGGCCTGGGACGTTTCAATACCGTTGCGGATGGGCTCCAAACCGTCGCTAAGGGCAATCCGTGACGGTTTACGTGACGGAATGAAAACGTATCAGATCGACTGTCACGGCCGATTCTAAGATGTTTATATGAACACTAAACCGTTAGGGCTATCCGCAACGTACAACAAATCGTCGCCACCAGTTGGGCCGTCCGGACTAGGCCCAATAATCATTAACGTTTTTATTTCGTTGCTATGAGGCGACACGTGCCAAACGAGGTTCTAACGGCCGTTATCGTAATCAGCTGACGTGGCAAAACGTGGGAACGTTTTTTTACGTCTCCAGTCTTGACCAATGAGGCGAAACCATGTGGACCAATCGAAATACGCCACATGGAAACAAAATGGTGCCATGTTGCCTTCTTCTGGGACGAAATCTGTTTGTCCCGGGCTACCCAGCGACCTTTTTTTCCGTCGCGTGTCTCGACCAATCAGGCGAAAGGATGTGGACCAATCAAAATACACCACATGGAAACAAAATAGCGCCACGTCGCCTTCTTCTGGGACGAAATCTGCTCGTTGCGGGCTACCCAGCGCCTTTTTTTCGTCGCTGAACTCGTGGCACGTGCACCAACCAAATGGTGCCACGCAACGTCTTTTCCATGACGTTTTTTTCCGTCTCGGATTTGGGTGATGTCGTCACCGTTTCGGGACGTTATTTTTACGTCGTCTAATCACCCACTCATAGTAGGCCACGTGGGTTGGGCATCCATCGCCACGTGTCAGTATTTGCCTTGACAGACTTTTACGTTACGTTACTATGATGTCGGTTTTGGTGCTATTTGGGTGGTTACATCATCGTTATAATTGCCAATTGCACACAGGCAGAAAAGAAACCACATAACAGGCATCAAATACTTAGTTTTTCTCACAGAATATCAAACCAACATACAGAACCACAGTTTCAAGGACCACGCATCTGCTCAGCCATAATCTCAAGTAGGTAAACTCCTTCTAGTTGAGATTACTTTAGCGCAACTTGTTGCTTCCGAATGTCTTCCATATCAACTACAAACTTCAGCCTCAGTTGCTCGGATTCTGCTTTCGCTGTCCTCATATCAGCAATTGTTCTGCACATATTCACATCAAGCTGTGGTTTAGGCTTAGACTGTGAAAGACATGATTCCACACGGGCCTTCTTTGAGAAAGTAGGCTTTCCGCTCTTCGGCATGACAACTTCACTATGATCCTCCTCCTCAACCTCTGAAGCAGATCGAGACATCACTCTTTTCTTTCTTGCCTATCAAGCATGCAAAGAAAATAGATGAAAATAACATATGACAAGAATGTACAGAACACAGATGAAACTAGCAGATGACAAGCATGTACAAAAAATTGATGAAAACTAGAAGATTATAGTCAAACAACGGTGTGTCATCAACTAGCAGATGAGAAGCATAGATGAAACAGCAGGTGTCAAGCATGTGAGGAAGATAGATGAAAACAACAGATGACAAGCATGTACAAAAAATTGATGAAAACTAGCAGATTATAGTCAAACAACGGTGTGTGTCATGAACTAGCTGATGAGAAGCATAGATGAAACAGCAAGTGTCAAGCATGTGAGGAAGATAGATGAAAATAGCAGATGACAAGCATGTACAAAAAATTGATGAAAACTAGCAGATTATAGTCAAACAACAATGTGTGTCATGAACTAGCAGATGAGAAGCATAGATGAAACAGCAGGTGTCAAGCATGTGAGGAAGATAGATGAAAATAGCAGATGATAAGCATGTACAAAAAACAGATGAAAACTAGCATATTATAATCAACCAACTGTGTGTGTAATGAACTAGCAGATGAGAAGCATAGATGAAATAGCAGGTGTCAAGCATGTGAGGAAGATAGATGGAAACCATGTTGAAATGACAACGACAGCCCTAATTACTATAAGTGGATTTCACGGCCTTAATTAGCTTGCCAAAACTTCTTATAGTATGGAATAGAGGAAGTAGCACAAAATATATGGCGCCACATTGATCAAACAGTTCAACACAAGATAAGAAAGTTGCACCCTAGTTGTTGCGATATCATGAAAGAATGTTGAGCTACCGGGTTAGGGAATAACCTGCAGCTCATTGTCCACGCTGGATTGTGATTGATATGACACGACACCTTCAGTGGCATATGATTCCTCTTCAACATCATACACAGGCATGTACTGAGATCCAGAGTCTTGCTTCTTGGTCTTTTGGCGGGGGGGGGGGGTACAGTAGGACATGAAAGAAAACTTGCTGGCTTTACGCCCAGTTCATGCATCTTTGCATTGTTTGCCACGATAGTTCTGGCACGCTCTTCTTCAATGGGGTGTAGTGGCGATCCTAACATGTATAAGAAACTAAAAGTAAAGTACAAATATAACACTTCATAAGAACCTAATACAGAATAAATAATTAAGGCACTCATCTTGTAAGAACAGTCCAGTGCAAGTAATATAAATTCTGATCCTAACTAAGACTGATAGGATCACAAGCAAAGTGACATTAAACCTAATACGTAGTATACAAGCTAGATTGCTGCAAATGAGCAAAGTTTTACCAAGCAAGAAGGCCCCCCCTTCCTATTTCCGTTACAAGAAACCGTTTAGAGAGATTTATTGCATCAAACATTAGCAGTATAATTAGGATAATAATGAAGCATCAAACATAAGATTAAACAGACAACCAATTTAGAAAGATTAACTGCATCGAACATAAGCAGGATAATAAGGAAGCATCAAACATACAATTAAATAGACAAAAGCAATTTAGAGAGAATAGTTTCCTTTGTCTTTAGGTTCCTCTGTCTTACTGCGTTTCTCGCCTTCAATATTCACTTGTTTCAGCGTGCTTGCAGACATTGACGGTGATGTTGCGGCGAGCTTGGAGACGAGGTGGCAGATCTGGATGTACGGCGAGGTCGGTGGCGAGGTGGCTGACCGGCGAACACGACGTCGAGGTGGCTGACCGGCGAGCATGGCGTGAGGTGGAAGATAACGTACGGAGAGTTTGGAGACGATGTGGCAGACAGCCGAGCACAACGGCGAGGTGGCGGATCTGGACGGCGAAAAGGCCGATGATGTGGCAGATCTGGAGGGTGATCTCGACGGCGACGAGGGAGTTCTGGCAAGAAATCTATACGGTGAGGTGTGAGACTGGGGGAATAGAGGATCTGTTTTGGGAGGAAAAGGGGAGTGGATATTTTGAAATAGTGGCTTTCTCTTTCGGCGAGAGGGCCGATCGAGGGGATAAGGCAGGGTTTCGGAACGATTACAGAAATTCCCTCCATGCTAAAGGTTGCCAGTTGTGTGCGGGAGGGCTGGGAAGTAGAATATCCTTGCACGAAAAATTTGGGCGGGCTGTCCTGGCGCGAATTTTTCGGAGCGACGCGAAATTTTGGCGGAACTGCAGGAAACTTTGCTAGCTGTCCGATGCTGATGGGTGGCTTAAAAAATTGAGCATTTATGCAATTATTTAGTACTAAATATTGTGAAAAAATCCCGAAAGTATTTTACCTAAAATCCTGGAAAGGGTCAATTATGTGGAATACTACTACATGTTGATTGGTGGCTTGAACTTTGCTAGCCGTTGGATGCTAGTTAACTTTTTTGTCTACACCTATCACCGGTGTCGGAAGGGGGTAGACCACTGTTATTTTTTGCTTGGTTCTGTTAAGTTACGCCATAGTTACATGGATAACCTAAATCTAGTTCTACTTGTAATAAGATTCCCTCCAGTTCGCCTGAAGAAACCATAGCCATGATGGGAAAAAGACGGTACTGCCGTTCTGGCCTCTCCACGTGAGCCGGAAGGGGGTTAAAAATTGGAACCAATTTCTTGGTTTTGTTAGGTTAGGAACAAGGAACGCCCAAGACAATGGTAGCGCCCACCTCTTGGCAAGATTTCCCCAGTTCCGTCAGATCCAGGACTTTCGGGCTCTAAGTAGTCCTCGCACATGCTGAGAGAGTTCGACGCCGGTGAAGTGCGACCTAACACAGAGAGCGAGGGAATCTTGCACATCCAGGACCCATGAAACACTCTAACACACATGGTATGGCATACGTTGGGATTTGGTGGCATTCGGATGATCCGGAGCCCCCTCTCCGGAGAAACCATAGCCCCGCTGTGAAAAAAGACGAAATTGCCGTTCTGGCCCTCTACGTGAGCCGGAAGGGGATAGCAAAGTGGAACCAATTGCTCGGTTGTGTTAGGTTAGTCCCAATGAACACCAAGACAATTGTAGGTCCTACCTCTTGGCAAGATTCCCCTAGTTCCGTCAGATCTGGGAGTTTCGGGCTCTAAGTAGTCCTCGAACTCGCTAGAGAGAATCTGACGCTGGTGAATCCCTAACACTGGGAGCGAGGGAATCTTGGGCATCCAAGACACATGCCACACTATAACACACATGGTATGACATACCATGGGATTTTTTGGCATTCAAACGATCTTGAACCCCTCTCTAG
Organism: Alopecurus myosuroides; assembly: GCA_028641055.1. NCBI lineage: Eukaryota > Viridiplantae > Streptophyta > Magnoliopsida > Poales > Poaceae > Alopecurus > Alopecurus myosuroides. The sequence goes on along the minus strand of CM054057.1, from coordinate 296,543,987 downwards.
AGAAACCATAGCCCTGATGAGGAAAAAGACGGAACTGTCGTTCTGGCCCCTCTACGTGAGCCGGAAGGGGGTAGCAAAGTGGAACCAATTGCTTGGTTGTGTTATAATAGGCCCAAGGAACACCTAATACAATGGTTGGGTCCACAAGATTCCCCCAGTTCCGTCAGTTCCGGGAGTTTCGGGCTAATCCTGGAACCCGCAGAGAGAATATGACGTCGGTGCAGCCCTAACACAGAGAGCGAGGGAATGTTGGCCAGCAAAGACGTATGACGCACTCTAACACACATGGTATGGCATAACATGGTATTTGGTGGCATTCATACGATCCGGAGCCCCTCTCCGGAGAAACCATAGCCCCGATGTGGAAAAAGACGGAACTACCGTTCTGGCCACTCTACGTGAGCCGGAAAGGGGTAGAAAAGTGGAACTAATTGCTTGTTTGTGTTATGTTAGGACCAAGGAACACACAAGACAATGTTGGGCCCACCTGTTGGCAAGATTCCCCGAGTTCCATCGGTTTCAGGAGTTTCGGGCTCTAAGTAATCCTTGAACCCGCCAGAAAGAATCAGAAATCGGTGAAGCCCTAATTAACAGAGAGAGAGAGAGAGGGAATCTTGGGCATCTAAGACCCATGAAACACTATAACACACATGTTATGGCGTACCTTGGTATTTGGTGGCATTCAGACGATCTAGAGGCCCCTCTCCGGAAAAACCATGGCCCCGTTGGGGGGAAATAAGGAACCGTCGTTCTGGCCCCTCTACGTTAGGCGGAAGGGGGGTAGCAAAGTGGAACCAAATTCTTGGTTGTATTAGGTTAGGCCTAAGGAAAACCGAAGACAATGGTAGGGCCCACCTCCTGGCAAGATTCCCCCCATTTCGTGAGATATGGGAGTTTCGGGCTCTGAGTAGTCCTGGAACCCGTGAAAGAGAATGCGGTGCCGGTGAAGCCATAACACAAAGAGTGAGGGAATCTTGGGCATCCAAGACCCATGCCACATAATAACACACATGGTTTGGCATACCCTAGGATTGGGTGGTAATTTAGACGCTCCGGAGCCCCTCCCCGGAGAAACCCTAGGTCTGCTTGAGAAAAAGAAGAAATTGCCGGTCTGGCCCCTCTACGTAAGCCGAAAAGGGGTAGCAAAGTGGAAATAATTTCTTGGTTGTGTTAGTTTAGGCCCAAGAAAACCAAATAAAATGGTAGGACCCACCTCTTGGCAAGATTCCCCTGTTCCGTCAGATCCAGGAGTTTCGGGCTCTAAATAGTTTTGGAACCTGCTAGAGAGCATCCGACGCCGGCGAAGGCCTAACACACAAAGAGAGGGAATCTTGGGCATCAAAGACCCATGACACACTATAACACACATGGTATGTCATACCATGGTATTTGGTGGTATTCATACTATCCAGAGCCCCTCTCCGGAGAAACCCTAGCCCCGCTGGGAAAACAGACGGAATTGCCATTCTGGCCCCTCTACATGAGCCGAAAGGGGGTAGCAAAGTGGAACCAACTTCTTGGTTGTGTTAGTTTAGGCCCAATGAACACCCAAGACAATAGTAGGGCCCACCTCTTGGCAGGATTCCCCCTGTTTCGTCACATCCGGAAGTTTCGGGCTTTGAGTAGTCCTTTAACTCACCAGAGACAATCTGACGCCGGTGAAGCCATAACACACCAACTGAGGAAATGTTGGGAATCCAAGACCCATTAAACACTCTACACACATGGTATATGTCATACCATAGGATTTGGTGGCATTCATACGATCCGGAGCCCCCTCTCTAGAGAAACCATAGCCCCGCTGGGAAAAAGACGGAACTGCCATTTTGGCCCTCTACTTGAGCCAGAAAGGGGTAGAAAAGTGGAACCAATTGCTTGTTTGTGTTAGTTTAGGCTCAAGGAACACCCAAGAAAATGGTTTGGCCCACCCGTTGCCAATATTCCCCGAGTTCCATCAGTTTAGGGAGTTTCGGGCTCTAAGTAGTCCTGGAACCAGCCAGAGAGAATCTGACGCGCCGGTGAAGCACTAATAGAGAGAGAGAGAGAGCGCGAATATTGATAATCCAAGACCAATGACACAAAATACACACACATGGTACAGCATACCATGGTGTATTTGGTGGCATTCAGACGATCTGGAGGCCCTTCTCCAGAGAAACCATAGCCCCGCTGGGAAAAAGACGGAACTGCCATTTTGGCCCCTCTACGTGAGACGGAAAGGGTAGAAAAGTGTAACAAATTACTTTGTTGTGTTAGGTTAGTCCCAAGTAACACCCAATAAAATGGTAGGTCCCACCTCTTGGAAAGATTTCCCCAGTTCCGTGAGATCCGTTAGTTTCGGGCTCTAAGTAGAACCCGTGAAACAGAATGTGACGCCGGTGAAGCCATAACACAGGGAGTAAGGGAATCTTGGGAATCCAATAAGAATTACACACTATAACACACAAGGTATGGCATACCACGGGATTTGGTGGCATTCCGACGATCTGGAGGCCCCTCTCCAGAGAATACATAACCCCGCTGGGAAAAAGACGGAACTGCCATTCTGGCCCGTCTACGTGAGCCGGAATGGGGTAACAAAGAGGAACCAATTGCTTGGTTTGTGTTAGTTTAGGCCCAAGTAACACCCAAGAAAATTGTAGGTACCACGTCTTGGCAAGATCCCCCCCCATTCCGTGAGATCTGGGAGTTTCGGGCTCAGAGTAGTCCTGGAACCCGTGAAAGAGAATGCGGCGCCGGTGAAGCCATAACACAAAGAGTGAGGTAATCTTGGGAATACAAGACCCATTACACAATCTAACACACATGGTTTGGTAATACCCTAGTATTGGGTGGGAATTCATACACTCCGGAGCCCCTCCCCGGAGAAACCCTAGGTCTGCTGGAGAAAAACAAGAAATTGTCGATCTGGCCCCTCTACGTGAGCGGGAAGTGGTAGCAATGTGGAACTAATTACTTGGTTTTGTTATTTTAGGCCCAAGTAACACCAAATAAAATGGTATGACCCACCTCTTGGAAAAATTTCCCCTGTTCCGTCAGATCCGAAAGTTTCGGGCTCTAAATAGTTTTGGAACCCGCTAGAGATAATCCGACGCCGACGAAGGCCTAATACACAAAGAGAGGAAATCTTGGGCATCCTAGACCCATGAAACACTATAACACACATGTTATGGCATACCATGGGATTTGGTGGTATTCAGACGATCTAGAGCCCCTCTCCGGAGAAACCCTAGCCCCGGTGGGAAAATAGACGGAACTGCCGTTCTGGCCCCTCTACGTGAGCCGGAAGGGGGTAGCAAAGTGGAACCAACTGCTTGGTTGTGTTGTTTAGTCCCAATAAACACCCAAGACAATGGTAGGGACCACCTCTTGGCAGGATTCACTCTGTTTTGTCACATCCGGGAGTTTCGGGCTCTGAGTAGTCCTTGAACCCGCGAGAGAGAATCCGACGCATGTGAAGCCATAACACACCGAGTGAGCGAATTTTGGGCATCCAGGACCCATGGAACACTATAACACACACGGTTTGTCATACCATGGGATTAGGTGGCATTCAGGCGATCAGAGCCCCTTCTCCGGATAGATCATAGCTCCGCTAGGGAAAAAGACGGAATTGCCGTTTTGGCCCCTCTACGTGAGCCAGAAGGGGGTAGCAAAGTGGAACCAACTTCTTGGTTGTATTAGTTTAGGCCCAATGAACACCCAAGACAATGGTAGGGCCCACCTCTTGGCAAGATTCCCCCGCTTCGCTGGAATATTGATCTGTTGACCAGAAGTCAACCTTTTAGTCTACCCCTATGACCAGCGTCGGAAGGGGGTAGACCACAATACTATTTTGCTTGGTTGTGTTAGGTTAGAACAAAGGTACATTAATAACTAAAATCTAGCTATACTTTTAACAATATTCCCTCTGGTTTGCCCGAATGGGGGAGCATCGATGGTTCGAGACCTATAAGTGTAGTGCATAACCTTCCTATGTGATGCCGGTGAAACCAATCACACCTATGGGTAGTATGTTGGCCCCTCCCCACCTCGATCCGAGCACACGTTTATAAGTATTCTTAGTGCTCCACCTTGGTTTACGTAGGATTCCAACACTTTGAGCCCAACGCTTCACTAGAACATTGATATGTTGACCAGAAGTCAACCTTTTGGTCTACCCCTATGACCGCGTCGGAAGGGGGTAGAACACAATACTATTTTGCTTGGTTGTGTTAGGTTAGGACATAACTACATTAATAACCAAAAATCTAGCTATACGTTTAACAGTATTCCCTCCGTTTTCCCTGAAAGGGGGGCATCGACGGTTTAGTATAGATCATTACATTCTAATTAAAAATACGGCGGGAAATATAAATTAGGCCTAAACTATCCTAGACGTCGGTCCGGCCGTCCTCCTCGTCGTCGTTCGCTGCTATGCTGGCCTGGTCATCGTTCTGCGTCATGGACGGGCGAGCCTCATCATCGTTCGCTGCCGGATTGGGGTGGGACACCTGTGTGAGACAGTGCCGCCTAGCCCTGACTTGCACCCCCATCCGGTGCAACTCCGCTGCCTGCGAGCGGGCGCGCTTGCGCCTATCGTTGCATGTGCGCGAGCGGGTAAACAGCCGCTGCAGCGCCTCCGCGTCCTCGACCCGGGCGCGGTGTGCCTGAAGCACCTCTCTTCGTGCCCGTGCGGCGTTGAACTCCTCGTGTGGTACACTCTGGCGGCCATGAACGAGGCGGACTCGTCCTCCCTCTGTGCGATGAGGGCCTGCTGCTCACCGGATGCCGCATTGGCGTTGAGCTTCTCGTAAACCTGCCGCTCGGTGTCCATGAGGTCGCGGGCATGCTCCTCCCTCCGGGCGGTCTCGATGGAAGCCTGAATGGCAGCAGGCTGCCCCCGCCTCCTCGAACCCCGATCGGACGCGGCGAAACGCTTCCTCGTTGCGCCATGTGGCGAACGAGTTGTACGCCACCACCTGTTCAGGGCACAACGGAGCGCGCTGCTCCGGTTCCTGCGCCGCCTCCTGGTGCGGAAGCTCCGGCTCCTCCTCCCCATCCGCCTCCTCGTTGTACCCCCAATCAAAGGGGTCGTCGCCACTCCCGTCGTCGTCTGACGGCGGGTCTAGCCCACGGCGCGCCGCCTGCTGGGTGAACGTCACCCACGAAGTATGGAGGCGGCGCGGCATGGTATCATCGATAGAGGGAAAGCCGTGTGGCGATGGGTGAGATTATGGCGAGGACGTGTCGGCAGTGGCGTAGCCAGGACTCAAACTCTGTGTAGTCGATGTGAAATTGTGTAGTCAAATACACCTTTTTAAACATTTTGTTACATGACCTATGCTCTGTACCATTGAGAAAAACTGTGTAGTCGGTGCACGCGTTGGGGCACGCGCCCCTTCGGAGTAAATGACGACGAACTGCAAACCGCAATGACCCTGGCTCCGCTTGGGGAGCCGGGAAGGCTGCATACCGCGTTAATGCTAGGTGTGCGGCAGAGGTGAAGCACCATCCCGCCGCAAGGTGCAGGTCGCGTCTCGTCGTCGCCTACGCGCGGCAGGTTAACCACCACCTGCACGACGTTCTGTGCTTGTCCAAGGCGTGTGAATGCAGAGGTGTGTTGGCACGTAACCACATGTTCGTCACCTAGGCTGCATACACATGGTAGTTGTGTTGGCACGTACCATTATTTGTAGTGAACTTCGCAAAGATTGGTACCACGTTTCGCAAGCAAACACGTGCCATATCATTTTATAAGAGTACACGTATAAAACGGCATCCTCTTTTCTACACGTACGATAGAGCCTTTGATATTCGCTGACTTGGTGGAGTGAGCTTTATGGTGAATTTGGGTCACTGATTGGTGGCCCCGTGGCGTCCCTGGCCCCACTTGCCAGTGACTAAATGTCACATCATTCTATGTTGACTAAGTCAGCCGGCGCGTTCCCACCATGCATGCATGCGCACACGACATGGCGACCAGTCGAAACGGCCGGGGCGGCCTCGAAAAGGCACTTTGTATATAAAGCTCCTGCCGCATCGACTCTCTCCCCCATCCATTCTCCCCCTATTTCTAGAAAAAAAACACTCCGCATCGTCTCCCAGCCCTCCTTCTCTCCCAACTGCCGAGCGCACAACCGCGAGGAGGTTCCGCAGAATGGAAGGTTCGCAGCAGGAGAACGAAGGCGTCATCCCTTCTGTTGTCGTCGCCGCAGGAGCCGCCCATGGCGGGTCAAGTTCGTCGCGGCCGCAGGATGTCGTCGCCGCCGCAGGTTCGTCGGCCGGCCATGGCGCTTTGAGTGCACCGCCTGCTCCTGCCACGGTGGAGGCGCCTGCTGCTTTCCCTCTCCTGGCTGATCTGGGTGATCCCTACGGGGATCACCAGGCGTTCGACGAGGACGTCGACGACCAGGACCCTGAGGTATCCATGTCCAGGCCGGCATAGTTTATTGTCAAAGATCCAGGGTTTGTGCATGACTGCACGCAAGTTCAGGCTTCTAGTGTTTGTAGTTGCATGTATACTTTGGTTTTTTTTTGTAAAGTTTGGGCTTCTGGTGTTTTAGAATACATCTGTACTTAGGGGTTCGAGTTTTTTGTGTTCGGGATTAAAAGGTTTGTAGTTGGATCTGTACCTAGGGGTTCGAGGTTTTTTTTGTACACGCAAGTTCAAGATTCAGAGGTCTGTTTGCATCTGTACTTAGAGACCAAAGGGAAAAACATTATAGAAAAATATACATGTACTAGACACTAAATTGACAATATCGATGTCCTGAATATAGATGTCTTGTTGTGAAACTAATAACATCTATGCATGAATCTTTGTAAATGATCTTCTATATAGAGTTATGAATGATCAAATATAGATGAGCCGCTGGAGTTGATTCAGAGGTTGTAGTTGCATCTGTACTTAGGGGTTCGCGGGTTTTTGGTATTTTAGGGATTCAGAGGTTTTAGTTGCATCTGTTCTTATGGCTTCTAGTTTTTTGTGTGTATGTTAGCATGCATGTGAGTTAGAGATTCTACATTTTTTTGAAGAATTTTCAATTTGTGTAGTTATTTTGCCTTGGAGACACTCTTGACACCCTTGTGCATGATAATTACTTGATCCAGTTTATGCATATAATTAAGGAACGATTCTTGTATGATATTTTTGATTATATAAGGTATAATAACATGTCCTGATTAGAATATTAATCTGTTAAATGTTATCTTAGATCATCAATGAATTCCTGATGTGTTATTATCTATTTTTGTGCATTAATTCACCAAATATATATAGTGGAAATTGTACTGTTGTATAAAATTCGACACATTTTTCTCAACATTGGTGTCCTCTTTAGGGGGCATCTGCTCAATAAGTTACTTTATGAAGTGTATGCAAATAAATGAAGAACTATTTCTTTATGTTTTTTGTGATCTGGTTAGGTATATTACTCTTTTGCCAATAAGATTGTGTTGCTAACTTTTTTTATTGCAAATTTGCAGGAAGAAGATCTGGAAGTCGGCTCGGATGCGGACGATATGGCTGCGAAGAGCAGACATGTCCTGAGGAAGCTGCAGGTGGGCAACATTCGGTACCGTCGTTACGGCAACTTGTTGTGCCCTTTCTGTGTCAGAAAGATAGCCAACGATCGCAACAGCATGATCCGACATGTCGTCGGTGTGGGAAATGGCTCTGAGTATCGTGCGCCCCATGTTAGGGCCAAGCACGCTGCCTATGGCGTCTTCCTGAAGAAGCTTCTTGCGCAGGATATCCTCGCAGGTCTTGCGGAACCTCCTCCTCGGCCTTTCTCCAATGAGGCCAGGAGGGCCATGAAGGCTGGGAAGCGGGAGAACATGTTCCTCAGCCTTACTTAAACGAGGCCAGGAGGGCCATGAAGGCTCGGAAGCGGCAGAACATGATGTAGCTGCTGCTGGTGCGCTCGTTGTTGCAGTTTGCCCGCTGTGTTTGTGTTATCTCTTACTTCTGGTAGTGTCGGCTGGTGTGTGCGTAGTAAGAACTTTTAAAGAACCTCTATCATGTTGGTATGCAAGAACCTAATATGTATATTATATTAGTATATGTTTCTTAACCCGGTCATGTTTTAAGGATGTCAAAAGACTTATTAGGCATGATTTAGTAATAAGTGGACGTGACAACTCATTGATCCGGTCGATCAATGAATTGTCACATCCCTTTACTACTGGATCATGCCTAATAAGTCAATAGTTGGTGCAACATCACAAATGTGAGTAACAAGACTCGATCTTTCGTGTGTGGAAATGAGTAAGCCCCTCCCCCCACCACTAGGCACTGTCTTATTTTGCAATTATTTGCTAACTAAGATAAAGAAGAATCCGAAGAAGTAGAATAAAAATACGATAAGATCCTAAGACTCCTTTCCTTTTGGTTCTTTTTTTTTATTTTCAAGCTGAAAAACAAGAATAAATTATGACTAACAGCCGCGCGCCAAATCTCCACGGAATCAGCCTCATGCAGGTTCCCACTCGCCAGAGTCTACGCGCCAAAATCTCCGCCACACCGCGCTCCTCGCCCACTCGGCTACTCCTCCACTGAAAGCGACCTCCACAGAAAGCCTCCACTTCTCCCTCCCGCCCCAAGGGAGGCTGCCACGGCTTCGCCCTCCCCCGTCATCGGCGTCGTTCTCAAACATTGACTGGTAAGCCATGGTTCCCTCCCTTCCCCATCCTCAACCAAACGATGTGATGTAGGTTAGATGCCGGCAGATCTAGGTTTGATACCGGCGGATGTAGGTTAAATGCCGGCGGATGTAGGTCACCGTTGATGTTTTAAGTTACCATCGGCCATGGATCTAGCTCACGCTACCGTTACAGGGCCCTCGGAGATCGTTTCCCCCACCCAGATGGAGATCGACCCGAACAAGGCCTCGGAGCTCGCAAAGCCCCTTGTTATTCAGATAGTCGAGATAAATAGCCTATAAATTAGTCATGTAGCCAAATGTTCTCTTAAGATTCATCTATCTCCTTTCGCCTTCGTCGACACTTTTTTTTTCGTATTTGGCTATAGGACCACAGTACAGGATGTGACTTATGCAGCATGTCGCATACTGAAATTTAGAAATTGGTGCAGCAGTCAGTTGAGACAATTCAGAAATTGGTGCAGCAGTCAGTTGAGACAATTGAATCTTACCGTCTCTATGAAGTTTGCAAGATGGCTGATCATACAAGCGCTGAGAAGCTAATCTGTTTAGTCTGCTGCGAGGACAGGCTGGATAGGGCGATGAAAGCTTCAAAAATGCTAGCACTCGAGTTGGAACTGCGGGAGCAAAAGAGAAGCTATATGATCATGCACGGCTTGGTTACTAAGCTTGATTATGAGCTGAAGAGTGTGAAGAAAACTTTGAAAGTAGCCGAAGAGAAGTGCGACATGCTCCAGAGGGGAAAAGACACCCTGTTGGAGAGTGCGAAGGACACCAATGTGAAGTTGAGATACATTCTAAGTTTCTTGCAAGATCATGGAATGAGGTAAAACTACTTTGCTCTTTAATTAGATTATGTCAACCTGCAATGCTTGCCAGTGAGTCTAGCTGTTATTCATTTCTCTGTTTTGTTGCATGTGCCGATGATTAAATTGTGCAATGCTAAAATCCAAAGGATTACTCCCCAGTACCTAGTAGCGTTTACACGGACATTGTTTGTTCATGCTCCCTGGTCCTGTGGAGCTTGACCCTTTGGATTTTTTTTGCAATGTATGTATGAGGCTTGTTTATTTTATGTTCATTCTCTGTTCTGTGTGCCGATGATTAAACTCTGCACCTTCTCTCAGTGAGGTATTGGCACTTACCTAGTGTTGTGTACGACTACATTTGTTCTGCATCTTCCCTGGTAATTGTTCGATCATCTCATTGATTTCCATGTGCTTCTTTACTATGAGGCCCCAATTATGATTTTGTCTATAATGTATGAGCCATATTGGTTCCGCATATTCATTGGCAAGTGTTCGATAATTTCATGGATTTGTGTGTGCTTCTTTACTATGAGGCCCATATCTAGGCTTGGTTCTCTGCCGATGGTTAATATGCAGCAATGTCTCCAACAGTTGGCGTACCATAGAAAAAAAGAATGCCATATTTGTGTTTGATCAGAGTGCCGATGATTAAATTGTGCAATGTCAAAATGCAGAGGGGGACTTCTCTATACCTAGTAGTGTTTACAAGGACCTAGTAGCTTGTTTATGCCACCGGTTCTAGCGGTTTATCACCTCTATACTTGTGTCATTTGTACACGTGAGGCAGTTTTGTCACTCACGTTTGTATGTTTGGAAGTATACCTGCTTCTTTTTTTGTAGATGTGATGCTTTTCTACTAGTGTTTCTGTGGACGCGGTTTCGGAAAGTTCCGGTGGATGATGTGAACCTCTGGATGTGGCTCCGAAATGCATGCTGGCATAGGAAAATATCCGTTGGATAATGTGAAACTGTGGATGTGGCTTCGGAGTGGATGTTGGCATAAAAAAGTTCTGGTTAACTGTGGACCTGTTTTTGAACTTTTGTGATGCTAATTTCAGTATAAATCTCCTATGTTTCAGAGTGCATGTAATCGTGATGATGGCGCAGAACAGACATCAAACAGGGCGAGAAGGAAATATATTAGTATTAGTACTAGAGTATCCGTTGTTGCAAATGTAAAACTATGTCAATTCATTTCAATTTTGGAGTGCATTTTGTAATTTAGATCTCCTATATATTCGGTAATTTGGTTGACACTCGCCACGTGGGATACCCGGTCAGCTCTCCTCTCCACTCCCAAACCGTGGATAATGCAGTGTCTCCCCATACGGGCGCAGAACACTCTCCTCTCTACTCCCAAACTGTCCGTCTGTGCCACACCTCTCTACTCCCCTTTATTGTGCGCAGATCCACCGGTACCATGTCTGACCGTCGCGACGAGGGCCGCCAACAGCAGATCCCCAGGTACTTTCCCCGGCGCAGCGTGCGAGGCGCGGAGCTTGCGCGCGCCCGCGAGGCGTACCTGCGCGAGGTGCATCAGGCCAACTCGTCCCGCGCACCACCACCTCCGTCTCCACCCATCGCACCTTCGGACGTAGAGGAGGAAGAAGAGGAGGAGTATCTCGCCGTCGAGTTTCACAACGAGGCCCTGAAGTGGCCCCACATGCAGGCGGAGATTTTAGCGTCCTTAGAGAGTTTCGCGACAGAAGAGCTCTGGCAAGCGAGGCTCGCCCGACATTTCACTGTCAAGCTAGAGGCCGACACCGTGGAAGCGATCCGCCATTCGATGCAGAATGAAGATGCGGCAGCGCTGGCGGAGGCGCTGCGGCGCACCCTTGGCTAGGACGCTAGGTCCGCTGTCTATCCTTTTCTTTTTGTGATTTGTTTCAGAAACGGCTTGTTCACTTTAATGTTAACTGTGATGATTTCGAAGATTATGTACATGCTTAATTTCGAAGATTATGTGCATGCTTATTTACCGTGGAAGACAAGTGGGGTCCATGCATCAACTGGTCGGTCGTAGCCAGTCAAAGGAGTCAAAGAGGGCAGGATGTGTGGCCCCAAGAAAAATTGCGACGTTCTACGTGACCAGGCAAGTTTCGTCGAAGCCAACTGGGCTCTTAGTGGGCTACTGGGACAGAGACGAAAATACGCGACGTAAAACTAGCAAAAAGTCGAGCAAAACCAGTCTGCAACGGACCAAATCAATACGTCGAGAGAAAACTCCACTTTTCAGCCATTCGCGACGGAAACGCTCGACGTGATCAAAACGTTTCGGATCGCACTGGTAGTGCCTCCGCGTTTTTCAGCTGCGGTTTTGTATATGCGTTCGCCCTTGGCATTGCTGTCGTTTACTTGTCTTTTCCAAGAAGGGTTTTAGAACCGTTCTTTTGGTGGAAGCACATCCCGCTTTGCAATTCTGGGTAACCGTGTAGGTTTTATGCCAGATCTATTCCTTCTTTTGTATTCCTCTATTTCTTCCTACTGCAACTTAATGCTAGCCTGGGTTTTTAAGAGTTTTTCCCGAGTTCTAAATAGATGTTGTTGTTTCCACTGTAGAACTTGTCTCCTTGCTTCCAACACTTAGGGGGTTCTTCACGTCCCACTGGGGTTTGAATTAGATCAAGTTCGTCCTTTCCGACATTAGTGGGATAGGGATTTCGTTCGTTTTCTTCTCCGCAGGTGTGACTCCGCTTCCTCCTCCTACTTCCATGTTTTGGTTAGCAATATCTGCCAACATTTTCTTCTGGAGTTTATACTGGAGTTTCTTGGAAGTCTTCTTTTTCTTCTTGGAAGAGGGAGGTTTTCTTACCAGGTTCATCCTCTGTCAATTCCTTGACATCGGGGTAAATTGGACTGGTTTCATCATCCTCTCTTTCCTCATCTGGCGGAGGTGTTTTGGGGTCTTCATCATCTCCGGCATCCGTGTTTTCAGCCAGTTTTGCCATAAGCACTTCATGGAAACCCCCCGCATAGATTTGACCTTTCTCTCGATAGCGTCTTCATCTTCGTCCTCCGAATATATGTCTTTAGATCCGGGTTCCGACTCCAATCTTGCCTCTAGGACAGCTAACACAGAGTCGTCTTCCGAGTCCATCGTCTCATTGACGAGTGTCGGATCTTCCACATGAACAGTGGGATTATTTTCATCTGCCTCTTCCACGGGATTGCTTTCATCCGTGTTTTCAGCGACCTCGTACTGCACCATGCCAACAAAGTGAGATCTGATTGCGAGCATCTCCGAAGAGGCAACAATTTCAGCAGGGTTTTGGGGATCTGAGCAAAATCCGGTATCATAGTTTTCTTCAACTGGGTATAGGGCAGGTGGGATAAATTTACTCCCACCACAAAGTCCCAGTGCCTCTGTAGTTAATCCGATAAAGATGTTTGCAGATCCAATCGGTAAAACGCAGGCACTTACCAGATGATTTCGTGCTGGCATGTATGATCCGTTGTCGAGGAAGCGCCCGACTTTGTTGTCGAATTCCAAGCTTCCGACAGTTATGGTACTGCAGATTCCACCGAGTATCCCTGATGGAAAACATAACGCCTGACGTCGCTGGCCCCACGGTGTGCGCCAACTGTCGAGACATCGTAGTAGAGTTCATAGACGGGGGTGCCATGAGACTATTGGTAGAGACATGAGGGGACGTGGTAGTACAACAACCACGAACACCAAATTTACCCAGGTTCGGTACGATGCAACTAAGCGGCGTTCCTACTCCTGCAATCTCACTAAATCAGGGATAAAGCATGAAGTATACAAAGTACAATGTGAGTAGGGTTTCGCTAACTCGACGAGGATCAACTTCTCGGCGAGTTCTCTTCTAGCTAATTGTCTCTCTTTGTCTTCTCTCCCGTACGGCTTTATATAGATAGCCGGGTTAGGGCTTACAGAAAGGAAACTTAAAAGACTACGGAAAGTATCTAACTTGGAAAGTAAGGAATCCACCTTGTACTCCAAGCCGCACCACTTTGGGCCGTGGTCCGGGTTCTTCTAGAATCCGGCTTCTGCGCGACAGCTTACTGGGCCGCCTAATGGACTGTGGTCCATTACCTACAGTCCACCCTGGTAATCCGGATATTTAGGACAATGCCGAATATACCCCTATTCGGTATATATCCGACACCCCTTGTGGCTGCATATTCCATCCTGCAGATGAATCTAAAGACGAGTGAGGATGTCGTTTAGGATCTCGAGTCTATCGCCAACATGTTTTGCCTGGGGCACATGAAGAATATGGGGCTCAATGTTATTCTATGTTTTCCGTTGTAATACTTTGTATCATGCTAGTCTTATAAGACTATGCAAGTTGTAATCTTCTTTTGTATGGACTGGATCATGCGATGTAATAGATTTTGACGCATTTGCATGATATTTCATTTTGTACTATGGTGCTAGCAATTGATCTAGGGACTAGCACAATAACACAGGTTTTCTTACATTATTTAAATGTGGGAACGCTACAAAATGGCGTCAGAGAATTGTGTTTCCTGTAGGATTCGAGACCCTATGTTTGGATTAGAACTAAGAAAATCCCTAGGATTGAAAATCTATTGTTACTCAACTATATTCTAAGAATAAAAACTTTACCTTCTCATATCCTCTCATCTATTATTCACCTTCGAAAATATCCCTTTTATTTTAGATGACCATACAATGAAGTGCAACAAATATTGTCACCACATGAAGACCTACACTCAAGATTATTGAAGAACCTAAAGAAATACTTATACATCACAACAATCAAGAATACCTCAAGACAATGAGAGAAGAATTTGAAGAAACTCAAGAAGATATAGATGAGACCACCAATCTAGTTACTTTGTTAGAACAATGTTAACGTGTCAATGTATTGATCATACAATTGAGTGTGGTATGACAATACTAGGTTGCTTGCTACACCTTGATGTTTGGTGTGATGAATGCTTGTTAGATGTTTGTAAGACGAGTTTCCTTGTTCTTCTGTGTTGAGGTAGAAACCTTCTTTAGATCTTTCTAATTTCTAATCATCGTCCCTAAACCCCAAAACAGATGCCTAGCCAGAATGCCAAAAACCCTGAGAAGTCAATAGCAATGCAGATGCTACTAGAAGCTCAGACTCGGCTAATACAACTGATGACCTAGAGTCAAGCCAACAACCTCAATATGGAGTTAACCCCAGGAATGCAACAAGTGTTGGATACTCGATCACAGATAGTACAGATGATGTCCCAAAACTTGGCCAATAGTGAGAACAATCATCCCTTGATAGCTAGAGAATACAAAGAGACAGAAGAAGAATGGTTTTAAACACTCAAAGCCTGCAAAGCTTGTGGAGAGATAGGTCACTATTCCAAAGATTGTTCTGATGACTGGCCCCATGGTGATGCAAACAACTCAACAAAAGAATACTTCACTCAATTTACTTGCTTTTTTTGTGAAGGAACAACACATGTTCCAACACAATGTCCACTTTACCCCATGGTACAACAAGTAGCAAAACAAGCCATAGTGGAAATGCTTAGTGCAATCCAAGAGAACTTAGGAAAATAAGAAGTGAAAGGAAAATGCAAGAGAGACACTTTTATGATGGGCCATGTCAAGATGGATACCGTAGCCAAGACTACACCACATCCATATTCATCCAAACGCACCACCAAGTGTTGCTATTCTTGTGAAAAAGATGGACCTTTATCTAGGAATTGTCCAACCAAGAAAGCCAGACTATCAGAAAATATAGTGGAGTATACTAGACAACAGTATGAAGATATGATGGCCAATATAATACCATCAAAGAAGAAGAAGAAACTTCAGAAGAACCCCAATCCCGTCTAAAAAGACATTAGCCAAGTGATGTGCTTCAGATGCAAGAACAAAGGGCACAATGCCAATAAATGCCCTGAAAATGAGAAGGAAGGGACATGATATTTTGTAGGAAGACATGATGAGCATCGAGAAATATAAGTCCAAGAATGAATCTTCTGCGAAATTTTACCTTAGAAATAAATGTTTTGTAGGAATTTCTTCCAGTGTAATAAACTACAAAGTATGTTTGAGAAATGTGTTCCCATTATAATAAAATGAGTTGATGTTGTGATATCCACTCAACTTGGTATTCTGATTGACCCAAAGAGTGACCCCTCAGTGTCAAAGTCAGTTCAACACACATATGTTGGTCTAAAGCTCTACCGCGAAGGAAGGTTCTACTCAAGCCAAATCTGGAATCAAGCTATACTCTAATCTGATGAATATAGACAACCCAAAAAAGTATCTTTTAAGGTTGGTAGCCCACCTAATTGTTCTGGAACCCGTTACCCAAACCTATCTTTCTTTCTAGCCTTCCCAAATATCGGGGCGCGGTTTCTTTTAAGGGTGGTAGTCTGTAACATCCCTGATTTTTGGAAACTTCAAAAATCACAAAAAATTAAACCTTTTTGTTTTATATTAAAGAAAGCCACCAAAACCAAACAAATCTCAATCACACAGGTTGCATTATTTGTTTTCCAATGCTACTGGAATTTATAATCCAAATTGCCTCTGTTTTCTAAAAACCCTAAATCCTCAAAATAGATAATTATGCAAAGAAACTATCTACCCAAAATGCAAACCCTAAGAATCTAAAATGGTTTTACATAAAAAAGTTGTTTTCCATATTGTTTTCATATTCTATCGATTGGTAATAATTCTTCTTCAAATGTTTTATCTATAAAATATCCTAAAAGCCAAATTCAACTAAATCTCATTTTTTTCCAATTACTAAAACAAGTATTAAGTAATAAAAGGTTTTGAAAAATCTTTCCTTGTACGAAAATAAGTTGGTAAACAATATTTTCTAATGTATAGGCCACTCAATATTATTTGGCTATATTTCCAAATAAATTATATTGCTAATTTGGAAATAACATTATTTGATGTTAGTGGTTTAATCCAATTTTGAAAATACAATTTTTTTATAATGTTTGAAACAGCACATAAATGTTTTCATTTAAAAGAGATTATTTTTATAAAAATTAAGAAAAAAATTGAGCTCATTTGGATTTATAAATAAATAGTTATAATTTATTAAAGAAAACAGAAAACAGAAAAAGAAAAGAACAAAAAAAGGAGAAAACCAGCCAACCGCCCTGCCTCCTATCCATCGCGCGCGCGGCCCAGTCCTGCCCCCGAGCCCAACAACAGCAGTCCGCGCGCATCCCATCTCTTTCCCTCTCTCTCTCTCTTTCTCTCACAGGCCGACCCCGCTCGTGACGCAAGCGATGACTTCATTGTCATCTTCCTAACTGAAGGCAACCGCGGCAGTCACGGCCACGTATTTCTCCGCGCCAGTTTTGTCCATCAAGGCCATGATTTCCTTCCGTCCTTGGCTCTATAAAACACCCCTGAGCCCCTCTCCGTTTTCCCTCACTCTCCCCTCCAAATCCCGCTTTCACGTTGTCGTTATTGCTCGTTGGAGCTCCTCACTACCTCCAACATCTCTGACCGATTCCGGCGAAGGTAGCAAGCGAGGACTACTCCCTCCTGTCCCTTTTGATTCCCTGTGCCCGTGCGCACCTCGTGATATTTTTATTCTATTTTTGACGCAGTGGAACACTCCCACCGTGCACACCCGAGGAAGACCAGAGCTGCGCCACCATCTCCCTCACCTGCACCGTCGCTAGAAGCCACGTGATACAACACCATCACCGCCATCCTTCTCGTCGTGCTGTGTTGAGCATCTCTGTGGTCTTCCCCGAGCCCGACAACCGGAACGTCGTCGCCGAAGCGGTATGTTACCGTTAGATCGAGATGTGACGGCTCAGATCTGGCTACTAATCCACGTCACCCTAGCCTAGTAAGCAGCCGCCTCAGCATCCAGTCAACACACCTGGCAAATCACAGCCCGCCACGTAGCCAGCCCATTTTCTCATTTAATTCTCGAATAGAATTTATTTGGAAGTTTTGCAGAAACACCCCTAAATATTAGAATCATCATAAGTCTTTAACCATAAGCCCAAATTTAAAAAACTTGTACTTTTTGAAATCCTCTAAACATGTAGAATATTTTAGCACTGTTAAAATTTCAAATTTGCAAACTTAAATTGGTTCAAATTTAAATATGCTTGTTTGATGAATTCAGCATAATTCAAATTCTACAAATCCAAAATTTGCAAATAAAATATTTTTGGAAACCTTATGATGTGTACTTTTATATACTTTGTCCCAAAATAATTTTTGGAAAGACTGAAATTGAATTTAGATTTAAGTTTTCCAATTAAGTATTTTTGACATAGATTTAATTCTATAAATAATTTAAATATGGTTCTTTAAGAAAATTGCTCCATTTGGTGTCCTTGAACCGGAGACATCCGTGTCTAAAATTTTTGGACACCCTTGGACCATTACCATGTGATTTTAACCAAAAACCCAACATAGTGATCCATCCATTTTAACATGACTTAGAATTGTTCCCATCATTTTATCTTTGATGGTGTGGACATTTTGAATCCAAGACCAAGTCCCTAGTGTGTTTCAATCACATATAAGACCAACTAGTGAATCTTAAACACTAGTACCATCATTTTCTATCTACTTCTCCACTCCCCCATTATTTCTTCAAGAATTCATCGAGTTAGCAAAATGGAAATCAAGACTCAAGCACAAGAAGTAACTTCATTTTCAACTTAGTGGAAGCATGAAGAGCTACAAGGAAGATCATTGAAGAAATTGAAGGAAGGACTTAGACTCACCAATAGCTAGAAGCAACTCAATTAAGTACAATTCAATATCAAGGAGAAAACATATTCCCCTCTCTTTCTATCTTTCTTCTTATTTCCTTTCTTTTCTATCCGACTTAGTGATATTTTGTGCTCATCCCACTTTGGACCAACTAGTGAGAATGCCATGAATAAACTATCAAGACCAAGAGAAGCACCCCCCAAGGAATGAGACTACAATGGAATCATGAAAATGAACTTCAAGCAAACAAGCATGTGATGACTTAGAGAAAATTTATACAAGTTGAAGGATAACAAGTTGTTTTTGTCCAACCATTGACCCAAATGGAAAATCCTCAGACTTTATCTTATTTTCTCTATTGTTATGAAGTTACTGAAATCTATACCTACCCTAACCATAATGGAAAGGCTAACTTTGATCACTCAAATGTCTTGATGAAAATAACTTAGAGTTACACTTTTTTATGTGTTTCTTTAATTGAAATAGTGAGATCACCTTAGTGAACTCTTGAAAATTCCTAGATAAATATGTTTTCAATAAAGTTTGATCACTACAAACTCAATCTAGTCCATCCCAAGTAAACTCTTGGAAATTCCTTAATAAGTGTTGAACCAAGAGAGGATGAATCTTTCAAACTCAAACCTTGACCTTGTCCTAGCCAACTTGGTTAAACCCTTTTTTATAGGTTTGTTGCTTGTATGTTCTCTCACTGGTATGCTTGATTGCTAGGATTCTTGTTTATTTTTGTATTGTGTTATCAGTGTATTGATTATATGGAGAGCAATGATCTTTTGTGAACAGAGTTTGATTTCTTCACCAACTTCAACTAGGCAAGTAACACACCATCCATCCACCCATTATTTTCTATATGCATGGAATAGAGTTTGGAGTAGTATGCATGATAGGGAATTTTACTAAGTTATTATGATTATGCTATGCAAAACCCTAGTAGTGTGTAGCCATATTTTACCTTGTTATTCTTGAAGCTTAGTACTTAGTAGATTATTAATCTTTCTACAAAATTGTTTTACTTATGTTGTGGAAAAATACTAAGTATAAACTTCAATGAACCACCTGGGTGGATTTGGTTGCATGGTTGATGAGAGGAGTGTCTCCTCAGGGGTTGATGAGAGGAGTGTCTCCTCAATGAACCACCTGGGTGGACGCGCTCGTATTAGCTCGACCAGTTTTGCCCTAATCCTCCAGCAAAACGGGGTGGGGGCAACGTGTGGTTCCCCGCTGATATGTCTTGACGCGGCTGTTGGGCGACCAACAGCACGGTCGATCGTGAGTTTCTCGATCCCTGGTAGGGATCCTTCCGAAAAAACGACGCTCCCGCGAGTTGGCCCCACGGTGGGCACCAACTGTCGTGGTATTATCATGGCAAGTGTCCTCGGGCGAGAACTAGATTGTGAGGTCATGACTGTTAAGCGAAGTATCGAAAGGGTTATGGTGGGAACGAGAAAAACAAGTATGCCCAGGTTCGGCCCCTCTATGGAGGGTAAAACCTACACCTGCTTCTTTGCTATTGATGACTCGAGGTCTCGATTACAATGAGCGATTCCGGCTTTTGATGTGTCAAGAACTATTGCAATGAACTAGAACTTGACTTTTAACGTCCCAGGAACTCACTTTATATAGCAGAAAAGTTCCTGGGGTTACAGGTGAATCCGGGTTACGCCCGTCCTCGGAGTCCTATCAATACCCAAAAATTCGAGCCTTTGCCGGTTCATCCTAGAATCCGGGTTAGCTCCGGATGATTCTGGAACTTTTCGTCAAATCTGCAGCTTCGTTGGGCTACTCCGTTGACACGAATCTTCCCCTGGCTCAAGTCCAGGTTTCCGGGTCTTCAAGCCAAATATCCAGTTCTCCTTGATTGCCGATTCTGGGGGTAAACTGGCACACTGTTCGTGAACCGGCTTTTGCCAAAGCCGGTTTAGAGACAGGCAAGCTCGGGTATCTCTTTAGTCATTCCCCAAATAGGATGCCTTGGGAATCTCAAAGTTTTGACGCTTGTACTTCTTGGGTTTGTCTTGGGGTGACATGGGCATCCCCCAGATTGAGCTTTTGTCCATCCTTCATCTCATCACACCATTCCTCTCTCCCTACACTTGAAAAGTTCCTCCACCTAAAATTCCTCACAGTCTTCATTAGCAACGTTAGCGTAATCAAAATAATAACTCCACTTGCCTCAGTTTCAAAACAAGTCTCACACTTCAATTAAAAAATTAGCTACGGTCACAACTTTTTTTTATTCTCTCCCTCTAAAAATAACACCAAAAGAAATAGATTAAGCCGCAAATACAAATGTTGACAGAAATCTGTCAAAACTGAAAAGTCGGTAAAGAAGAATTTTTTCAAAAATATTCTAATGCTCAAATCAAAAAGTGGAAAACTAAAGAAAGTTATATAACAACCTGGGGCATATGTCTATTATTTTCAAAGTAATCCGACGTTATGGCTGAGAGATATTAATTGTTTGGTAACAGACCAGAAATCGGTTTTAGAGCAACAACTTCCCCAAATCGCACCACCTCTCTATTAGAGGTTACTCTTGGCACAAAAACAAAGAAGAAAGGATAAGGAGCGGTTGCTATAGAGGTAACAACTTCCAAAACACAAAAATAACAAAAGAAAACAAAAAGATAACGAAGGAAAACAAAAGTGGTTGTCTCCCAAGAGCTCTTTCTTTATAGACATTAAGGTAGGCTCAATATTTTCAAAAGATGCTCACATAAGAAATAAGCATTGAAGAAAAATTGACAATCAAGAAGCAAATATGAAACACGGTTAAGTATAAACCATTTCCTATGCATAGGAATCTTGTAAACAAATAAATCAAAGAAGCTCAAAGTAGCAAGCATAGGAAGGTAATACAATAATAACTTCAAAACTTTCAACATAAAGAGAGGCCTTTTAGTAACATGAAAATTCCTACAACCATATTTTGCTTTCTCATAATAATTTTTCAGTGGCATCATGAACGAACTCAACAATATAACTATCACAGGAAGCATGTTGTTCATGATCTACAAGCGCATAATTTATATCAAACTCCAAAATAGTGGGATGAAACTTTAAAATCATGACCTATTCCAACCCACTTTTAGCAATATTGTAACAAGATGGTTGGTAGATCTCCAAAGGTATGGGAATCCTTCTAGCTAAAGTCAAGACCTCTCTGATGACACACAAGTATAGGGGATTGCAACACTCTTCGAGGGAAGTAAACCCCAAATTTATTGATTCGACACAAGGGGAGCCAAAGAATATTTATATGCCTTAACAACTGAGTTGTCAAGTCAGCTACACCTGAAACTAGACTTGCTCCCAACAATTTATCAGTGGTAACAGTTTTATAGCAGTAGTAGAAATAAAATAACATCAGTAGTAAAATAGTAACAACAGTAGCAATCGCAGAAAACAGCAGGATGGGAAGTACCATAGGCATAGAGGGAATGGATGGATAGGCGTTGCATGGATAACATCGGTCATGTAATAATCTAACATGGGCATTGCAGATAACAATAATAAAGCATCAAACATGTAGGCAACCATAGGCATGTGTTCCAATATAGTCACGTGTGCTCGCAATGAGAAACTTGCACAACATCTTTTGTCCTACCAGCCCGTGGCAGCGGGGCCTCTAGGGAAACTACTGGTAATTAAGGTGCTCCTTTTAATAAAGCACCGGAGCAAAGCATTAACACTCCGTGAACACATGTGATCCTCACATCATAGCCATCCCCTCCGGTTGTCCCAAGTTCTGTCACATTGGGGCCTCGGGTTCCGGACAACAATGTGTGTAAAACAACTTGCAGGTATGATCAAGAAACAATATTATACTCATGAAACAATAACATGTTCAGATCTGAAATCATGGCACTCGAGCCCTAGTGACAAGCATTAAGCATAACAAGTTGCAACAACGGTAGAAAAACTAACAATGGATACTAGGCACTATGCCTGCATTATTACATGATCAATCTCATCCTATCTGTTCCATCCCTCTCATCCTACAGCGGTGTTTACTCAAACATGGACGGGGGAAACATGGATGGTTGATGGAGAAGGAGTGGCGGTTGACGAAGGGATGAACCTTGGACCCGGCGAGTAAGGACACCCGGTCCTAGGCCCAAGACTAAAGCCCAAGAAGGGAAGCCTTTGGAGTATTCTAGAAGGCCCAGTTGAAGCCCACCCGCAATGCCTTGCGGGTTAAGATAGGAAACTTGTAACCGACATAGGGTTAGAATTCGAGTCCTCCACGGGTAGGGTTTGAGACCTGGCCATCTATATAAGGCTAGGAGAACCACCGCAAGAGGACCAAGCAATACCGCACCACCAACGCCTTGAGCTCGAGATCATACTCTCGACTTGAGCAACCACCATTGTAACCGATCTATTCGATAATACAGATCGACAGAGGCAGGAGTAAGGGTTTTACCTCTACGAGGGCCCCGAACCTAGGTAAATCGTGCCTCCTGTCTAGCCGACGATCGTCACCAGCACCTACAGGTTCTCCTATTTGAAACCTATGGGTTCACCCGATGGATTTGTTGAGATGCAGATTCGACAATTGGCACCGTCTGTGGGAACGGCGGGCGATGGATCTCCGGCATCTTCGGCTTAATCATCCAACTCGCATTGGAAACCTTTGGCTTCGACTCCGACCAACCCTATTCGGATCGGATCTGTCGTAGTCACCCCTCACTTGCCGGAATCACGCCCGGTATTCAGCGATCTAGAGAAGAGCGTCACCTTGACGTTCGGAAGCTTAAATTTCTACACCAACAAAGACGGGTTCCTCCACTTCCCTGAGGAATCATGATCTGAGTCAGGAGCTGTTGACTCGCGACCCTACCTGGAGAAAAGTGGCGAGTCCATCCGCTTCAATTCCAGCAACTTCCATACCCTCTCCACAGAGGAACCCTCTCGGGCCCAGAAAGCTTTCCGAGCTACGCCTAGGACTCACGGGCCACGACTGGCCCAGGTTTGCATGGCGGGATCGGAACAACCATCCCCAGAAACAGAACACAGCGCAGGGGAACGCGGTGAGATTGGCGTCTCGCGAGACGCTTGGGATCGAGCAAAGGAGGCCATCCGAACGAGCAAGCCACCTGTGGCCGGAGCCCCACACGAAGACATGGTCGCCTACCACTATCATCTAGTGAGAGTGGCCACCGCGATCAAGGAAGCTCGGATAGATCTGGCCCATCGGAAAAAATTAGAAGATGAATCGAGTCAGCGCCGAGCCGAGCTGTCCCTAACACCTTTTGTCGGAACTCGACCCGCAAGGAAGGGATACGCGTCGAGAACGGCATCCATTTACGTCGAGTTCCTAGGCGGGATCAGCAGATCACTCGGACCTTCCCTTATGCGGGTTGACGAGGAAGGAAACGTCTATCCGCAAACTCCTGATGCCGCAGTCCTAGCCGCAGCAACCTACATGCAAATGAATCAATGAGGGGAAAACGACCCCCGAGCAGAGCAATACAAGCAAATTCGGAAAGGATTAGGCATGCCAGCCTCAAGGCTTGCCTCCTATGATCGCAGGAAAGCTGCCGAACAGAAGGAGAAGGAGAAGGAGAAGGAAGCATCGCGCAAGCATAGGAGTGCTTCACCCAGAAGAGAGAAATCGCCTCGCCGTGGTCGCGGAAAAGAAGCCCGGCGACGCGACGACAGCCGAAGCAGCAGTGAAGGCAGCCCAAGAAACAGAGATCTTGGCTCGCGAGATCACAGCAGCCGCTCGCGAAAACGCAGCAAGGAACCAAGGAAGGAAACCGATCGTGATCAACCAGGATATAATGCGCGGTCGGATATCGCGCAAAATAGAGTGGACAAGGCGAGAGCAGCAAGGAACCGCGCGCGCTCCTCATCCGGATCTTCGGATGACGAGACCTGCGGCGCACTGTGCTTCGCCTGCAGCATCCGTGAAGCGCCTCTGCCTAAAAGATTCAAGCTCAGCACAGAAGGGACAAAATACGATGGTTCACTCGAACCTTCGTCATGGCTAAACGACTACCTCACGGCAGTAAAATGCCAACGTGGGAACAAAAACACGGCTATGCAGTACCTCAACCTACACTTGGTAGGAGCGGCACGTAGCTGGCTGGAAGCAAGACCGAAATCCTGCTATGCATCATGGGACGATCTGCACTTTGATTTTTGCAAAAATTTCCAGGCCACCTACAAAAGACCAGCAACCATCGAAGAACTGCGAGCCTACAAACAGAAGAGCGGCGAGTCCACTCGCGAGTACATCCAGCGATGGACCACGCTTAGGAACACCGCAGGAAACATTTCAGAGGAAGTAGCGGTTGAGGCCTTCGCAAAAGGCGCTCGACGAACTGTTTTCAGAGAAGAACTGGGACGAGCCGCACCCAAGACTATTGGAGAACTAACGATCATAGCTGACAGATGGGCTAACAGAGAGGACTCAGAGCCGCACCCGAGGACGATTGCCATGGTCGAAAGAAAAGAAGGAAGTACTACGATCACGACGATCGGGAAGAATTGGTAGCAGCGGAATTCACGCGAAATCGTGATAGCGGACGCCGTGGAAGTCGCGAATGGAAACCAAAGACCGAAGACAAAACTCCCGAGGAGGACCTCGACGGATACTGCTCGCTACATCTATTTACAGATAAGCGCACGGGCAAAACTAAGGCAACACACCTCCTCAAGGATTGCCGGAAGTTCATTGAAATCCACGAGGCCTTCTCGAAGAAAAGTAGATCAGCAGCTAGTCAAAACTACCCGCCACTTCCAGGAGGAGGACACCAAGGGTTCCAACCGCCACAACCCCTGCCTCCGCCAGGAAATCAGAACACGGTGCTAGCCGCACTACCTGCGCCACCCGTAGCAAACGCCAAAGCTAACGCATACCCGAACCCGGGTGGACTGTTAGGGATGATACAGAAAGTCTGCCCATCCCGCAGAGCTCAGAAGACAAACACACGGCAGCTATGCATGGCTGTGCAAACCCCACCAACAAGACCCGAGTACCTGAAGATGGCGGATCAACCGATCACCTTCTCCATGGCAGACCACCCCCCCGCGAGTCTATCGACCAGGACACGCTGCACTAGTAATCCAAGCACAAATTGGCAATTACGAATTGGCTCGTGTATTCATGGACGGGGGCAGCGGCATCAACATCATCTACGCGGATACGCTCCGTCGGATGAACAGGAACCTGGAGGGACTCGCAGAATCAGAAACATCCTTCCATGGGATAGTTCCAGGAAAGGCGATCCGTCCACTCGGAACAATAAATCTAGAGGTGGTGTTGGGCAATCGACGCAACTACAGAAGAGAGTTCCTTGACTTTGAAGTAGTCGACTGGCCCTCATAGTACCACGCCATTCTTGGTCGAACAGCGTTCGCAAGATTCATGGAAGTACCACATTATGCATATCTGAAGCTCAAGCTGCCTGGGGAATATGGCACAATCACCATCGACGGAAACTTCCAGAAATCCAACAAGTGCGACATCGAGTTCAACGAGATCGCAAAATCTTTCAGGATGCAAGAAGAACTAGAGGAGATAGCAAAGACCACGGACCACTCCGTGATGCCCCTCACAAACAAAAACGCACCAGAACTGGACCTTAGTGCCAATAGCGACACTCGAAAACATCAAGTGCACCCGACAGATTCTGCGAAAACGGCGATGGTTTCCACTACCCTCTCGCCAGCATAGGAAAGCACGCTCTTCGAAATCCTCCGTGAGTACTGGAAAGTTTTCGCCTGGCAGCCTTCAGATATGCCAGGAATACCCATGGAGTTCGCCGAGCACTCACTCGAAGTCTACAAAGACGCAAAACCCATCAAGCAGACCACTCGACGGTTCTCAGAAACCAAGCAGAAAGCACTTGGAGAAGAAGTAAACAGATTGCTCGCAGCAAAATTCGTCAGAGAAATAAAAATATCCACTTGGTTAGCAAACCCAGTGCTGGTCCCAAAGAAGAACACCAACATCCTTCGAGTGTGCATCGACTACACGTCACTGAATAAGCACTGCCCCAAGGATAACTTTCCCCTCCTGCGAATCGACCAGATCGTGGACTCCACTGCAGGCTGCCAACGCCTCTCCTTCCTAGACGCCTACTCAGGGTACAACCAGATCCGAATGAAACAAGAAGATGAGGAAAAGACAGTATTCATCACACCTCATGGTGTATACTGCTACACGACGATGCCCTTCGGGCTCAAAAACGCAGGCGCAACATATCAGCGCTGCATGCAAAAATGCCTCGCCAAGCTCATTGGCAAGAACGTACAAGTGTACGCTGACGACATCGCCATCAAGACTCGAGTGGAGGATACGCTCCTCGAGGACATCAGAGAAACGTTTGACGCTCTAAACACATACAGGATTAAGCTCAACCCGACAAAATGCGTCTTCGGCGTCCCAGCAGGACAACTTATCGGGTACCTGGTATCCGCCAGAGGAATCGAAGCCAACCCGGAGAAAATACAAGCAATCTTGACAATGAAGGAGCCCACCAATCTACGCGGAGTCCAGCAGCTCGCAGGGCGACTAGCCGCCTTGAGCAGATTTATCGCGCGATTGGGCGAGCAGGCGTTACCCTTCTACAAGTTGTTGAAGAAGACAGATAAGTTCGAATGGACATCAGAAGCAAAACAGGCATTCGCAGACCTGAAACGATCCTTACAGAGCAGGCGCGTTCTCGCAACACCACAAGAAAGGGAGCCACTCTACCTATACCTAGCCGCAACAAATCAAGTCATCAGCACGGCCATTGTGGTCGAACGACCTGAGGACGGCAAGGCATATGGAGTTCAAAGACCGATATACTACATCAGCGAGGTGCTCTCGCCATGCAAACAACGATATCCTCACTACCAGAAGCTAGCATATGGAGTTGTTCTCACAGCTCGAAAGCTCAATCATTACTTCCAGGAACATACCGTAACAGTGGTCAACAATGCATCACTTGGTACAATCATGAACAATCCAATGGCATCCGGAAGAATAGCAAAATGGAGCATCGAGCTGGGCACCTGGGACATTATCTACGCAGGACGCAATTCCGTGAAGTCACAGGTACTCATGGAATTTCTGAGCGAGTGGACAGAATTACAAATGCCCGGACCGCCGGAATACACGAGTAACTGGATCATGTACTTCGACGGATCCAAAAGGAACGAAGGAGCTGGAGCTGGGATCGTCCTAATATCACCCAGAGGATAAAGTTGCAGTACGTCCTACGATTGGACTTCCCACCCGACGATCCAGCATCAAACAACGACGCAGAATACGAGGCCCTGTTGCATGGGATGAAGATGGCAGTCGCGTGCGGAGCCACCCGACTGATGATCTATGGCGATTCCAACCTCATTGTGCAACAGACAATGAAGGAGTGCGACGCTATCGCAGAAAACATGGTCGCCTATCGTGACATGTACAACCTACTCGAAGGAAGTTTCAAAGGATGCGAGCTGAAGAACATTGCAAGGTCCAGCAACAAAGAGGCAGGCATGCTGGCAAACATGGGGTACACAAACACCACCATACCTCCTGGAATATATTTCGAGCGGATGACCAAACGTTCAGTCAAAGTCAAGAAAACTGCAAGAGCACCCGTAGCATTGGAAACAGAGGTCAGCCCGCAAATTGCTATCATCGAGCTCAGCCATAGTATTTCGCAACAAGTTTTTCTGGTCGAGCCAGTCTGGACGCAGAAATACCTCGACTACTTGTCCGCCAAACAGCTCCCAGCAGACCCTCGCGAGGCTCGACAAATAGTCAGACGCAGCAAATCTTTTCGGGTACTCAACGGCGAGTTATACAAGCAGAGCATCTCAGGCATACTGCAACGATGCATAGCACCCGAAGATGGCAAGGAATTGCTGCGAGACATCCACCAAGGAGATTGTGGACATCATGCCAGCTGGAAAGCAATTATGGGAAAAGCTTTTCGAGCAGGATTTTACTGGCTTACAGCAGCCAGCGATGCAAAGGATCTGGTCGACCGGTGCAACGCTTGCCAGCGATTTGCACCCAAACCACACGCCCCCGCTACGGAATTACATATGATACCCATCGCCTGGCCCTTTGCACAATGGGGGCTGGACATGGTAGGGCCATTACGCAAGTCCACACCCAGTGGATACACACACTTGCTGCTCGCAGTCGACAAATTTACAAAGTGGATCAAAGCAATGCCAGTAACCTCGGCTAGCGCCCAATGCGTTGTCAAATTCCTCAACTCCATCGTATGCAGATTTGGCATACCACACAACATCATCACCGACAATGGAAGCAACTTCACGGCAAAGGAAACACATCAGTTCTGCGAAGAGACAGGAATCATCCTAAAATTCGCTTCAGTGGCTCATCCGCAAACCAACGGCCAGGTCGAACGATCCAACGGATTGGTTTCGAATGGCATCAAGAAACGACTACTCGACCGCCTACACCCAGCAGCGGGACATTGGGAAGAAGAGCTATCCTCCGTGCTATGGAGCCTTCGCACAACTCCAAATCGATCCACGAAATATACGCCATTTTTCATGGTATACGGGGCTGAAGCAGTCCTTCCCGAGGACGTCAGATTCAGCGCCCCACGGGTCGTTGCTTACAGCGAAGAAACTTCTAACAGGGCACTCGCGGACGATATGGACGCACTCGATGAAATACGCGATATTGCACTCGCAAGATCCGCAGTATACCAGTAGTCGTTGCGAAACTATCACAGTCGCCGCATACGTCACAGAGCCTTCGCCGTAGGAGATCTGGTGCTGAGGCTCAAACAGAAGGAAGGGCACAAGCTCGAGCCACCATGGGAAAGACCCTTCATAATACACGAAGTTATCCCAGGTGGCGCCTATCGACTGAAGAACCCGACGACTGGAGGCATCTACTCCAACCCGTGGAATGTTGCACATCTCCGCAAATTATATCCCTAGATATACTTTACTCATACAAATAAGGCAACATTAGCCATCTTGTAGCTCGAAAGAAACACATGACTTCTCAGTCATTTTAATGAAAAATACATGGTTTTTCAACCATAGCTACTCGCATTCTCCATCCTTGCATGCCAAAAAAGAAACAGGTATACACCCCAAAATACACGGGGGCTACGCCTAACTTAGCATCACAGGAATAATTTCATCTATACAAAGTTATAAACAAGGTAGACACCTTACAACAGTTTTTTGAACAACTATACAAAGTAACGGGATACATACATCCTATAATTACATATGGCGACGAGTATTTTCCGCCGCCAAAACCCGATCCACCTCTTCCGAGGTCAATCGAATAATCTCCTCTGCTGCAGGCCGAACAACCCTATAATGAGGGGCCATGTAGATTCGACCATCAGGAGGCCTAGCTACAGAGCTGAAACTCACCTCAGGATGCCACAATCGGACGAAGGAAAGCGCCACTACCGAGCCGCAGATCATCTGATTGCGGACACACTCGCAAATTTCTCCTTCTCGCCCGAAAGTCCTGAGGAGATGGCTCCAATCTTCTGGACCCTTCTCCAACGGATAAAAGGCAGAGTTCACAGCAATCAAAATCTCGTGAAAGGAACTCACGAGCATCTTCGCCTGCATTACTCGATACTTCAAGGTAGCAAGCACAAAGCCTCGGCTCCGATCGGACCAAAAGTTATTCGCATGGGGTTTTGAACTGCCGGCTTCCTGAAGGATATGGTTCTCCACCCACTGTTTCTCACCCCTATCATCCGGCTGAACAACTGCAAAGAAAGGTACAGAATCAAAGGAAGATAGAAGACACAGAAAGCTAGGGGGCTGTGATACTTACAGAGCAAATCCCTGGCGACAACCGCCAACTCATCCATCACAAACTGCTCACGTTCAACCGCAAGTTTTTGTTTGGATTTGGCTACATCCGCCACCCCACGCAGAACTTTTAGCTTGCGCTCACCATCCGCAACACAGTCACGAAGGCCAGCAAAGGTACCAACAGCAGCAACAAGAGGATTTGCTTGGGCAGCAGGTCCACCCGAAGACTCCGCAGCAACTCCAGTTACCTAGAAGAATACAAGGAAAGTTAAGGAATAAGATGCTCCATTCGAGATATAACAACCACCTATTCGACAGGTGCTCGGGGGCTACTCCCATCGGGAGAAACTCATAACAACTCAATCACAGGAAGCATCTCAGATATCAAAAGAACATTTCGATTAAAGGTAAAATACGGGAATACATCCCAAGGTTCATTACATCGAAAGCACGAACTATGAAAAAACTATCCTAAGGAGCTGCAGATGTGCTGCCACTCGCGGCAGTGTGCCCCCTGCGACTAGCACGGGCGATCAAATCGGATAACTTCCGGGCAAGGGCTCCAGCTGGATCGCCAAAAGGACGAAGCGCTACCTTTTTTCCCGTAGAAGCATCGACGAGAAGGTTTGAGTACGCCTCCTCCAAGCCCGTGACTCCGTGCGCCAGTGCGAACTGGATAGCAGTCTTCGCCCCGGACTCTGACTGAGCAACCGAGTAGGCGTCAAGGAGATTGCCCTCCAGGAAAACCTTCAGAAGAGCATCCAGCGTAGGCGGAACCACAACATCGACCAGAAGACGGCCGTGAAGCTGCGTCAACACTCGAGTGGCATCGCGGATCAGGGTGCAAATCCCATCAGCGTGTTTTTAAGCTGAGCGCAGGAATCAGTCAAGGAATCCACCCGTTGGACCCCAGGTAGCTCCAGCGCAATGCCAAGAAGACCTGCAAAGAGAGATGTTAAAATCCAAAGAACTTACCAGCCAGTCGGGAGATAACAAAGGATAAAATTCAACTTACCCGCAAAACGTTGGGCCAGAGGGCGAAGGAAGTCAACGAGGTCGGTGTCCTGCTTGGAACCAGCCTCCTCCATCTTTTTCTGGGCGCCCTGGGCTTCCGCAAGCTTTCCCTCGAGGTCAGTCGACTGCTTACGAGAAGATTCGAGCTCCTGTCGAGCAGCTTCCAACTGAGCGTCCAGGGCGCCTACCCGATAGACAGCATCTGTCTTTTCAGCCTTCAGCGCATCGGCTTGAGCTGCATAGCAACAAGTTTGAAACCCAAAGAAATTCGCATGAACGGAAAAGATGATATAGAAGGAGTGGGTAAATTTACCTCGAAGAAGCTCGCCTTCCGAAGCGAGTCGATCGCGATCTGCCCGAAGTGTCACTCATTCCGTCTCGACCGAAATAACGCGACGACCAACGGCTACAAGGGAGTCAAGAAGTGACTACAAAAACATGGAGATGAAAAAGTCAAAGAACAGAAGATTGAGACTATACACAATTGCAAACATTCGAGTATAGCCTCGGGGGCTACTCCCATCGGGAGCACTGCCGTGCACCCGATAAGATGAAGAGAAGAGAGAGAGCTTAAGTCCTTGAGCCTGTAGCCAATCGCACGCGATTAACTACAGCCTCAGGGGCTACTCCCATCGGGAGCACTGCCGTGCACCCCATAAAAAATCCCAAATAGACAAAGTGCAAGACGCAGAAGAAAATAGCGAAATTTACCTGGCCTTGAGCAATTCAAAGAGGATCGGCTGAGCTAACCGACACATCTTTCGAGGTCGAAGACCCAACTTCAAAGCTATGAATCCTATATTCCGTAGCCGCCGTTGTGGGGGCTGCACTCGGTGAATTCTGGACGGTGCCGGTAGTCGGGGAAGAGACGAACCGGCCAGGGCTGATGGATTGCAGCCCGCCATGAAGAAAAACAATATGTCAAAAGAAACAAAAAGGGAACGTTCGACTAGAACAAGAAAGTAAGAACTTACTCGTCGTCTTCGTCATCCAACATATCCACGTTCCAGGCGGTGTGGATCTTTGGCAACGAAGGAGAAGGGGCGCGCGTACTTAACGGAGTCACGATGGGAGGCTCTTTTCCAGGCGATTCCCTACCCAAGGAATTATCCTTGGAGGTGGCCTCATCGTCCTCCGCTCGGTGGCGTTTGCGGTGGCGGAGATCGCTACCCGATTCTTCCGCGTCATCCGAGGAATCATGCACGGAACTCGAATCGGCATTGTCAATGCTGGTGTCGGCTGGAGCATCCAGGTTGCTCGCCAACAAGTCTGAGGCTTCCTCACCGGAGATTGGCGGGTAGCAGGTGACCACCGCTAAGCTCTACAAAAAGAAAACACAAGAGAAGGAAGAAAAATTTCAGTCGACAAAACTTTCGAGCAAGAAAGAGACAAAAGACAAAGAAAAACTCGAACTTACTTCGGGGGGGGTGGAGGCCTTGACGCCTCAAAAGCTGCGACAGTGCAGTCGGGGAAGGTCTCGCCCACTTTCAAACTGGTGATGGCCGCGATCTTCTTCTCGAATTCGACATTCGAGAGCTCTTCTCGGCTCACACGGCTGGGGTCTTCAACGCCCTGGTATTCCCACATCATGGAAGGCCTCTCCTGCAGAGGCTGGATCCTAAGTTTGAGAAATACACTCGACAGGTGCAGGCCGTTCAGCACAACTCCTGCGGTTTGGTCACGAAGGGCGGCCACATTGGCGAGTAGCGGGGTGACAAACTGGTTTTCTTCAGCCGAAAGTTTGTGCGCCCAGGACTTCCGCTTCGTCAGGACAGCGAACGGGTGGAACTCGTGAACCCCACCCGCCCTGTTGTCGATGACGTAGAACCACTTTTTTCTCCATCCTTGGGCGGAGTCGATGAAGTGCATCCCGAAGTACCAGCTGTCCGACTTCGCCTGGATTCCAAAGCCGCCGGTGCGCAGCGGTTCCCCGGGCTCAGCCTCTACCCGCGATTTCTCGCGGAAGACGCCCACCTTGAAGAGGGCTTTCCAAAGGCCCCAATGAGGGCGGATGCCCAAGAAGCACTCGCAGAAAACAATGAAGCACGAGATGTGCTGCACTGCATTCGGAGGCAAGTCGTGGAGCTGTATGCCATAGACATACAGCAACGCCACGAGGAAAGGATGGAGAGGGAAGGAGAGCCCGCGCGAAACGTGATCCGCGAAGATCATGCGTTCGTTCGCGCGGGGATTTGGTACCTCCTCTTTTTTGCCGAGGCGCACCCGCTTGGCGTCCTCTGGAGGCAGCAATCCCTCCCTCTGCATTTCCTTGATGCTCTTGTTCGTCGTATTGGGCGAGCGCCAGTCACCTGAGCGCGGAGCAGGTGGCGCGGGAACTTCCTTCGTATTGAACGAAGAAACAGCGGCACTGAGTTTCTTGCCTCCTGCCATGGATGCTGGTGAAAACTCACAGAGAAAGGGCTAAGAACGAGGAAGACGAAGGCTGGGAGAGAATGACGGGAAATTTTCACCGTTTACCTAAGGGCCACATTTATACACGGAGCCGCCCGATCCTGGCCGTTCGTCGAGCCACGTGGCGTCCATTGCAGCTGCCGCGTGTGAAGATGAAACGAAAGGGAGGCGGAAGCTGTTTCGTGCCACGATCCCCAACAGTGGATCATGCGCATTTACTGCGCGCAGTTCACGTAAAAACCAGGAACGACGTCTCGTTTCCGGTAAAAAAGCTGACAAGGTGGGCCAGCACCTCTGTTCTCGCTCTGTCACGTCCCATCGGGAGGATAAAGTGGGCCATGACGTCATAGCGTACATCATCAAGCTGGCAAATTCTTCGAATGAAAGCCTCAAACACGAAATAAACTTCGTATGGGCAAATCAAAACACGGAAACTCCTTCGCAAAGCTCCAAACATGAAATAACTTCGTATGGACAAATGGTGACGCGAAAATTCCTTCACACAAAACAGGTTCCTAAACACGAAAACTCTTACGTATGGGCATGAGAATTCCAGACACGAAAACTCTTTCGTATGGACAAAATAGCTTGATTTTTTTACTCGAGAAATCACAGACCTAAAACTTCGCGGGTGAGCAGATCCTGCAACTCCCTCACACGATTTCTACACATCACAGACCTGGATTGTTCAGCCGACTAGGCACATCCGGATGCCATATTCTCTCGAATATGAAGGTAAGACCCAAAAGATCTCTCTTGAGGGCCTGGAATCGCACTCAAGCTACGTCCTCCGGTAAAATTCCGTGTCAACAACACGAAGAAAAATCCTAGCGGACGCGCCGAGTACCCCTATAGGTTAAGTTCGAATCAGTAAGACCTCTACGGCCTAGTCGCAATGATCACCTCATCGGGTTCGAGTCGGAGGTCTCGAATCTGTGTAGGCCAGAACTGTTTTTTGCCCTAGTTGCAATTAATTGGCCCTGATCTTTCGGGAGGGCCAAGCTACTGTACCACATCCTTCTGCGAAAATAGCCGAAAACACAGGCACTTTCATCACTCGATACTCGGGTATAACAAACTCATCACACAGGGTATACACCCTCCAAACGGAAAACAACCATACTGGTTATCCGAGGGAAAGCGAAATGAAAAATCTGAGCTTCTACCCGACTGGAAAAATCCCAATCGAGCAGAACGCTCGGGGGCTACTGACGAAGGGATGAACCTTGGACCCGGCGAGTAAGGACATCCGGTCCTAGGCCCAAGACTAAATCCCAAGAAGGGAAGCCTTTGGAGTATTCTAGAAGGCCCAGTTGAAGCCCACCCGCAATGCCTTGCGGGTTAAGATAGGAAACTTGTAACCGACATAGGGTTAGAATTCGAGTCCTCCACGGGTAGGGTTTGAGACCTGGCCATCTATATAAGACCAGGAGAACCACCGGAAGAGGACCAAGCAATACAGCACCACCAAAGCCTTGAGCTCGAGATCGTACTCTCGACTTGAGCAACCACCATTGTAACCGATCTATTCGATAATACAGATCGACAGAGGCAGGAGTAAGGTTTTTACCTCTACGAGGGCCCCAAACCTGGGTAAATCGTGCCTCCTGCCTAGCCGACGATCGTCACCAGCGCCTACAGGTTCTCCTATTCGAAACCCTATGGGTTCACCCGAGGGATTTCTTGAGATGCAGATTCGACAGCGGTGTCGATGGCGATGATCTCCTTCGAATCCCCGTCCCGGCAGGGCGCCGGAACAGGAACTTATGATCCCCGAATCGAGATTCGGGGTGGTGGCGGCGCTCTATTGTGTTTCCCCTGGAATATGATGAACCCCCTGGCATTTTAGGGTTGAAGGCAATATGTAGTCGAAAGGGGAGTCCAGGGGCGTGGGAGTGGCCCACACCACCAGGTGGTGCGGCTTAGGGGGGACGCACCAAGGGGTGGTGTGGGCCCCCTCTAGCCCCTCTCCTGGCCCCCTTCTGGCTCCCGAGGTCTTCCGGTGTTTTAAGACCAACGGGGTCTTTTTTAGGAATTTTGCCGAAAGTTGATTTTTCTGCACAAAAACGAGACAACAAGGCAATTCTGCTGAAAACAACGTTAGTCCGTGTTAGTGGTATCCAAAACTCACAAGTTTAGAGGAAAACAATAAGAAAAGTCTTCGGAAAAGGAGATACGTTTTCGACGTATCAACTCCCCTCAAGCTTAGCGTATTGCTTGTCCTCAAGCAATTCAGTGACAACGGAATGCGATAAAAGACTTTTACAAACACAATTGTTTCATAAGATGTAAATATACTCACTACATAAACAAGTGTTGTGGCAATTCATAATAAAATGTATGGAAAATAAAAAGTCACCCGACAGTTATGCAAACCATGAAGAGATGCCAACAAACTAATAATAGACAACATGAAGTACTTCAATCTACAGGATTGTAATGCTCATAATAGGGTATCATAAAGTGTACTCGCTTGCCCATAATAGTGGAGCAAAACATAAATTCTAGGGCACCTCTAAAGTTCAAATGAAGACTACAAATATAGATATCAAAGATACAAGCATCAAAGTTATACCACTATCAACCGTGTTTTGGGACAAGCACATTGCACTAAGAATAATAGCCATGCTCTCAAGAAGGTGCATAAAGCGAGAAGGTGAAAACTCAACATAAAAGTAAAATAAAGGCCCTTCGTGGAGGGAAGGAGGGATTAACTCATGTGCTAGAGCTTTTTATTTTATTAAACAGAGGTATTGAAAACATTTTTGAGAGAGGTGTATGCTTAAGTCAACAAATGGTAAACATACAATACAGTACGTCACAATCCAACTAGACTTCATAAGAGAGGCTCCCATAGAAGGACGTATCTGGGTAGAAGGTCATCCCCCTTTCTCTTTTGTTTACACAATTATGCTTTGACTGATAAATCAGGGGCAAAAAGAGTGAAGAGAATTTGTTGTATTAATTTGGGGCTGGGCACCCTGCTGCCAGCTCTTCTATCATTGGATAAGCGGATGAAGCCACTAGTCCAGGGTATGAAAGTCCAATCAACAAGTGAGATAAAGATGCTCTATTTACGTCCTCATGAGCTAAAACAGAGGCACAAAATAGGAATAATTTTTAGCAAGTTTTAAAGGTAGCACATGAGAAATTTACTTGGAGTGGGAGTTAAATACCACATACATAGGTAGGTATGGTGGACACATTTGGAAAACTTTGGTTTTTGGGAGTTGGATGCACGAGTGGAGCTCATACTTAGTACAGGTGAAGGCTAGCAATAGACGGGGAGCGACAATCAAGAGAGAAACAACTGTCATAATCATGCTTGCGACAAAACAAAATTAACAGGGACATAAAAATGATACAAATACTCTGAGAAAAATAAATCATCGAGGCTTAAGCGACTTTTTGTTTTCAGTCATAGCATGCGTGAGCATGTGCCAACTCAATTCAAGCGAAACAATCGGAGGAGATGCCACAATGTCATACCCTTCTATGAATAAAACAATGCGAGCAAACATTCATACGACATGCTATCTTATATTAATAAGTTGGAACTAACACGTGAGAGCACGAACTACCAAGCATCAATTAAATAATATACGCCTTACATGAACGGACTAAGCATGTTCACACAATGAGTATATGTACAAAAATAAAACAAATAGAGTTTATACCAGCCTCTCACCACAACTCGGATTTTCGTAAATCATCATTACCTGGTCATCACTTGTTGATTGAATAATATAGAATAATAATCAAGCTCCAATGGAGACATGGAAGTCCGGTGAATTCTGCAACAAACCTACAAAACCAAAGAATAACAACACATATTTTGGGGTTTTCGATTTAAAGCAAGAACAGAAAGAAGCAAGCAAATAAAGCAAAATATTTTTGGATTTTTGAATACTAAACCGAAACGGTAAAATAAAGCAAACCAAATAAAGAAACTAAAGAAGAAAACAAAGAGAAACAACAGAAATATTTTTGGTCTATTTGTGTTTTGGAAAACAAGAACAAAACGATAAAACGAAGAGAAACGAAAGAAGCGAAAGAAAACGAAAACAACAAAAGAAACGAAAATATATATATACAAAGAACTGACCGAACATGATATATAAATGAGTGTGATGTCGGTATACCTCCCCCCAATATTGGGCTTTTGGACTAAATCGACATATATCACCAAGGGGACCATGAGGTGGCGCCCCCGTAGTATGCTGAGGAGGAACCCTCCTCCTGATATGTGCTCGAGGATGCGCCGGTGTACTGGGTGTAGTCGTCCTCTGAAGGCGTGTATCGCCTCTCCTGCTGCCTGTGAAACTCCATGGTGCTCAGATGCTTGTCTACCTGCTCCTTAGAGAGCGACCATGGTGACCTGTCAATCTTAAACAAAACAGGCTGTGGAAAAGTAACTTTTCGCTCCTCTCCATTTATATATAAAACTCTATATACTAAACGTTCAGCAGTAGAGTTAGCAGTAACAAAGTGATGGGACTTCATGGCAGTGAGATTAAGCCTACAAGGAGAAATTATGTCATCATTAGGGGCAATAGAAACATTTAAATCAGTTGCTACTCGTGTAGCAATAATGCCCCCAAACATAGGCCCAGTAGTAGCAAGGCGGTGTGCAACAAGTGCACCAAGACTATACTTCAAGCTATGGTTCAGCGCGACATCAATAAAAGCAAGGTGATAACTAGAAATATTACTAGTGTTTCCCCTACTAAGGATACTACTAGCAAGATAGTAACTAAAATATCTAAGAGTAGGAAGTTGAATGTTCCTTATCTTCCCACGCTGGGATGAACGATCGTCATCGTTGGTGATTTCTCAGTAGATCCCGTGGAGGTCTACTAGTTTATCCTGAATCCTGCTCGCTGTCTCGACGGCGTTGATGCCTAAAATACCACAAAAATATACCAAGGACAAAGCAACATGACTACTATATAACTTGAAGGCAACAGTTGGACCAAAATGTGTGTTCTGAAATTTAAAGCTCTCAACAAAAGTTTTTGTGAGAGTGTCATGCTGAGGGCTTTCATCCTCCATAAAGTTGGTTAGACCAACTATTTCAACAAGCATACGAAAGTCATCTAATAAACATGCACTTCTTACAAATGTAATGCAAGGAAAGCTAAATGGGTTAAACGATACCATCACCTCCCGCATCATCAATAGTCGGTGCAATAACATCTTCATTGTACAATGGCCTCGCTGAAGTGGATGAGCGTGAAGGCCTTGTCCTTCTAGGAGAATCACTCCTAAATATCTCTCCAAAATTATAATTATCCATCTCTGAAATTTTCAACAATCATCACAAAAATTAATTTCAAGCAACTATAAGGTGGAAACTACCATAGGGAATTTTATGAGAGCTAAACATACATCAAAACTAAATCATTTCTACTCAAATCAAGCATGCAAACTCACATAAGTTGTCACCTATTGTACCAAAATTTTCAACAAATACTTCACCAAATAAAATTCTACTTGGATCATCGTAGGAGTCACATACCGGAGAGAAAATGCACAAAATCCAAGCACAAATGATGGGCTGAAGAGGGAGATCAAAAATCCAGAGGAAGAACAACAAGAAAATAGGTTCTAGGAAATATTTTCAGTTTGGGAGGTGAGAGAGAAGACTTTGGCAGTGGAGAGAGTAAGTGGAGGGCCAGGGGGGCCCACACCATGCGTTGGCGCCACCAGGGGAAGGCCGCTCCACCCCATGGTGTGCCTGACTGGTGGGTCCCCCTGGGGTCTCCCAGGTGGCTTTGTGCCTCATTTTTACGTAAAAAATTATTAAAATTTTCAGGAATTTTTCGAGAAACTTTATTTTTGAGGTATTTCTAGAATTTTAATAATTAATAAAAAACAGGAAAACGGAAGTGAAAAGGCGGAAAAAAAACAAAACCAGCACTACATAGGTTCTATGTCACTCTAATGGAAAAATATCCAAAGAAAACAAAGGTGGTAGTGGTGAAAACAAACGTATGGGTGGTGAAAACATGCATAACCTCAGTAATCAGGATGAAAACATCAGGAAAACATGCATAAGGATGGTGGAAAACATGATTGTACTCAAGTAGCAATGTGATAACAGAAGTAAACATGGTGAAAACATAATGGGGAAGGTGAAAACATAGTGAAAACATTTTCCTCTTCATTTAAAATCATTTTGTTAACAAGGGTGATCAAGTATTGTTAGCAGAACAATTTTTATATGAAGCAAAACTTCGCTAATCACTAAATAATTATGTTACCTCAACCTTCATAGACATAGTCCCCATCATAATGATTTCATATTATTTTGGTGGTACTGGAATGGGACAATAAAATTCTCCTACCTTGATGGTCTCAATATTTTCAATTGAATTTAAACCATATCTTCTATCAATCTTCTTGGGAAAATAAACAGTGTGCTCTTTACCATTAAAATTAAAAGTTAATTTTCCTTGATTGCAATCAATAACAGCCCCTGCAGTATTAAGAAAAGTTCTCCCAAGAATAATAGACATATTACCATCTTCAGGCATTTCCAACACAACAAAGTCAGTTAATATCAAACAATTAGTAGCAACTTGCACATGAACATTCTCACATATACCAACAGGAATAGCAGTGGATTTATCAGCCATTTGCAAAGATATATCAGTATGTACCAATCTTTCAAGAGATAGTCCCTTGTAAAGAGAGAAAGGCATAACACTAACTCCAGCTCCCAAGTCACATAAAGCAATTCTAACATAATTATTTTTCATAGAACAAGGGATAGTAGGAATACCAGGATCTCCAAGCTTCTTAGGAACCTTGCCATTGAAAGAGTAATTAGCAAGCATAGTAGAAATTTCCTCATTAGGAATTTTCCTTTTGTTGGAGACAATATCTTTCATATATTTAGAATAAGAAGGCGGTTTAATTGCATCAGTCAAAGGAATTTGCAAAAACAGAGGTTTCATCCTCTCACAAAACTTGTTATAATGTTCTTCTTCCTTAGATTTGTGTTTCTTATTAGGAAAATGCATTGCTTTTTGTACCCAAGGCTCTCTTTCTTTACCATGTTTATTGCCAATGAAATCCTCCTTAGTATACTTTGTAGTTTTAGTTTGCTTATCAGGTTCAGCTACAGGTTCTTGTTTATCAGAAGCATCACTTTTATCATTACCACTTTCAGTTTCAGCATCAGAAATGGATAAACTATTAGGATCTTTAGCAGGTTCAGGCGATTCTACAACATTTTTCTTATAAGGATACCTATTGTTTTTAGGTTGTTGAGAATCTTGTTCCATTCATTTAGGATGTCCCTCGGGATACAAGGGGTCCTGAGTAGAAACACCACTTCTAGTAATTATATCACAAACATGTTTATCTCTAGAAGCATTAGCTAGCATGTATTTTTGCACTTTAGTAAGTTGATCAATTTGAGTTTGAACCATTTGAAAATGTTTAGCAAGCATTTTAACATCATTAGAGGTCCTCTATAATTATACCATGCAAATTATTAATAGCTCTAGAGTTTTCCATAAGATGATTTTGCACTCTCCTATTAAAGTTGTGTTGCTTAACAACATAATTATGAAATTCATCTAAGCATTGATCAGGTGGTTTAGAATAAGGAATATCTCTATTATCAAAGTATTGGAGAGAGTGTAC
This sequence comes from Alopecurus myosuroides, assembly GCA_028641055.1. Taxonomy (NCBI): domain Eukaryota; kingdom Viridiplantae; phylum Streptophyta; class Magnoliopsida; order Poales; family Poaceae; genus Alopecurus; species Alopecurus myosuroides. The sequence continues at coordinate 296,502,975 of CM054057.1, read as the reverse complement.
CTCAAGAGTTGATGGATGAGGAATAGGCTTACATAATTCTTCTATAGGAGGTAAATTCTTCACATCTTCGGATTTAATACCCCTCTCTTTAAGAGATTTCTTGGCTTCCTTCATCACTTCATAATTTAATTCAATTATCCCTCTCTTCTTGGGTGTTGGTATTGGTGTTGGCTCTGGTGTAGGTGTAGAATCAGGTATATTCCAATCATCATTATTTTTGGCTATTTTAGCCATTAATTCCTCAGCTTCTTCTGGAGTTCTTTTCCTGAAAACACGACTAGCAAAACTATCCAAGTATGTCCTAGATTCAACAGTAAGTCCATTATATAATATATCTAGGAGCTCATTTTTAGGCAATGGGTATCCAGGGCTAGCTCTTATCAAAGAATAAAACCTTGTCCATGATTCCGGAAATTTTTCTCCTTTAATTTGTTTAAAGTTAAAGATGTCCTGGACAGCAGCATGTTGGGCACTAGCAGGAAAATATTTTTGAAAGAAAGCATTAACCAAATCCATAGGATCGGTTAAACCAAATTTTATCTTCATCTTTCAATGATAAAGGGAAGATCTTGGTGACAAAATAAGTGCACAGCTTAGTATCATCAGAAAAAATAAACTAATCAGAGATGAAAGCTCATTCATGTGTTACATAGCACTTTTACTTTCAGTTCCACAAAAAGGTTCCTTATCAACAATAGATATATAAGATAAATCTAAAGAGAAATCATAATCCTTGTCTATAATGTGTATGGGAGATGTGGCAAACTTAGCATCAAGAGAAGAGTTATATTTCACAGCATGTCTTGCAAGAAGACTCTTAAGAGCACTTGCACCAGTAGTAGCATGAGCTTCTTCAATAAAATCGTCACTCAGTTCAATATAGGTTTCATCAAGATCATCAATAAGCTCAGTTGAATTAACAGGTGTACCAATATTTTCAACGGAAATTTCAGCATTTTTAAGTTGTTTGGATCTAGCAATAGTAGCATCTAGGAAAGGACCTAGAGAACCAGTATCATCAAGCACAGTAGAAGCATCATCAAAAGTATCAGAAACATTCCCAGACTCATCAGAAGTAATAGTACGGGTAACATGTGGTGGAATAAGAAGCTTACTCATAACAGACGGTGAATCAAGAGCAGCAGATGTGTTCAGAGTTTCACCATGATGAATGGCTTGCATCAAACAGTTATGTCATATGGTGGATGGTAATATAGGAACTTTTCCATCACGAGTCTTGCCCATGATGAATGGCTTGCAGCAAACAGTATCACGATAAAGTGAGAAAATAAATAAAGCTATGCTCCCCGGCAACGGCGCCAGAAAATAGACTTGATGACCCACAAGTATAGGGGATCGCAACAGTCTTCGAGGGAAGTAAAACCAAATTTATTGATTTAACACAAGGGGAGCCAAAGAATATTTATATGCCTTAACAACTGAGTTGTCAATTCAGCTGCACCTGAAAGTAGACTTGCTCGCAACAATTTATCAGTGGTAACAGTTTTATAGCAGCAGTAGTAAAATAGTAACAACAGTAGCAATCGCAGAAACCAGCAGGATGGGAAGTACCGTAGGCATAGAGGGAATGGATGGACAGGCGTTGCATGGATAACATCAGTCATGTAATAATCTAACATGGGCATTGCATATAACAATAATAAAGCATCAAACATGTAGGCCACTATAGGCATGTGTTCAAATACAGTCATGCGTGCTCGCAATGAGAAACTTGCACAACATCTTTTGTCCTACCAGCCCGTGGCAGCGGGGCCTCTAGGGAAACTACTGGTAATTAAGGTGCTCCTTTTAATAAAGCACCGGAGCAAAGCATTAACACTACGTGAACACATGTGATCCTCACATCACAGCCATCCCCTCCGGTTGTCCCAATTTCTATCACTTTGGGGCCTCGGGTTTCGGACAACAATGTGCGTAAAACAACTTGCAGGTATGATCAAGAAACAATATTATACTCATGAAACAATAACATGTTCAGATCTGAAATCATGGCACTCGGGCCCTAGTGACAAGCATTAAGCATAACAAGTTGCAACAACTGTAGAAAACACTAACAATGGATACTAGGCACTATGCCCTAACAATCTCGCATTATTACATGATCAATCTAATCCAATCCCTTCCATCCCTCTCATCATACGACGGTGTTTGCTCACACATGGACGAGGGAAACATGGATGGTTGATGGAGAAGGAGTGGCGGTGTCGATAGCGATGATCTCCTTCGAATCCCCGTCCCGACAGGGCGCCAGAACAGGAACTTCTGATCCCCGAATCGAGGTTCGGAGTGGTGGCGGTGCTCTGTTGTGTTTCCCGTGGAATATGACGAACCCCCTGGCGTTTTAGGGTTGAAGGCAATATGTATTCGAAAGGGGAGTCCGAGGGGGTGTGGGAGTGGCCCACACCACCAGGTGGCGCGGCATAGGGGGCGCGCCAGGGGGTGGTGTGCCCCCCTCTGGCTCCTCTCCTGGCCCCCTTCTGGCTTCCGGGGTCATCCAGTGTTTTAAGACCAATGGGGTCTTTTCTGTGCATTTTCCCGAAAGTTAATTTTTCTGCACAAAAACGATACACCAAGGTAATTCTGCTGAAAACAGCATTAGTGGTATCCAAAACTCACAAGTTTAGAGGAAAACAATAAGAAAATTGTTCGGAAAGGAGATACGTTTTCGACGTATCACTCTCCAATCCCATTTTCAGTACCATTATATTTTATATCATCTAGTAACATAGGACCATCATCTAAAGCATTATCATATAAATTTTCTAAGCAAACTTCCTCATTATCATGAATATCAATAGTAGGAACAAATAGAGGATTATCATAATATTTATCAAAATAGCAAGGATTATCATACATACCAGTAACAAAATCATTCTCACAAGTTTCATTCGTAGAAGCATCAAGGTCACAAGTATAACAAGTATCAATTTCATCAAAAAGGGATGTTTCAAAAGAATCAATAGGATCATTACATTTGTCAATATAGCACCCGTCCTCCTTCGGCAAGCATGGAGGGCAATAAAAGAATATATGAGTTAAAGAGTTACTCTCATTAGAAGGTAGACATGGGTAGCTAATCCATTCTTACTCCTTTTGATCATCACTCTCCTCCTCCCTTTTATCAAATGAGCTTCCAGTTTCAGTAATTTCTTCTTCCGTTGGCTCCTGCAACGCATTAGTATGTTCCTTTGGAGGAGAGAGACTATTATGATATCTAATAATATAGCCACTATGCTCATAATCATCATGGAAATATTCAAGTATAGCACAAATTTCAGATTTGTAAGAAGCATCAATTTTATTTTTAAGAAAAGAACCAATTTCAATAGCATTTATCCAAGCAATAAATTCTTCAATTTGTTCCACATCATAAAAGTCATAATTTCCCAAAGCATAGGAGGATATAATTTTATTATCATTACAAGCACATTGGAAAGGAAGGTGTTTAAAGTCCACATAGGAGCAGGATTTCTCACAACCATAAGATATATCATATATAGAGAACAAGTTTCTAGAATAGCTATCCAATTTATTTTTAAGCATCCATAAGTGTTTCCCTTTTTGAGACAAGCATCATTCCTTATAATATTTTTCTTGATGTTCCGTGAACCCACCTTGCCAATAAGATCTAGATTCAAAAAAATTAACCATTCGTAGTCATAAAAGCAAGATAACACAAATAAAAGACTAGAAACTAGAGAACTATATTTTTGGGGGGGGGGTTGATAAAGAGAAAAAGGACTAAAGAAGTAAACTAAGCAAGAAAAATAAATAAAAGAAAGAGAGTGGAAGTGTGAGACTCCCCTTGCAGCAAGCTAGAAGTCCACGGCAACGATGAAAGAAAAGGTGATTTATGAGGACGTGATCACACGCTCGTTGGGAGATCCCAAGTGGAAGGTATGATGCAATCTAGAGTAAGTTTTACCCTAGTAAAGAACCAAAGTTATCGAACCTCTAGGACTTCGTAGTCTTGAAGAAGGTTTCCTTATCAACGGTCCAGAAAAGTACGGACGTGTAGTTGAAGGGAGCGTGGAACCTGCACACAAACACAAACTCTCTCTTGCCCCAACTTTTCGGAAGGTTGTGAATCTTCCGGTCTTGCTGAAAATAGGAGAATTAAATGTATAGAGTCTTGGAAAACAATAAAAGTAAAAACAGAACAACAATGAAACAATTATGAAAGTGCTTAAAAGAAGGTTTGCAATATGAGGAAAATAGGACCGGGGGCCATAGGTTCACTAGTGGTGTCTCTCCAAAGAAAACAAACATGTTGGGTGAACAAATTACAGCTGGGAAATTTACAAATCATGAATGTATAACAATACTGTTATGACGAGATAAAGTTCACGGGCTCTAACATTGTAGGCATTACGTCAAGGCATATGGACTACTAACTAGCATGCATCCATATGTAAAAGTCCACCTCAATAAAGTTTTCCAGCAAAACTCTTGGTATTAAGTTGTAGCAACGAAGTGATTGCTATGTGTGCAACAGACACATGCATTAGGATCAATACATAATGTAAGCAGTGGTTCCCATCTGTAGACAATACCACCGATGTTTTATCCCTAGTGGCACCATCACATCCTCCCCCCCCCCCCCCCCCGCACGTTTATGTCACTCGAGCGCACGCGACAAGGAGGCATGAACGCACTATCTAGCATATAAACCCTCTCTTGGAGGTGAAAACAACTACGTAACCAAGGTAATCATAAAAATAGGGGATTATTTCAAGACAATATTAAAAGTATCTACAAATATAAATGAAGCATCTCGGATTGACATGAACAAATAATCATAATCTCATGGTTCATCGGATCCCAGCAAACACAACATGCAAAATTACATAATGGTAGTCTCGATCATGTGAGGCAGCTCACGAGACTCTAAACATGGAAGCACAAGGGAGAGAACAACCATCTAGCTACTGCTATGGACTCGTAGTCTCGAGATGAACTACTAGGAATCTGTCCGGGGGCGATCATGGCGATGTAGAGGCCTCCGGTTACAATCCCCCTCTCCGCAAGGGTGTCGGAGCAGGACTCCAGAAGCCCTAGATTGGACCTTCGAGGTGACGGCGCCTCTCTTTATGTTTGGTGGAAAATAATTTTCCCCGATGGTTTTAGGGTTAAAGGAAATTAATAAGCGAAGGGTGGTCGTGAGGCGTTGCTCGGGGCATCCAAGAGCCCTACGGGCGCGACTTAGAGGGGGGTCGTGCCTGGCACTTTCCTAGTGGCCCTCTGGCTCCCCTCCGTCTCTCCTTTGGACACCGTCTTCGTTCCAGGTAAAAATTGATCTCCATGTATTTTCAGCCCTTTCCGAGAATATTTCCTGAAGAACTTTTCTAAAATAGAAAAACAGCAGAAAACAGGAACCGGCTTGGGGCATCTTGTTAATAGGTTAGTCAGTGAAAATATATGGAAAATAAAGGAAAATGAAAGAAAACATGTGGATGGGTAGAAAACAAACATGGAGCATAAAAAATTATAGATATGTTTACAAAGTATCAGGAATCAAGAAATGTTCTTTCACTAGTTACAAGGATTTCGCCAAGTCTTCCCTCCTGGGGATCATACGTGTAATCCCTCTTATGGTGTGCACGTGTACGCTCGTGTCAACCTGTCAGCGCTCCGCCATCCAGGACTCGGCACCGATGAAGAGAGACATCCTTTCGGCGTTGCTAGTTGGTAGCTCTTATCAACTGTGAATATAGCTATTATGGAACTAGAAGTTCTCAACACACGAGGAAAACAATTAGAGCTAGGTCTAATCGGGTGAGTAAAACTCAAAAACCAAATTAGAGGAGGCTCTAATCCAATTAGAGATGTTTATAACTAAAGGCTCTAATTCAATTACAGGTTCTCTAATTAGACTTGTAATTAGAGGCTCTCATTCTAGATGCCATCTAGTTAGATCTCTAATTCTGTGAGAGATAGAGAGAGAGAGAGAGAAGACCAAAAGGCTCAACTGATATGTTCTCCAAAGAGAAGGAGACGGGGATTATATAGGTGGAGCTAGGAGGGCACCTACCAAGGGAGGGGGTCGGTTTCCCCTTCCTTTCTCTTGGTTGCACCACCCTCCTAGGAGGAGTCGGATTGGACTCTCTTGTGTAGTCCACTCCCTCCACCTATTTTTCCCTTTTCCTTTTACTTTTCTTTTTTCCTCTTATTTATTTATCAAATACATTCAGGAAAAATATTTATCCAACCCTTGTGCACTTTGTGAGACCATGGGCCCCACCTGGGATTCTCTAAAATTAGGTATTTCCCATATGGGGAAATCTGCCCCCTTCAACACTACTTCTGAAAGGACACGGATGTCGCCTAGAGGGGGGGTGAATAGGCGTTTAAAAATAATTACGGTTAAGGCTTGAATAAATGCGGAATAAAACTAGCGTTTAATTTATCAAGCCAAAACCTAAACAAACTAGGTTCACCTATGTGCACCAACAAGTTATGCTAAACAATTCAAACAACTATGTGATAGCAAGATATATTACTTCAAGCTCGATGGCTATCACAAAGTAAATTGCATAAGTAAAGAGATCGGGTATAGAAATAACCGAGAGACGAGGAGACGATGATTTATCCCGAAGTTCACTTCCCAATGGAAGCTAATCTCCGTTGGAGAGGTGTGGAGTCACAATGACTCCAAGCGCCCAATGGCTCACCTTATTCTCCTCGTGCCTCCACCAATGCGGAGTGCCACGATCCACTATGGGACCTTTGAGGGCGGTCACCGATCCCGTACAAGGTTGGGGCAATCTCCACAACTCAATTGGAGGCTCCCAACAATATCCCGCGAGCCACCAAAACTCCGAGATAGCAACAAGGTCCGGAGCTACCAAAACTCCGAGACAACAACAACCGTCTAGGGCACTCCAAGTACCCAAGAGGACAAGCTCAAGGGCACTCCAGGAACCCAAGAGTAACAAGCTTCTCAACCTTTCACTCGAACGAATCCTCGTAGAGAACTCAAACCGATGCAACCTATGCAATGGCAAGAACACAAGAAGTGCTCAAATCCTTCACTCTCAAATCCCACCAAAGCAACAAATGCTATGGGGGGAGAAGAGAGGAAGAACAATGAAGAACTCAACAAATGAATCCACAAGATCTAGATCCAAAGACTTTCCCCTCACTAAGAGGAGAGATGGATTGGTGGAATAATAGATCTAGATCTCCTCTCTCTTTTCCCACTAATTGGAGGCAAGAATCATGGAGAAATAGAGAGAGAGCAAGCTCCAAAAAGGTCAACAATGGTGGGGGAAAACTTGCTAAAAAGGTAGGGAACCAATGGGGAAGAAGGCCCCTTTTATAGGCCCCCAAAAACAGCCCGTTGGGGGCATTCTGCCCCACCCCGGCCTCCCGGGCCGGCCAGGCCGGCCTCCAGGCCGGACGGTTCGGGTAGGGGTCCGGCCTGGGGAGCCCACCCCGGCCTGGGGCCGGCCTACCAGTTTTCTGAAAATGTCCTTCACTAAAACGCGATATCTTTTGCATCCGGACTCCGTTTTCGATGATCTTGGGCTCGTTGAAATCGTAAGAACGAGCACTACAAGATTATGCAAAGAAACATCATAGTCCATAATTGGATGATAAAACCAAATGATGAAAGTTATTACCTCTCTATAAAGGAACAATCGGTAAAACCTCCAATATCAAAAACGCAATAAGTTTTTCATGCGAAACCCGTTTTTGATGAACTTGAGCTTGTATTGAAGCACATGAAAAGCTCAAAAACCACACATGGAGAAAACATCATAGTCCATAATTGGATGATAAACCAAATGATGAAAGTTATTACCTCTCTATAAAGGAACAATCGGTAAAACCTCCAATATCAAAAACGCAATAAGTTTTTCATGCGAAACCCGTTTTTGATGAACTTGAGCTTGTATTGAAGCACATGACAAGCTCAAAAACCACACATGGAGAAAACACAAATAAGAACCAAGAAATGTTATGCCAAGTATGCAAAGGTTTGAGCTCTCTCCGAGTGATGCGATCAAGTTGCTAATATGAGAGCCCCTCTTGATAGTACGGTTATCTATCCTATAATCCGGTCTCCCTCCTAATGCTATGAGACCGGTAAAATAGAAAACCTATCAAGATCATACCTTTTCCTTGAGCATTCCACTTGAGCTATAATATGACGATCTCGACCTCCTCAAGATGGAACACCTTTCTTGATTTCTTTTTGCTTGGTGAAGACACAAAGATGCTCCCCCATATGCAACTATGGGAGAGGCTCTTTTAAGTATATCTTTACTTTAACATTATCTCCAAAAGAGTGGCAAGCTTCAAGAATGTGATCTCTTCGATATGCTCCCCTTGAACTTGCACTTCTCAAACTTGATGACGACCACAACTTGGCGTCATCCACCATGGACTATATGAAATCTTCCTTTTGATGAAAGCCCATGGAAAGATACCTAACCCCACATAGATATACCACACAAACATATAATGGGTTAGAACACAAAGCTATATGAACAATTACTTACGATACCATGATACCACATGGTACATCTTCTTGCTTTGTGAGTTGATCAATATTAACCATCGCTTAACACTTTGCCTTGATCAACCTTTTATCTTTTCTTCTCTCTTCATAATAATTATGTCTTGAAGGTAAATATGAATGTTCACACAATATTCTTCTTCAAGACATACTTGATGAACCTTTTATCTTTTCTTATCTCTTCATAATAATGATGTCTTGAAGGTAAAGATGAATGTTCACACAATATTCTTCTTCAAGACATACTTGCAATATGCTCAACTCTCTCATGACCAAACTTGGTATATTCACATGAATAGCACCTTGGTCACCACTTGATTATCTTGAATCCAACACATGGACATCAAGTATTGCCTATGGAGAAACTCTACAAGTATAGCTCAATGCAACCATTAGTCCATAGTGATTGTCATCAATTACCAAAACCACACATGGGGGAACCATGCTCTTTCAATCTCCCCCATTTTGGTAATTGATGACAAACTCTTTTACGAGGGTTTATATAATGAGCATGAAATGAAAATGTTTAAGAACAAAACCAAAAAAATTTAAACCCTCGAAACTTTCTCCCCCATTGGCATCCATTTCCAAAATGGGATCATAGAAATTTTAGATGGCCAATATAGTAAGGGTTCCTCCGTAGGCTATGCACTTCTCATAATATGAGTGAAATCAAATACACTTATCCAATGATGAATAATGGGAGGAACTATACCAAGGATCCAAAGATTGCAAATAAGATGGTATACAAATCCTAAAGAGAAGCAAGCAATCAAGAGATCCAACAAACCAAACGAACAAGGTATATTATGGTTTGAGAAAATGAGTGTTTTTAAAGAAAATAGAGGAGCTTCCCAATATTTGTGCATGATTTAGAAATATTGCATTTTGAACGCAAAGGGCACAAAAATGGAATCATAACTCCCCCACTGTTGTTCAAAACTCAAAGCAAGTGCAAGTGATCATAAAAGAAAATAAGGCATATCACTTGGAGTAAGAGAGGGTCAAGCCATAAGAGAAGTTACCAATAAAAGGATGGACACCGAACCATTAGGATACCAATAAGACATGTAATTCTTGTCATGTGTATAAGTTTCTTAAATAGACCACAATCATGATGATGTACATCCATAAAGAAACATGTACACACAATATAGTTACAAAGAGAAAGAGCGAGATATCCAATTCGAAGACATAAATATGATAATAAGATCTTTGCTTGAAAGTATTTTTTTTTAGAGGATATGAATGACCTTCCAACAAAAACACATCAAAGACGTCACAAACATCAATAAGGGAAAAAGAGATAGTTGGGACGTTTTGATAAAAGCAACAAATATCACAAGGAGTAAATATGTTTCATGCCATGATACAACCTACAAAAGGTTGAAATGTTAGAGTATATGCATGAGCTAGATACTTGTTACCGAGGTAGCATTGGTGATGTTGTACTATATAAGAATTCATCCATCATCATAGCTTGACTCCAATAAGCATGTATTCATAACACCTTGTTTGTGAATGAGGCAAGCATCCAACGCATATGAAATGTACCTAAAACATATTTAAGTACAAAAATGGTCCCCAAACTCATTGGGTCCAAAGTAGTAACACAAACTACAATATATAGGATTCAATCCACATGAATATAGTCATATAGAAAACAAATTGAATATCATGAACATCTTAGCCAATTTAGGATTTATGGATATTATTCTATATAAATATTGGATCAAGGAAAATAAGCATGCCATAACATATACACTAATAATTATGCATGCAATCTAAAGGTAGAATAAACATTTCATTTTATACCCGGGAGCAATAAAATGGTCGTTGGGAGGTTCCCCCACTCTGCAGCGCCCCCCCCCTAGGGGGCCGGCCAGGCCGGCCAAGAGCAGCCAGGGGCGGAGCCAAACCCACCCCGGCCTGGGACCGGCGTGGGCGCAGGGGCAGGCCGGCTGGAGGTGGCCCGGCCTGGCAGGCCGGCCAGGCCGGCGTGGAGCCGTGGCTGGGGCCGGCCACCCGCCCGAACAGCCCGGCCTGGGGGTCGGCCTGGGGCCGGCGTGGGGAGCAGCCGGGGCCGGGCACCCACCCGAGCCCCCCGGCCTGGAGCCCGGCCTGGGGCCGGCGTGGAGCGGGGGAGAGGCCGGCGCACAGCCTAGGCCCGGCCTAGGGGACCGGCCAGGCCGGCCTGGGAGGCTGGCACCCCTTCTTTCTCTCCTTTTCTTCTTCTCTTTTCTCCATTGTTTCCTTAACCTTTTCTCCATTTTTGCTTTTAATTGTATGAGGTCTATGGGGAGATATGGTTGCACTTTATCCATGATATTTTCTGAGTAAACTTAGGGAACACGTTAGTCCTTCCATATGTTGTGATCAAACACTCAAAATAGGATTTAGGAACATGACAATCAACTCATGATTGATAAGATACCAATTAGAAAATATACCATGTAAAATAAATACTAACGGAAATACTTATCACTTGGGGGATACTAAATAAAAATGCATCAAGGAGTAAAATATTGAGATCCCAATAGACATCAAATGAACCATGTAAAATTCCAAGAGATGTCAATTGAAGCAAATATCTATGAGTGTGATATCAAACTCCAAATAAATACCAATTGAGGGCATCAAGGCAAAACAAATGAGCATAGAAGATGTCTATGTAAAATATGATCAAAGACTTATCTCATTCAAAACAATAGAATGCAAAACAAGGAATGAGATAACCAAGCCCTTTACACTTTTCATGATGGCACAAAGTAATAAAAAAATAAAAGTTGTGCCTTCCACAAACACACAAGATATTGATTAAAATACCAATTTAAGATCTAATATCAATTGATGATAACTAGTGTTCAAAAAGAAACTACGATAGCTCCCCCATGATCTATGCATGATTTTTGAATTTTGCACACAAATGGGACCATCACTCTTCGCATGCATACAATAGAAACTTTCATTAAGTGGCAAGAGATCCAATTGAAAATATAGTGTTCGCATTATATAGATGTTTGCATTTTAATACAAAAGCACTATAAGGGGATCCTCGCTTTTCTTACAACCATTACACTAGAATTTTGTTTGATTATAACACATAGATATTCATCAAGGAAGACAATGTGAGTTCATACAAAACAAATTCTCGTCGATAATACAAATGGAAGCAAAGCATAATGTAAATATGATCAATAACTTCTACCACAAATATGGTTGTCACTTGTCCAAGGACAAGGAGGGTATGGTGTTAATTTTAGGTGGTATGTTGCAAAAATATTCGTGATCATGTTGAAACACAAAAGTTTATGGAAAAGGATATGAGTTAATTACCATGCTTCAACTAGTAAAATTATCATGCAAAGCAATTCTTAATATATATTGAAGCAACCGGTTTCCCAAACAATAAATACTAGTGCACATTTGAGGAACACCGCACGAAGAAACTCTCTCAAATTCAACAAACCAAAATATGATATACAAAAACTCATTTAATCAAGTATGGAACTTGTTTGAGCTAATCATGCCACATAGTAACAAGATAATTTAGAATATCAATTCTAAGTGGCATTACCTCAAATGTTCACATTTTCTAGGATTGTAATATGCACATAGCTTATTACTCCCCCATAATGTGATAATCCATTTATTTTCAACAAGAGGCAAGTGAAATCAAATAAGAGATAATTAATGAACATTGTGAAATTCGAATTTCTCATGAGAATGAAATACCACATGGAGACTATATAATCTTGTCACGTTAATAATAAGTGATATACCTCATGTACACATATTTTAGGATTGTGAGGTGGCAAGCACACCACTCCCCCAAAATGAGATAGTTCATTAATCTCTCAAAAGAGGCAACTTAAATTAATCATAAATTGCAATAAAGGCTCAACATAAAACAAACAAGTACATGGAGTGCAAACCAACAAACACATACTAGATTACTCAAGATAGGTAATTAGTAAGCACACCATATACAAACACATGATAGACACACAACTAACACATGCAAGGGGCAAGCAACTTTTAATGTATATAATTTAAATACAAGTTACCGCAAGGAGACACATTGGATAGGAGATAGATATATGATGATACAAATGACTTGGCTTGAGTAAATATAATTGATGAAGATCCCTTAATTCTTCATAAGATAGACAAGTCTCCAATGCCCTCCAACAACACCTATTGATCAAGTTTTAGCTTGTTGGTCCCCAACCAAGTTGGGTCCTAAGAGATTAGTCACAATAGGCTTGGCAACCCAAATGGTTCGTTTCTTGACACCACTTTGAGTGCCAACATATTTGGCAAACACATTGCCAACCTTATCCTTCCGAAGGGAATAAACATCACAAATAATGATAGGGTTGGATAAGGTACCATTAGTGCATGAGGAAGCAAGGTGGCCCTTTTCACGGCATAAGTAGCAACATCGGCTTCCTCCTTTCTTCTTAGTTGATTTCTCAACTTGAGGAGTTATAACTTGATTCTTCTTGGGAAGAAGCCTTTCTTCATCTTGAGGTTGAGCATTATATTGAACTTGTGGCCGCTTCCCTTGTTGCTTCTCACTAAGAGGCTTCTTCTTTAATGGGCAAGACCTAACATGGTGCCCTTCAACATTGCACTTGAAGCAAAAAATCTTGGACGAATTGTTGACTTGTTCTTGGCTCTTGTTCTTGTTGATTATATGATTCTTCTTTATATTGGACTTCTTGTTATTATTGGAGTTGAATCCAAGTCCACTCTTGTCATTGGGTAATCTTTGTACACTCAACATGTTGTCAAGTGTGGACTTCCCATGACGCTTTTCCAAGTCTTTCTTCAAAGAAGCGACTTGGACCTTGAGCTCTTTTATTTCCTCTACATGGTTAGTAGAAACACAAGTAATAGAGGAACTAGATGATTCATTGTTAGAGCAACAAGGCATGGAAATCAATTCATCACAAGATGTAGCGATATTATGAGTGAATGAATTAATAGGACTAGCACGAGGCAAAATAGAATTTTGAGTAGAGTTTGTGCTAATGTACACATGAGGCTCACAAGATATCACCTTGGTAGTAATAGCCTCATGAGCTAACTTTAGCTTATCATGTGATACTAAAAGATCCTCATGAGAGCCTAAGAGCTTTTCATGACTTTCTTCCAATTTCCCATAATTGCTAGTTAGCAACTCAAGTTGAGACCTTAGCTCAACATTCTCCTTCAATGTAGATGCTTCACGAGAAATAGAGTTAGTAGCACAAGCATCATAATTAATAGAAATAGGAGAAGGCAAATTGGCAAGTCCTTTTGAATATGAAGCTTTAAGTTGAGTATGTTCGACTTTTAGCTCATCATTTTTAGTTTTAAGACAATTAACCACCTCAAGGTTTCTATTATGAGAGTCCTTTAATTTTGATAACTCTAGAGTAAAAGTCTCTTCAAGAGATTCATTGATAGTTTGTTCTTCTACAAGAGCTTCCTCTAGTTTTGCAATTTCATTGGAATAATCACGCTCGCGGCTATAACACGCGTCAATGCATGCTTCCAAATCCTTAATGGTGATATTGCGCCTATCAAATGCTCTAATGATTTCTAGGAAATTGGCACAAGCATCTTTATCCTCATAAAGGATATTGTGAATCATTTTACCTTTCTCCATTAACGAATCATTGTCATTATCATCGTCATCATCATCATCATCATCCTCATCACCATCATAATCATCATCATCATCACTAGATACGTTGGTGTTCAAAGTAGGAGCTACCTTTGAACCTTTAGCCATAAGGCAAAAGTGAGATATGGTAGATGATGATAAACCATTACTTGAAGCGCCACTTAAATCCACATCTTGTTCCATGGAATGTTGAGTTTCTTCTACATGGTTAGTAACACAAGTACCAGAGGAAATACAACCATTTTTACTATGGAAACAAGATGTATCAAGCATATCATTATAAGATTTAGTCAAGGAATTTTTACATGATATGCATGTACTATCAACGCAAGCATGTAAATCATTTTGGGTGCTAGGTGTGTTTAAGTCCATAGACAAAGTATTGCAATAAGATAGAGATGAAGAATCGTCAACAATAAGCATACTATCAAGATTGCAATTTTTGTCACTACTCACCATATCATTATGTTGTGCCTTGACACATGTTGGTGAGGTAGAAGAAGTTGACAACTCATCACGCCCGGAGGTGGAGGGAGTATAATCATCACCACAACTTTTGGACACATCATATTTATCTTGAAGCTTGGTCCAAATATCATGAGCTTTCCAAGATGGCCTAATTGACTCAAGAACTACAATACTCAAATATTTGAAAAACACATTAGTAGCTTGAGTATTGAGATATAAGTTTTTCTCATCCTCTAAAGAGCAATCAATACCCGTTGGAGTAGAAAAACCCATATCTACAATTTTCTCTATATTTGGACCCATGTCCTTAAAAATATTAAGCATACTAATTTTCCAAGTATTATAATTTGTGCCATCGAATATAAAAGTGTCATTATGCACTAATCCCCTAGCCGACATCTTTACTCTCTAGGTTGTGAAACCCTATGAAGAGAGACCCGGCTCTGATACCAATTGAAAGGACACGGATGTCGCCTAGAGGGGGGGTGAATAGGCGTTTAAAAATAATTACGGTTAAGCCTTGAATAAATGCGGAATAAAACTAGCGTTTAATTTATCAAGCCAAAACCTAAACAAACTAGGTTCACCTATGTGCACCAACAAGTTATGCTAAACAATTCAAACAACTATGTGATAGCAAGATATATTACTTCAAGCTCGATGGCTATCACAAAGTAAATTGCATAAGTAAAGAGATCGGGTATAGAAATAACCGAGAGACGAGGAGACGATGATTTATCCCGAAGTTCACTTCCCAATGGAAGCTAATCTCCGTTGGAGAGGTGTGGAGTCACAATGACTCCAAGCGCCCAATGGCTCACCTTATTCTCCTCGTGCCTCCACCAATGCGGAGTGCCACGATCCACTATGGGACCTTTGAGGGCGGTCACCGATCCCGTACAAGGTTGGGGCAATCTCCACAACTCAATTGGAGGCTCCCAATAATATCCCGCGAGCCACCAAAACTCCGAGATAGCAACAAGGTCCGGAGCTACCAAAACTCCGAGACAACAACAACCGTCTAGGGCACTCCAAGTACCCAAGAGGACAAGCTCAAGGGCACTCCAGGAACCCAAGAGTAACAAGCTTCTCAACCTTTCACTCGAACGAATCCTCGTAGAGAACTCAAACCGATGCAACCTATGCAATGGCAAGAACACAAGAAGTGCTCAAATCCTTCACTCTCAAATCCCACCAAAGCAACAAATGCTATGGGGGGAGAAGAGAGGAAGAACAATGAAGAACTCAACAAATGAATCCACAAGATCTAGATCCAAAGACTTTCCCCTCACTAAGAGGAGAGATGGATTGGTGGAATAATAGATCTAGATCTCCTCTCTCTTTTCCCACTAATTGGAGGCAAGAATCATGGAGAAATAGAGAGAGAGCAAGCTCCAAAAAGGTCAACAATGGTGGGGGAAAACTTGCTAAAAAGGTAGGGAACCAATGGGGAAGAAGGCCCCTTTTATAGGCCCCCAAAAACAGCCCGTTGGGGGCATTCTGCCCCACCCCGGCCTCCCGGGCCGGCCAGGCCGGCCTCCAGGCCGGACGGTTCGGGTAGGGGTCCGGCCTGGGGAGCCCACCCCGGCCTGGGGCCGGCCTACCAGTTTTCTGAAAATGTCCTTCACTAAAAACGCGATATCTTTTGCATCCGGACTCCGTTTTCGATGATCTTGGGCTCGTTGAAATCGTAAGAACGAGCACTACAAGATTATGCAAAGAAACATCATAGTCCATAATTGGATGATAAAACCAAATGATGAAAGTTATTACCTCTCTATAAAGGAACAATCGGTAAAACCTCCAATATCAAAAACGCAATAAGTTTTTCATGCGAAACCCGTTTTTGATGAACTTGAGCTTGTATTGAAGCACATGAAAAGCTCAAAAACCACACATGGAGAAAACATCATAGTCCATAATTGGATGATAAAACCAAATGATGAAAGTTATTACCTCTCTATAAAGGAACAATCGGTAAAACCTCCAATATCAAAAACGCAATAAGTTTTTCATGCGAAACCCGTTTTTGATGAACTTGAGCTTGTATTGAAGCACATGACAAGCTCAAAAACCACACATGGAGAAAACACAAATAAGAACCAAGAAATGTTATGCCAAGTATGCAAAGGTTTGAGCTCTCTCCGAGTGATGCGATCAAGTTGCTAATATGAGAGCCCCTCTTGATAGTACGGTTATCTATCCTATAATCCGGTCTCCCTCCTAATGCTATGAGACCGGTAAAATAGAAAACCTATCAAGATCATACCTTTTCCTTGAGCATTCCACTTGAGCTATAATATGACGATCTCGACCTCCTCAAGATGGAACACCTTTCTTGATTTCTTTTTGCTTGGTGAAGACACAAAGATGCTCCCCCATATGCAACTATGGGAGAGGCTCTTTTAAGTATATCTTTACTTTAACATTATCTCCAAAAGAGTGGCAAGCTTCAAGAATGTGATCTCTTCGATATGCTCCCCTTGAACTTGCACTTCTCAAACTTGATGACGACCACAACTTGGCGTCATCCACCATGGACTATATGAAATCTTCCTTTTGATGAAAGCCCATGGAAAGATACCTAACCCCACATAGATATACCACACAAACATATAATGGGTTAGAACACAAAGCTATATGAACAATTACTTACGATACCATGATACCACATGGTACATCTTCTTGCTTTGTGAGTTGATCAATATTAACCATCGCTTAACACTTTGCCTTGATCAACCTTTTATCTTTTCTTCTCTCTTCATAATAATTATGTCTTGAAGGTAAATATGAATGTTCACACAATATTCTTCTTCAAGACATACTTGATGAACCTTTTATCTTTTCTTATCTCTTCATAATAATGATGTCTTGAAGGTAAAGATGAATGTTCACACAATATTCTTCTTCAAGACATAATTGCAATATGCTCAACTCTCTCATGACCAAACTTGGTATATTCACATGAATAGCACCTTGGTCACCACTTGATTATCTTGAATCCAACACATGGACATCAAGTATTGCCTATGGAGAAACTCTACAAGTATAGCTCAATGCAACCATTAGTCCATAGTGATTGTCATCAATTACCAAAACCACACATGGGGGAACCATGCTCTTTCAACTTCCATATATGAAAAGTCACTCGGAACTTTTCTGGAACCACGTTACCCCTATAGATAAAAAACATCGATATTAGCTAACGATGTTATAATTCCGGAACCCCGTTACCCCTATAGATAAAATCATCGATATTAGGCATCTCATGTCCTCCGTAGCTTCTCATATAAATTATACCAAACACCAGCATAATTTGTCTCTTATAGTAACTTCCCCAAAACCATTCCGATTGACACCTGACTTGTTTCTATGATATCGTAACGACATCAAACATTAATAAAACCAATAACAACATATTATTTCTCTCAATAAAATGTTGGCACAGTTTAAGCGTGTGACCCGTAAAGCCTCGATAACATACAGACATGTTCGGGCACTTACCGAACAATAACCAACAACAGTATCGTGGACACCCATGATGGTTCCTGTGTGTTCCCATTGAATGAGGAAACCTTAAAAGTTACTCACTGCGCTTATTCCCTTAACTTCACGATGCCAACGATATCACGAGGTAAGACTATGTGATCTAGTCTCATCAAACTCTTTGATTGTAACACATATAACTCGTTTACCGATATTGTTCTTTTTTCTCATCCATATCCGTGATGACATTGTGATTAGATCACGCTGTATCTGGCCAGACGATATGTCATCGGTGATACTAAGAGGGCCCAGGGAATGGATCTCTCTATCGTTTAGAGGAGTTAAGTACTAATCTTGAACGATCTCAGTTCCATTACACTTTCTAGGTCATACCCAAATATCACCTTTATAATCTCCGGTTACGGCAAGACGGTTGATAATATCCAAACTATAACTTTCGATCATACCGTCACTAGATATTCTCATAGTATAGGAATTTTAGCCATTCTTAACTTCATATGCATTTGATAAAATACATGATGATTGTTTAGTCTATTTTAGCAACAACATACACTTGCCTTCGTAGCGGCAGCGACCTCCTCGTCGACGAGTTTCGTCCGCTTGTGAATCAGGTAGAGGACTTTGAGGAAAATATACTGCGTCGTGGTCGACCGACAGTATCGGCCGCTTTCGCCGCCTTGTCGGTGACGGTCAGCTCCGCCTGCCATGAGTCATCCTCGACGACGATTGGCGTGCTCGCGGAGCTCCCGGCTTCCGCGTCGTGTGTCCCCGCCGACGGAGCCCCGAGCGGTATAAACCACGGATGGTCGCGGGAGAGGAGGCATGTGAACCGACGCGCCTTCATCTTGCCGCGTTTGCTCGAGGCGGCAACGCGACTCCTCTTGAGTCAGCAGCGGAGACCACGGGAGGCCTCCATCGCTGCCTCCATCACAGCCTCCTCGACTTCCGTCGCGGCCTCCGAAGGCACCACACATCGCAGATCCGGACATCTTCCGGGCGGAATGGCTCGTCAGAGTGGCTGCGATAGCGGCGGAAGGGAGGCGAAGGGGAGAGAAAGGTGGATATCCCCTGGAGCCGCTACATGTAGCGCCCAAGGAGGCGCATATTCCGCTATAATATTTCCCGTGCCCGCCTGATGCGCGGGACCTGTTCTGGCAAAAAGAAAAAAAGGCCCATCCCGCATATTCGGCCAGAATTATAGCGGCCGGCGAGGTTATTTGGGGTTGCTAGATACTGATTTTTTTATTAGTGGAAGTGATCGGATCCTAATTGAATTTCCCGTACGGTATTAATCTGGGTCCCTACTAATCTGCACGGTGATTCGCCCAGTATATTTCTCGTCCCAAACTGGCCATAAAAAGCCTGCCTGAAAAACTGAGCTGAGGTCTAGCTAGTCCTGTTTCAGGCCTTCTAGGCCTGTTCGGCCGTTCCTCGCTGCCGCAAATTTTCTTCCTCGACGAGGTCGTAACTCGCCCATGACTCCATGAGCTAACGAAACATAAAATGAGATGGAAACGGCCTTAAAAATAATATAAGCAAATTGGCAACATAAACTCGACCATTGGGAAAGTCTGCCGAACTAAGGGCATCTCCAGTCGTCCCCCAGAGCCCCCCCAGGACGCAAATTAGCGCCGTTTCGGCGGAAATTAGCGCCGCCGCCCCCAGGCGGAACCCAGCCTGTTGGGTTCGGCCTGGGGGGGGCGGCGAGAGGAAAAGCGCGCGTGGGCCAGCGCTGTCGGCGAGGGAGAGCTCTTTTCCCACTTTCTCCCCCCCCCCCTCCCCCCCGAATCGTCTTTCCCACTCGCTCGCCCTCGCCGTCGCCGCCCCGCCCCCGCACCCCACGCAACCACCGTCGTCACCATCGTACGACAGCGAAGAGACAAACCACCGCCGGCTGGTCCACCACGTCGTCGCCGCCGTTCGAGCACGTCTCCGTCGCGGAGGAGGCTGCGCCCCAGTGAGCCGCGTCCACCGCCCGCAAGGTGTTCGACGCTCTGTCCGAGCCATGGACTCCGACGCCGAGGAAATGCTCGCCGAGCTATTCGACGAGGAAGACCAGGCCGCCATCGAGACGAGGATCACCTGGTCGTCCTGAGCTGCCTGGCCGCGTTGCTGGCCCAGGACGCCGCGCCACGCCGCGCTGGATCGAAGCCCGGTTGCCGGAAGAGCAGGCCGAGGCAGCGGTACGAGGGCTACTGCATCCTCTACTCCGACTACTTCGCCGAGGATCCTACCAACGACGAGAAGGTGTTCCGGCGTCGTTCCAGGATGAAACGCACGCTCTTCCTCAAGATCATGCATGCCATCCGGGAGTTCGACACCTACTTCAAGTTGAAGAAGGACTGCACCGGCACGGTAGGGTTTACCTCTATCCAGAAGTGCACGATGGCCATGAGGTTGCTTGCATATGGTGCTCCCGCAGATGCACAAGATGACTACCTGCGCATGAGCGAGTCCACGGCCATCGAGTGCTTGAACAAATTCTGTCGGGCAGTGGTTGCAGTTTTTGGCCCAATATACCTGCGATCACCCAATGCGCAAGACACTGCTCGTCTCCTCGCAGAGAATGAAGCAAGAGGGTTTCCTGGGATGCTTGGCAGCATCGACTGTATGCACTGGGCATGGAAGAACTGCCCATTTGACTGGCAGGGGATGTACAAGGGAAAGGAAGGAGAGTGCTCTGTGGTTCTCGAGGCCGTGGCTTCGTACGATCTATGGATTTGGCATTCATTCTTTGGTATGCCTGGAAGTCACAACGACATCAATGTCTTGCAGTGCTCGAATGTCTTTGCCGATCTTGTCGAAGGCCATGCCCCCCTGTGAACTATGAGATCAATGGACACCAGTATACAAAGGGATACTATCTTGCAGATGGTATCTACCCCAAGTGGGCAACATTTGTGAAGAGCATCTCCAACCCTATCCCAGGAAGCGCAAAAGCTTGGTTTTCCAAATGCCAGGAGGCTTGCAGGAAGGATGTTGAGAGGGCATTTGGTGCGCTGCAATCTCGATTCGCTGTTGTCCGGTACCCAGCTATGACTTGGTCGAAGTCCAACATGTGGGAGGTGATGCAGTGTTGTGTGATCTTGCACAACATGATCATTGAGAGTGAGCGGGATGACCCGGTGCCTGACAGTGAGGCAAACACACCATACTACCGGCAGGGCCCTCTTGCAGATGTTGATCACCAGGTGCCGGCATCATGGGCAGACTTCCTCACCAAGCGACAGGAGATTCGACACGCTGCAACACACCATGCTCTGCAGGATGACCTGGTGCAGCATTTGTGGGCGCGAAAGGGAAATGACAATATTGAGGAGGATGACTAGTCTATTTTTTTTCCTTTAATTTGTTGAATAATTTATTTGTGTGGCAAAACTCTATTTATTTGTATGTCAAAACTCTATTTATTTGGTGTGCAATTTTTCTATTGCCCAAATTGGGCCGAGTCGCCGCTGGGGGGCCGGCCTGGGTTCACGACTGGGAAACGCGCCCCCCCAGTTCCCAGAATAGCGCCGTTTAGCGCCGCGGCGAAAAAAAAGAGAGGGTTTTCGCGTCCTGGAGGGGCGCAACGGCTGGAGATGCCCTAATCCAAGAAGCAAGCGGAATGACTCGATCCAGAAGTTGAACGACCTCTGGTGGTTTGCACAGAACAAAGAAAAAAACAATATTCGGAACCCATCAAACATTCTTCCATGGACAATCGTTGCATAACAGCCACCCTCGCTAAAGGTAAACCTTCTTACCATATGACAGGACGACAGAAATTTTTTCCAGCATAATGATTCTGAGGCGCGAACGTCCTGCTACTCACTCGCAATTCAAAAAGAACAAGGCTGATGGAACATTCAGATAAATAGAAGGCCGCAGACTCATAACTGCAGATTACAACACACATATCTAAGTGATCACGAGATAGATCCATCATCACTCCAGGATCTATGTCTGCTCGAAACTGAATCCTGTATAAACATAACGCACCACAATAAGTATTGGAGAGTGGGGACCACTAGATCTTGCAATGCATGAAATGCCTTTATACTTGCATCCGGATGCAAATTGATCTAATGACTGCAAAAATACGGTGGCCGTGTTACTACTCCTTTTCACTATATCTTTCAGCAACCTTGGGAGTATCCATTTCACGTGTCAAATAAGTTAGTCCATGTTGCATTTAATTAAGAAATGACTGTTGTAGTTCTTATTGCATTCCTTTACACAAACCCAACTTAATTGTTTTGAGAGGGGTGAAATATGTCTACTTGGTTTGTGTGCACGGTGCGTTACGGACCATTACAGTGAAACAGAGGAATCAACTTGTAAGCGACTGAAAATTTTGGCTTATTACTTGTAAGCAACTGAAAATTTTGGCTTTTTAATTGATCTACAGCCTTCTATGGGGTAGCGATTTGACCCTTTCAACGGTCTACAAAGCCCAAGGATCGCCTCGTACTAAGTTGTCACTATAAGAACAGACAAGCTCCCTTTTAGCCAGTGTTCATATCTTGAGTGAAGAGATGCAAAAGCACAGGGAGTTGTGGCATCTAATGTAGATAAGTGAGATGGAAACAGCTCTTGTTGTCGTTCCTAACAAGGTTTACTATTGGGGATGGACAAGTCACACATACTCTTTTGAAACTACTCTTCCCATGGTCAAATGGGCAATCCTACAAGATGATGTTGGGTGCCATCTGCACCTATGCTGATAACAGTGCAGTATCAATCACCTACACAGGATTGCCAGTGTGGATTCCAGGTATTGATGGTGCTATGTTGGCATTTGCAGCCAAAAGACAGTAAAATGCCCGTAACAGGATATCAGTATGCAATACTGTTTGCCATTAGGTTTAAACTTGCATTTGATCATTAATGTGGATGTGATGACTACGTTTTATGCTCTTGATCAAATGTGAAAACTGAAAAGTATCTTCTTGTAATATTTCAACTAGCATGCATGTTTGATAATGATTTACATACTTCGTGATGGTGGGTATCGAGAAATTTTTAAATGCAAATTGCATAACACATGAATAGCGATAAGTAATAACAGCTAACTTACTTGGAGAAAAGTCGGTATATGGGTTATTTTGGATAACTAGGACATCAGTTTTATCAGAAGATACTCCAAAGGTACTCAAGCTCTTCACAATCTGGTGAACCACCTCATATTCCTTATCACATCTGATTTCAACTACCTTGAGCTGCTTCAATACCAGTAACTGTGTTGTTGGGATATAGCCTTCGTATGTTTTCTGTGTCTGCAGCTCAGAAAGTATTGTAAACAAATCAATAAATGATACATACTATCTGCACGAAGGCAAAGTTATAACACTTGAAAAACATATACCCGGTGTTAAATCAAGCGTTCCTAAGCGCATGCTTAAGCGCACCTAAGTGCTGAGCAGAGGCAAAACACATAGCGCTTAAGTTTGTGCTTAGCGCTTTAATCGTTCAGAAAAGGGAAAGGTGGAGGCAAAACGCTCGCCCAGGGCTTAGTGCTTCTTGCATATACCTCATGAAGTCGAAGTTGAAGTTGAAGAATAAGCTTCTCAAGGACTGGCGTGTGCTGGAGAAAGTAAACTAGTGCACCGATGCCAGCCGCCACACACCACTCATTGAGTAATAATGTCCTTAGCATGCTAAATTTAGGGCAGTGTTTCAAATCCTTTCTGAAAATGAACTGGACAAAGCGCAAACAGTAAGTTCAAATCAAAATCGAAATTTAAAGAGTACTAGATAGTATTTTCCACTATATCCTGTAATATTGAAATGCAGAAATGACTAGGAGCATTGGTAGGTCTGAAAAAGTATGGAGTGATCATCTAGAGAAGATGGAGATATTTATAATGCATCATATTATACTCCCTCTGTCTTTGAATATAAGGTCACTATCAAAAATACAATTTATATCTATACAACGCCACCATCTCTTCCCAAGAAGAACTGATTAGAATTCTACCTTGTACAATGGTTCTCATTAATATGAATGTTGCATGCAACCATAGAAAAAGAGGCAACAACGCCAACACGTACAAATATGTATAATTAGCACAGAACACAAGAGGTTTTAGACATAATTATTCGTGCTATTTTATAGTCAAATTTGTTTACTTGGGTATCTAGGAATTGAGATAGTGGCCTTGTACACAAAAAACGGAGGGAGTATCTTATATTTATTAGTTGGACATTCCTTTCGATTATCCACATTAATCGTAGAGAAAGCACCCAAAAATAACGATAGGAACTTAATTCTACAGTTAAGATCGAGTAAGGGGTTACAAATTTTTATTTCCATATGCTCAAAGTCCTACATGCTTATGAATCCGTAGATCTGCCGACCTAGATCCTCCTGTTGTAAATCTCAGTTCCATGGCAGAAATAAGCTTTGTTAGTTACTAATGTTTAGGTTTTTGTTTACAGAAATAGTAATGCTTGGATTTATGGGGAAAGGGCTTCTTGTTGGATTAAATAACCATGTGTTCCATTCGATGTATTTTTGTAGTAATGAGTGCTATACCAATACTATGTACTGCAATTTCAACGGTCACTGAAATTTGGAACCACATATAAATAAACATGTGCTACAGTATACCAACAGTTTCATGAATTGAAGATTTCTTCATGAATCAATAATTTTCCAAATATTTTCCATGGTGACAATGCAAATTGCGAGGAGATTATTAGAAGTGTGTTAATGTATTACGGTTGATGAACAAATACACAATTATAGTACATGGCAAGCAGCACTAGCCACTAGGAGATTTTGAGGTTAAAAGCAGAAGAGTAAGCATACCACATCAGGATCTGTAGTCGTCAACTCTAAACTGGTGGCGCCTGATAGGCCTTGAAGGAGCACACAGTCATTGCCGCCAACATAATCATCAGAGGTTAAACATTCATCACAAACCCCGTAATCTCCATGCATGCAGGTATCCAAATATCCACCAAGCCTGATAAATGCGGTTACCAATGATGGCATGCTCTCAAGCAAAGGAACACCTCCTCTAACATTATCTAGTTGCAAGGATATGAGACAAGGGGCAGAAATACATATGCGGGAATCGGAATCCAGATTGATATCACATTGAGTGATGCGTAGATGTCTTAATGATTGGGATGAGATCTTGCGGCCATTAATTGTGGAAAAGCACAGATTCAGATGCTCCAGTTTGGGGCAGCCTGAGAAGTCTATAGCATGTTCCCATAAAATCACACCAGTAAGCTCCACCCTCCTGAGGAACTGTGAGACCAGAGTCGAGTTGCCACGCATCAGGAGGATGCCGACATTGCAGATGCAGACCTTGAGCACCTGAGCTTGGCATAGTGACAGGGCGTAGTGGATCCACATATCAACGAACCGGAATATCTCACCGTATTCCTCCTTGTCACATGGATCTCGGTAACTGATCTCACACTCATCTAAGGGCAGGCGGTCACGGAAGAGCAGGAGGTAGTTCATGAAGTTGTTCATCTCCTTGACATTCCTATACCAGTACGTGACATTGCTATTGATGATGCGTAGGGCGGGTGTGGACTTCCAGAGGTGACGCCAGCGCCTGGAGAGCCAACGCAGCTCAAACGTATCGTCTGAGGGCAGAAAGGAGAGCACGATCTGAAGGATAGCGTCAGGCAGGGCACTGATGCGATCCTCGCCTCGCTGCGCTTCCTCGCTGCGCTTGCATCTCTTCGGCATTCCGTCGAACAGGTGGTGTGCGGGCGTCGGCTCCCCTGTGCTCAGGCCTCGATCAGAATTCCGTCAAATACGCGGCGGGCGTCGGTTCTCCCGGGGTTGTTCGACTTTATGGCCAGGGGAGCAGCGGCGGAGGACGCGCCGACGGCCGACGAGGAGGTGGGTAGGAAGACGGTGGGGTTTGGGCCTAGACGGGGGTCACCGTGGGCTAGGGTAGAAGTGGTGGAACGTGGATGGCGGCGACTCCGGGGAACGGCGTGCATGTGTACGACTAGCCATAGTGGTGGTGTCATAGATAGCATCATGCAACTTGGTCCCACAAAAAAGATGATGTGGCATGCAATTAATGAAGAGAGAGGAAATTAGAGTAACATAGGCATGACACGCAAAACTAAGAAAATTAATGACAAACAAATCTTGTACACATATTTGCATTAAGATTCTACAAAATAATAAATAGAAGGTGATTATGATACTCCTATATGATACTATGCATTAGAGACGTAGTATCATACAATAGTATCATATGCATGATACTTTTGTATGATACTCCCCACTATGGCTAGTCTACTAGGAGAGGCTGGGGTGGCGGCTGGATTGGGGGAAGTCGGGGAGGAAGACGAAGCGAAGAAAAAGCGTTGCTGGGAGCGGCGTAAGGCCTGTCCCAATATGCATCGTTTCTTAGCACGATACTTGCATTAATAATTTAAGAGGCTGCCAGTGCAATGCGTTGTTTACGAGACTAGCCATAGTGGACTAGTGGTGGTATCATAGGTGGTATCATGCAATTTGGACCCACAAAAAAGGTATGTGGCAGGTAATTAAGGAGGAGAGAGATGGTTAGAGTAACATAGATAGATACCGTATCATGACACGTAAAACTAGAAAATTTAATTGCATGTAAATCTTGTACACATATTTGCATTGAGATTCTACACAATAATAAATAGAACGAGATTATGATACTACTATAAGATACTATGCACTTTAGAGGTAGTATCATATGTATGATACTTGTGTATGATACTCCCCACTACGACTAGTCTTAGATGTTGTCTCTAAATTTAATGATTTGGTGCTCATGCATGGATGTGATTGGGCTATTAATCATTTTTACCTATGATGGCGTCACAATGTTGTATCTTAGTTAAGATACAACCTTACTCTCTCTCATCATTAAGTAATGTGCCACATAAGCAAAACGTTTATGAACCCGCGCTAAGAACCCCCATTGGAACAGACCTAAGAGCGCTCCGAGGGCTGCTGTTGCTTTTCATGTGAAGTCGGCCACAGAAATGCCAGTTAACGATAATTGTTTGCCGTGGTTAGCCCACACGGTTGGCTCTTATTATATAGGTGGATGAACGTGTCCACAAAGATACAAGACCGGGTACTACACGTACCGGTATAAACATCTAATTCTACTATGACTCTAAACCTAACTCTAAACCTACCATAACTCTAATACTTCCCCTCAATCTGAACCGTCGTGAACAAGGTTAAGATTGGAACGAAAACGCCGGAGCATTAGGTGGGTACATGGTTTACTGAATATAACAGCAAGCTGATCACCAGATGAGATGAAGCGAACATCGAGAGCACCGAGAGCAACGTTCTCCCGCACAAAATGAAAATCAACTTCAATGTGCTTCATTCTCGCATGAAAAACCGGATTGGCAGATAAGTACGTGGCACCAAGATTGTCACACCAAAGAACAGGAGGTCGAGACTGATGCACACCAAGCTCTCGAAGAACATAATGAATCCAAACTGCCTCAGCTGTCCCATTTGCCAATGCCTTGTATTCTGCCTCAGTACTAGAACGAGAGACAGTGGGTTGCTTATGAGAGCTCCAAGAGACAAGATTAGACCCAAGGTACACAGCAAATCCACCAATGGAGCGGCGATCATCAGAACATCCGGCCCAATCAGCATCCATGAAAATATTAAGCACGGTAGAAGGAGACCTCTGAAGACGAAGACCAGTGGACACTGTACCGCGAACATAACGAAGAATGCGCTTCACCGCTTCATAATGAACCGTAGTGGGCTGAGAAAGGTACTGGCAGACCTTATTTACAGCATAAGACAAGTCTGGTCGTGTGAGTGTCAAATACTGTAAACCTCCAACCAAATTCTTGTATTTGAAAGCATCATCAGGATTTAGAACATCACCAAGACCCCGAGCAAGCTTCTCTGTGGCTGACAAAGGTGTAGTAACCGCCCTACATTTTTCCATGTTAGCCCGATACAAGAGGTCGAGTGCATACTTATGCTGCGAAAGAACCATGCCATCAGCTGTATAAGAAGCTTCTATCCCAAGAAAATACTCAAGACGGCTGAGATCCTTAATAGGAAAAGTGTTGGACAATGTCTCAACCAGACGCTGGACAGCAGATGAGAAGGATCCAGCAATAACAATGTCGTCAACATAAACGAGCATGTAAACAGTGACACCTTGATGATCAAAGATGAACAAGGAAGTGTCTGCGGTGCTGGAAACAAAACTTGGCTGATGTAACCTTTCACTCAGGCGGGCATACCAAGCACGAGGGGACTGTTTCAGACCATAGAGGGCACGCTGAAATTTGCAGACATACTGAGGATGTTGAGGATCCTCGAAAGCAGAAGGCTGCTGCATGTAAACATCTTCAGCAACAAAAACATGGGGAAACGCATTGCTGACATCCACTTGACGTAGGCACCACCCACGAGATACTGCAAGGCAAAGCACAAGTCTAACAGTAACTGGCTTCACAACTGGGCTGAACGTGTCATGATAGTTGATACCGTACTGCTGAGTAAACCCGCGAGCGACCAAGCGTGCCTTGTGTTTATCAATAGACTCATCAGGACGAAACTTGGTCTTGAAAATCCACTTCCTGCCAACTATGTTTGTGCCAGGAGGTCGAGGAACCATAGTCCACGTTTTGTTATGCTGGAGAGCAGCATAACTCGTCTTCCATCACAGAACGCCAAGCAGGCTCCGAAAGGGTGGTGCGGTGCGAGCAAGGAACAGCAAGAAACGCTCGACACCGATACGGATCATATTGTGCAGTACCGTCCGTCCAAATCTTAGGACGGTGCACATCATTTTGCCGCCGAGTGACAGCGCCCCGAGGCATGTCATGAGCTGAAGACGACGATGAGACCGGCACGTCCGGCAGAGTGGACGCAGGTGGGCTGGGCTAACCAGGTGACGGCAGCAGCCCAACATCGGAGGATGCCAACGGCCCAGCGCCTGAAGACGGGCCTTGCCGAGACGATGGCTCGGGCGAGGTGGGCTCTGTCGGCCCAGCGGAAGGAGACGCGCTGGGCACTGCCGGAGGCGACGTAGAGGCGGACGCGATCCTCGAGGCATGCAACGTGTCATGCACGTCGATCGCAGGGGCGGGCAGCACGTCGATCGGCTGACTCTCCTGCACAGGAACAGAAGAACAAATACCAGGTGGATAAACAGGTAACAAAGATGTGTCATAACGCATATTAGTATTCTGTAAAACTGGTTCATTCTCAGAAAAAGAAACAGGATGCAACTGAGACACATCGATCAGGACCCCTGGTTGAGCAAACTGAAAAACACCCTCATCGAAGATGACATCACGAGAAATATAAATACGTCCCGTGGAGCGATCAAGACACTTGTATCCTTTGTGTGTGGGACTATACCCTAGGAAAATACACATCTTAGATCTAAACTCAAGTTTACGTGAGTTATACTTACGAAGACTCGGCCAACACGCACATCCAAAAGTGCGTAAGAAGGAATAATCAGGAGACATATTAAGAAGGCGAGATAGAGGCGTGTTGTTCTGATTAACCGGTGTTGGCATCCGGTTAATAAGGTAACAGGCAGTAAGAAAAGCTTCGTCCCAATACCGAAGAGGTAGAGAGGAGCGAGCAAGGAGAGCTAGGCCTGTTTCAACGAGATGTCTATGTTTGCGCTCGACGATACCGTTTTGTTGAGACGTGTGTGGGCATGAAACACGATGGGAGATGCCAGTGCACTGAAAATAGGCATGTAGGCGATGGTATTCACCAACCCAGTCAGATTGGATGGCACGAATCTTGGTGTTTAGAAGAAGCTCAACATGGTGCTGAAAAGTGTAGAAAATGTTCTCAACATCAGACTTATGCTTAAGCAAGTAAATCCAGCAATACCGACTGAAATCATCAATTAAACTGACATAGTATTTGAAACCTCCAGAGGAGGACAAAGCCGGTCCCCAAACATCTGTGTGAATAAGCTCTAAAGGAGAAGTGGACACTCGTGTAGAAGAATAATACGGTAGTTGGTGACTCTTAGCCCGTTGACATGCATCACAGACCGAAGAGGCAACACTAGGGGAACACGACAAATTATTTTTTCTAGCAATATTTTGAACTACACTATTTGAAGGATGACCAAAACGCTGATGCCATTGATGCGAAGAAAGCCTGATGCCGGATGAAGCGTGCCGAGCAGAGGACACGACACGGCCAAATGGAAGGGGATAAAGACCACCACGACTTCTACCTTGAAGAAGAGTTTTCCTCGTGACCTTGTCCTTGACATAGAACGAATATTTGTGAAACTCAACGAAGACATTATTATCGCAAACAAGTCGATAAACGGAAAGAAGATTTTTGCTCAAACCAGGGACATGAAGAATATTTTTCGATTCTAAAGATTTCGAAAAACCAGTAATACGAGAATGACCAATATGTGATATGGAAAAATATGTACCGTTAGCAACCTGGACTTGATCCTTGCCCTGGTAGCGCTCCTGAACGCTGAGACGGGACATGTCGTTGGTGAGATGATCCGTGCGCCCGTGTCGAAAAAACATGGTTGTTGTTGCTCATCATCATGGTAGGAAGCCGCAGCATTGCGAGAACGACGATCCTCGTTCTGGTAAGTCTGGCGACACGCTAGAGCTTCGTTCCCCCAGTTCTTGCAGATCTGACAGCGTGGACGATTTTTGCGACCACCACCTTGTCCTCCGCCACCCTATCCTCCATTGACGTGATTCTGCGGCTGCTGTGGGCCTCGGTTCTGCTGCAACTGGTACTGGCCACCTCCAGTACCACCTTGTGGTGCGCCTGATGGACGGCCTCCAAAGCGCCCGGCTGGATTGACATCAAAAGGACGGCCGCCGCCAGCGCGGGCAGCGGCGTTGGCTGATGATGAGAAATCGCCCAATTGTGCGTTATGTTCCTTCATCGCCTCGCATGATAGAAGCATCGCGTAGAAGTCGGAGAGGGACAGTGACGTGGCCACCGCGTTGAGGATGGTGAGGGCCTGCTGCACTCCTTCAAACTGGGAGCCTAGGCCAACGACGATGTAGTCCATGAGCTCATCATCGAAGTTGGGGAGCCGGCCATGGCCATCTGGTCGGCAAGACCCTTCATCTTGTTGTAGTAGTCCGCAACAGAGAGGTCGTTTTTCTTCAGCGATCCAAGCTGACGACGGATTGGGCGGACTCCTGCGCGGTTTGAGGTGGCGAACATAGAGTTGAGAGCGTCCCAAACCGAGGCGGCAGTGGTGCGGCCAACCATCTGCGCGAGGATGTCGATATGCATGGATCCGAGGAGGACGCTGAGGACGCGCTGGTCGGTGTACCACCACATGGCGAAGTCGGGGTTCTGCACCGTTTTGACATCGGCTCCTGTCCCGGTGGTGATTGTTGCGGGAGGAGCGGGGCAGCTTCCATCGAGGAAACCGTGGAGTCCCTGACCGGCAATGTGTGGCACAACCTGGGTCTTCCAAAGCAGAAAATTCATGCGATGTAGCACTACGGTGATGGTGTTGGACACGGAAGACGGCAGGGACGTGGGGGCGGTGGTGATTGGGAGTGGGGTGGAGGCACCGGCGGCGGAAGTACTTGCGCCGGCGAAAAGGGAGAGCGCAGACGAGAAAGTCATTGTGCGAGCGCCTCGAAGAACCCTAGCTGGCCGGATCGGGGTGAGCTCTGATACCAATTTAACGATAATTGTTTGTCGTGGTTAGCCTACACGGCTGGCTCTCATTATATAGGTGGATGAACGTGTCCACAAAGATACAAGACCGGGTACTACACATACCGGTATAAACATCTAATCCTACTATGACCTAAACCTAATCCTACTAGAACTTTAAACCTACCATAACTTTAATAATGCCAACGTCGTTTCCATACTTGACAATTCAAATGAATTTTATGTTGATTCAAAGCAAACTCTCCAAACTGATTCGATGATAAATACTCCCTCCGCTCCACATACATTCATATTTATACTTTCATTTTGAAATGAACGGAGTAATGTTTTTTGCAAACTCCAGGATTTGGACACTTTTTTTTGACATGGGATTTGGATACTCATGATTCTTAGGGCATCTCCAGTCGCCCCGCCCCCTCCCCCGAGCCCCCTAGGCGGCCTTTTTAGCGCCGGAAACGGCGAATAGCGCCGTTTCCTCACCAGTCGGCCCCCCAGAAGCCCAAATAGCGCCGTTTCGGCGCTATTTCGTGCCGCGGCACCCAGGCCAAACCCAGCCCGTTGGGTTCGGCCTGGGGGGGGGGGGGGCGAAACTGCGCGGCAGCCCGCGCGGGCCAGCTCTGTCAGTGACGCGCCGAAAAAAACGCGGGAACAAAAACCCCCGCCCGTGACCTTCTTCTCGGCGCCCGCGCCGTCAAAGGCTGCCGGAGTAATGGCGTGACGGCCGGCCAGTGCATGCGCCCCAGTCAAAGGCTGCCTGATTAATGGCGGGGCGACATCGGTGACACGCGCGGCGCAGTGACTGACCCGCCAGGCTATAAAAAGGGCGCTCGCCCCTCGCCGTTCTCCCATTCTCGCCTCCTCCTCCTCGCCGTTCTCCCATTCTCGCCTCCTCCTCCTCGCCACTCTCGCCGCGCCTAGCAACGATGCCTCGCCTCTAGGGTGCGTGGCCCGACAGCAACGAAGAGGAACAGCAGCCGGCGCAGGAAGTGGCACCGGAGCAGCAGCCCGCGCAGGGAGCGGCGGCGCCCGAGCAGCAGCCCGCCGAGGAAGAGCTGGCGCCCGAGCAGCAGCCGGCGCAGGCTGCCCGGCGCTGGAGGAGGGAACGAAGGAGGCAGCCGGTGTGCCCGGAGCAGCACGCGGCCATCCACTCCTTCGAGACCGCGCGGAACGAGGAAGCGTTCCACCAGGTTCTCGGCGGCCTCGAGCAGGCGGCGGCGGCCGAGGCTGCCGCCGTTCGGGCATCTCTGGAGACCCACCGGAGGGAAGAGGCGGAGCGTGAGGCGTACCGGCAGCTCGCCGAAGACGCGGCGTCGGCCGAGCAGCAAGCGCAGTACGAGGCCGACCGGCGGCAGGTGGTGCTGCAGAGCGAGCGGCGCAACCGCCAGCCCTCCGAGCATGCACAGGCTGCGGGTGCAAGATCGGGCGGAGCGGCGCTGGCTCGCCATGGCGGCGAAGGATGACGGCGAAGCTGGCCCCGCCAACCGGCTCGCCATGGTGACGAAGGGTGACCGCGAGGAGGACGACGATGAAGACGACGACGCCTAGAATAGTCGCCGACGTAGACTGTTTAGTTTATTTCTCGATGTTTTAGTTCAAATTTGCGTCGAATCAAATAAAATGTGTCGAATTTTCATTCCTCTGTTTTTTGGGCCGAAACTTGGGCTCGGGGGACGACTGGGAAGGCTGCCCCCCAGGTTTCAGATTAGCGCCGCGGCGGTCCCGAAACGGCGACGTTTGGGGGACGCAACGGCTGGAGATGCCCTTACCCTTGGCTTGAAAGGATCCACAATCCGCTACCTGAAATGTACACCGACGTACGGCCGTGCCCCATCAGAAGATGAAAGCAAAGCATCCGAAAACGAAAACAAACTGTACAATTTGACATCCAGACATATACACACGTGGGTCTTTAACGGAACCTTTTAGTACTGTACTAGTATGCGTGCCAAAACAAAACTTGGCGGCAGAGTAGCTTAGCTCTGCACAAAAGCTCTAAAAAGAGGCGGGTGG
This sequence comes from Alopecurus myosuroides, assembly GCA_028641055.1. Lineage (NCBI taxonomy): Eukaryota > Viridiplantae > Streptophyta > Magnoliopsida > Poales > Poaceae > Alopecurus > Alopecurus myosuroides. The sequence continues at coordinate 296,469,126 of CM054057.1, read as the reverse complement.
CAAAACCCATCTACTCTGCCAAAACCAAAAATCGGTCGATAAAACCGGTTTAGTACATGCGCTACATGCTTTCAGTACACTAGTTAGAAGGGCGCTGTAGCAAAGTCTCGCTTCTTGGGGATGCTGACACGTAGCTGTCGGCGACACGCGTCCTCCGGATCAAACACGTCTCCATCGTCGTCGTCGTCGGAGTCGTCGGAGTCAGTGCAGTTCCTCCCGCCGAGGAACACCGGCTTCAGACCCTGCATGTAGCACGCGCGTGCGCGACGTAAATCACAAGGGAACACGAACGGGAACAGAACAGTTTATCACCATTTTGGGTGAGATGTAGAGATATGAGGATGTAGATGCTTTTTGTCTGAATTTCTCCTGATTTAGTAAAATGGGCTACTCATTCCGACACTTCTGAATAGTGCAGCTCGCGAAGAGAAAAAATGTACTCCCTCCGATCCATATTAATAGGTGTTGAAGTGGATGTATCTAGCAATAAAACATGTCTAGATACATCCACTTCATCACCTATTAATATGGATCGGAGGGAGTACGTACCTCGGTGAATATTCGCGCGGCATCCTGGGAAGAGTGCGTGCTCATCACGTACAACGCTGCTTCCTTCAAGAGATCAACAATTTGTGAGATACGGAGTATATGCAAGGCAAATCTGAGAGAAATCAAGAGATGGGGTGCGTACGTACCCGTGCCTTGTTGAGCTCGTCGAGGGTGAGCGTCTTGGGCTCGCGCTCCATGGAAGGCATCCTGCTTGCAGCCTTAACGACCCTCATCGATCCAGATCTGCAATGGCGAGTATACAGTTTTATACTATAATAACAAATGCGCAACGTACGTACGTCGCTCTTGCTTGGCTATACCGGAGGCGTACGTTGAGCTATATATATCGCGGCCAGACGAAGAGAAAGCGCTCACGTACACAAGACGTGTCGCGTTCCTCTGCGTCGGTGGGGCGCACACGTGGCGGGGCGCCGTTGGGGAGTGGGAACGGACCAGAAGGGGGGTAAAAGAGGCAGGAGTCACCGGGTCGGACTCGTCGACCTCACCGACCGATCCGTCGTCGCCGCTGCACGGCGCGCGCGTCCGGCGGACGGCCAATGCGAAACAGCCACGTACGTAGTGCCCGTTCGGAACGACTTGCGTTGCGCACGTCACGATCCGCTGCAGAAGTTTGCTGGTATGCGTGACGTGACGTGTGATCCTGTCGGCCGGACTGCGCCTCCTGGTACGCGAACTCGCTAGCACTTTCTCATCCTCAGCTTTTTCCTACTAGGCGCTCACGTTCGATCTGCTCTGCGCGGAGTGGAGATTCCTTCTCCCAGCCGCCACTTATGTTGCTGTTTTAAAATTTTATAATCGAAATGTAAGATGTTTTATTATATGTATCTAGACAGATTTCAGTGCAAATAAATCCACACACTAAAACATGTCTGGATACGTTTTGTTTAAGAAAAAAGTTAAAATATTTTATATTTTGATACGGATGGAGTAATTTATAAGATTCAAAAGAACTGGAAAAAAGCCTATCTGTTCTCAATAATGTATCCCGCAAACATGTAAAATTATACTTTAAAATGTTTTGTGCTTCGAGCTACATAAAAAATAACAAATGTATATCTGAGTATAGTGAAAATACCTATTTTATAAATTTTGTGTAGCTCAAAATACAATGTATTTCTAAGTGAAATTTTACACGTTGGTGTGATTCATCATTATGAATAATCATAATTTTTTTTAAATTTAAATATTATTTTTGAATTTGTTTAAACAACAGGATCATTGGTGCTCGGGAGCACAAGAGACTTTCTGCTCTGCGCGCCACAACCTCAGAATTCATATCTTCATCCAGAAAATAAATCTCAACTTCTCCTCTTTCGGACGAGAAATACACAAACCAAACCACACGTCAATTAAATTATTCTGGCGCTTAAGATCATAAGATGGTTGGTTCTTTTACTCTATATCGCTTTGGTAACGTACTCGCTCCACGAAAAAGTCAAATATGCTACCGAGTTTTAGTGCTCCCTCTTTAAAAAAATTCAAAAATAATAGTTAAAAGTTTTAGAAGAAAAGAAAATAATTCTAGATATAATCGATGATGTATACAAAATCCCAACGCGAAACTATTTGTATTATGGGCTACATAAAAATGATAAAATCCCCCTCCCCCCTCCCCCCCAAATTTTTTTTTTTTTTTGGAGATTTGAAGCACTAGACTATCAATTTGTAAATTTGTCATTCTTGCATAGCTTAAAATACATAATATTTCAAATTAAAATTTGCATGTTTTTAGAATAAATCATTGAGAACTTTCAGGATTTTTTTCTTACTTTAAAAAATTAAATATGGTTTTTTTCCCACAATACAGGGAGCACTATAGCTTGGGAGCAAGAAATCTCCACTCATCCTTCTAGGAAAAATCAGAATGCAACCCGAGCTATATGTAGCCCTGTATTTGGCAAAATTCAAAGATCATGTTTTAAAATAAATAAATAAACCCTCGAATGTTGACGGTAGTGTAGAATATAGTGTATTCTAAGTGAGGCTTTTGGAGGGTTCAAATTAATTCATATTCTGAAAAATCCTCAGATGCACTATTCGGTGAAATGACCAAATCACAACTCAAAATAATTCATAATTTGAAGTACAAAAAATAATAAAAGCTGACATATTCATTACTTTCAAAATCAGATTTGGTGAATTTTTTTCACAACCCAAAAGAAAGCATACTTTATTTGATATTTAACACGTTGGGAAGACAACAATATCTACAACTATTATTGTTTTCATACTTTTTAAGAACTTTAAAATTTAAATTTTTAAAATACACGTATAGCTCACTCCCTCCATTTTTTTTGTCTACGTGTAGCATTTATTAATATGACTTTTGCACCGGATGGTGGCTAGCTACTTTTTCACAATGGATTGCAAAATTGACTAGACCATAAAAGTGCATGTTGCCGCGCCCATCCATATATTGAAAAAAAATCTATAAATTAAGAAGTTAAAGACATATGACAAAATTTAACTACTTCAAATCACAATGATGCAACACATGTACTATGGCGCATTCGTTTATTATTTTGAGAATCGGGAAAACATTATTATTGGTAGTACTCGGCAAGAGTTATATCATCCACATAAGAGTGAATAAAATCTGGACGATCATTCAGAAACATAAATTTTATGATGCTCGGTAATACAAGCAAGACTGTGATAAGCTTCTCGTGGGCAGTATTCAAAGGTTCCCTCTCGAATCTCTTTTGCCATGGTGGAGCGTTCCTTGGCGATAGTGATGGCACTTTGGGTACCATTAGGGTACCCTCTATTTTCCCTAGTTCAAAAAAATGAACTAATTTTTTGATGACATCACCATTTTAGAAAACTTAGTTCATTTTGTTGAACTAGAGAGGGAAAAGGGTACCCTAATGGTGACCCACTGCCATCATTACTTGGCGATGACAGCAGCTGGTCCTAGATTTGTTTTTATTAACATTATACTACCACAGTTGAAATGGATAATCATCCAGACATGTTGTGCTAGCCACATATGTTGGCAAATTGCAAGAATATCTCCATTGACGCTTGCATGCTTCTATTGTATGTCTCTTAGAAAGACTTCTGAGGAAATAATACGAGCTGTGCTTTACATATCGACTTGAAAACGGACAACTGACATGCAACCCTCGGGGACACCTTCTCATGGCCATTGAGCAATGGAGACCCTACTTGCAACACAAAGAGTTCATCATAAGGACAGATCAAAAGAGCCTAATACACTTGAAAGAGCAAAGACTCACTATAGTCTGGCAGCAAAACGCATTTACCAAACTTTTGGGCATTGCAATGCGAACTCTGCTATCGGAAAGGACCAGAAAACAAGGTAGCTGACGCACTGTCACGCAGATCACATCAGGACACTGTCTCTCTGTATTCAGTAATAGAGTGTCAACCAGTCTGGCTCGATGAAGTCAGACTAAGCTACACAAACAATGAACAAGCCACTAAATGGATTCAACGGTTGCAGCAAACATCTGACCCTAAACAGAGATTCACATGGAAGGATAATCTACTGTACTTTCGGGGCAGGATTTGGCTGGGAGGCTCGGAGGAGATACAAAAGAAGATTTTGACCGCGTTCCACTCAAGCGCAGTGGGAGGGCACTCAGGGTTTCCAGCGACATACGCTCGTATCCGCCGTCTGTTCGCATGGCCCAAGATGAAAAACCACACACGAACGTTCGTTCAGTCGTGCCAAACTTGCCAACAGGCCAAGCCAGAGAGAGTTCAATACCCAGGCCTTCTCCAACCTCTTGATACACCACCAGGAGCATCGCAAGTGGTCACCATGGATTTTGTCGAGGGATTACCCACCTCTAGACACGCCAATTGCATCATGGTGGTAGTGGATAAATTTACCCGTTACACACACTTTATTCCTCTGCATCACCCTTTTACGACCGCCAAAGTGGCATCTGTCTATGTGGACAACATCTTCAAGCTGCATAGTCTGCCAAGAACAATGTTAACCGATCGTGACCCAATCTTCACAAGCAAGTTTTGGAAGGAGCTCTTCACAATTCTGGGGAGTGGATTGAACATGAGTTCAGCATACCACCCACTGTCGGATATATACCGTATAGGGGTATATAAGATGGTAGTCAAAGTGCCTGGTTACCAGGGTGGCCCAAGTGGTAGTGGGCTATGGTCCATTGGGCGGCCCAGTAACTTGACGCACAGAAGCCGGTTTCTAGAAGAACCCGGATCATGGCCCGTGTGATCTGGCTTGGAGGAGAAGACGGATTCCTTACTTTCCAAGTTATAGTTACCGTAGTCTTCTAGGTTTCCTATTCTGTAATCCCTAATCCGGCTATTATATAAAGCCGGACGGGAGATAAACAAGACAACCAACAAATAACAGAGAAGCTATAGGCCAACTCGCCGAGAAGTTGATCCTCTGCGAGTAGCTAGATCTAAAACCTCACATTGTAATCCTGTTTCCAGGCTTTAGCCCTGATTAGTGAGAAGTGCAGGAGTAGGCACGTCGTACTGTCGCGACGTACCGAACCTGGGTAAATCCTGTGTTTACTGTCTACCACGCGATCCCGTTACCCCACGTCTCTACCGTAGTCTCATGGCACCCCCGTCTATGAAAACTACTACGATGTCTCGACAGTTGGCGCCCACCGTGGGGCAAACGACGTCAGGCGTGAAGTTCCGATCTGGGATACTTGGCGGAATCGGAAGATCAATCACTGTCGGAAGCTTGGAATTCAACGATGATGTCGGACGCTTCCTCGACAACGGATCCTACATACCGGCGCAAAACCACCTGGTAAGTGCCTGCGTGTTACCGATAGGATCTGCTAACATCTTTATCGGACTAACTGCAGAAGCAATGGGGTTTTACGGTGGAAGCAAATTTATCCCACCCGCCCTATACCCAGTCGAGGATGACTATGATACCGGATTCTGCTAAGATCACCGAGAAAAAAGTGATACACACTTTATCGGCATGGTGCAGTCCGAAGTCGCCGAAAACACGGATGACGGAAATCCCGTGCAAGAGGCAGACAAAAACACACCCGTCACAGAGATGGAAGATCTGACACCCGTCATACAGGCGGAAGATCCGACACCCGTCATACAGGCGGAAGATCCGACATCCGTCAACGAGACGACGAACTCGGAAGCAGAATCCGTACTAGCCGCCATTGAGGCGAGATTAGAGTCGGAAACCGGATCAGAGGATTTTGATTCCGAAGACGAAGACGCGGACGCCTTCGAAAGGAAAGTTAAATCTTTTCAAGAGGGATTCCATGAAGTGCTAATGGCGAAACCAGCTGATACCACGGACGCCGGCAGCCAGGAAAGCCCTAAAACCCCTCCGCCAGAGGAAGAGAGAGAAGACGGAGAAACTTCTCCGGTATTTCCCAATGTCAAGGAATTGACAGAGGATGAGCCTGTCAAAAAGCCTCCCTCTTCCAAGAAAAAGCATCGTGCTGCTAAGAAACCCCAATACAAAATCCGGAAGAAAAAATCAGCTGATCAAGCTGATGAAAACCTGGAAGTAGGAGATGCTAGCGGGACAAAGACTGCGGAGAAGAAAATCAAAGAAATCCTTGTTCCGCCAATGACGGAACAGGAAGAGCAAGAGCTGTTGCAAACGCCAGTGGGAGCAAATGAACCCCCTGAGATGCTGGAAGCCAGGAGGCAAGCTTTTCAAAGGCAACAACAACATCTACTCACATCTCGGCAACACCTCCAAAAAAACCCAGGATGACATTAAGCTCATGAAGGAAGAAATAGAGGAGTACGAGAGAAAGAACAGATCTGGCATTAAACCTACAAGGTTACCCGGAATCGTAAGACCGGAAGTACTGCCGCCAAAAGAAAGGTTTCAAAACCCATCTTGGCAAAAGCAGGTAAACGGCAAAGATGCCAGAGGTGAACCAATTTATAAAACCGCAGCAGAAAACGCGGAAGCAGCATTCGCCATACTGAACAATGATCTGTACTCCAACGGTGAAAAACTTCAAGGGGTGTATGCTTTCCTAGGAAAAGCATTGCAACAACAACAGCGGGCCCAAGAGCGATCAGGAAGACTGCAGGATAACTCCGCCCTATGCAAAACAGCTACTTGCGCCGCTGGAGCACCTGGACCAGAGGAACCTGGAGATTCAGACAATTCAAAGGATAAAAAGGAGGATCCGAGAAAAGACAAGAAAAACCCCGACAATAGGGACGAAGCGTCCCGAACCGGATCCCATCCCCCGAAAGGTGGGCTTAAACCCCACGATCGGGAAGAAAAATACCGGAATGACGGCAAAACAATGCCACCTCCGAGAAACCCAGCTGAGAATGCCGGAAGATACGATATACCTCACAGACATGAGAGATCCCGGACACCCCCTAAGGATAAAGAAAGGCACAGGAGCAGGACTCCGCCTAATCCAAAAGGACGTGATCATGGAAGAGATAGGTACAATCCCGGAAAAGCGCGTCCGCGCAACAATGGAAAAGAAAGGAGTAGATCCCCTTCTGTCCATTCAGCCGGAAGATATTCCACACATATTGATAGAGCAGAAAAGGATGACTTATACTTTGGTCCTAAGTGTTTCACCGACAGGATCCGAAGAATAACCCTACATTCTGGCTTCGCCAAAGTTGGTCCAACCTACCAAAAATATACCGGCAGCACAAACCCGGACACTTGGCTCTCAGACTACTATACAGCCGTCCAGATCAACAATGGGACAGACCTGGAAGCTGTCAAGTTTCTTCCCCTAATGTTACTGGATGGAGCCAGAGATTGGATCAATGGATTACCATCAAGAACTGTCGACAGCTGGGATGATATGGCTAGAGTATTTACTCAGCATTTCCGGGGAACATACAAACGCCCGAACAGCATCAACCAGCTTAACCGTTGCACCCAATTCGAGGATGAACCATACGTGGATTTCATCTCCAGATGGACGGCAATGAAGAATAGTTGTTCTGGAGTAACTGACGTACAAGCAATGCATGCTTTCGTCAATGGCCTAAAACCCGGACTTGTACTGTTCATGGTTGGTTCCAAACAGCATAAAGATCTCGGATCTATGCTTACAACCGCCAACGAACATGCTGCAGCCGAAGACGGCATCAGAGCAAGAGGGGGCAATATCGAATCACTGATACTTGCTAAGAAAACTCCTCGTTCTGACAAAAAAGGAACTCCAGAAACAACGACAAAACCCAAAGAGGTCAACATAGCCTTTGGAAGTGAAAAAGGGAATAAGTGGAAAGGACGCAGTCCAGATCCAATAAACTACACTCCAGAGGAGTGGGAGAGGATTAAGTCGGAACCTTGTGTCCACCATTCACAATTTGGGAAACCCACCCATACAAACGCACAATGCCGGCTGAATAAGCACATGAAAGGCAGTGCAGGATCCGGAAATAAGGGGAAGGGTTCCAAAAGGAAACCCGCCAAACAAAAGCGAGAAGCTGACAAAGAAGATAGTGAATCCGATACTGATGAAAAAATCCAGGAGCAACAGCGAAAGGGCGAACCCAAATTTCCGAGAGTTGATGGAGAAGCAATGCTAACATTCCTGGCAACTCCGTCAGCAAAGGTGGCCAAAAGAACGCTTCGAGAAATAAACGCGGTTGTTCCGGCAACCCCGAAATTCTTGAAGTACTCCAACACACCAATTACCTGGGATCAGTCTGATCATCCCGGGAATATCCCTGAACCCGGCACACAAGCTCTTGTCGTAAGCCCTATTGTCCAGAACACGAGGCTAAGAAGAGTGCTGATGGATGGAGGATCCAGCATTAACATAATGTACTTGGATACACTGAAGCATCTGAAGATTTCCGAGTCCCAGCTCAATTACACCAACATACGCTTCCACGGCATTGTTCCTGGCAGACAAGCACGATCCCTAGGAGAAATTTTCCTAGATGTCACCTTCGGAGATAAAGATCACTTCCGGTAGAAAAAAGTATCCTTCGAAGTAGTGCCGTTCGAAAGCGTGTATCACGCAATACTCGGACGTCCAGCTTTCGCCAAATTCATGGCAAGATCCTGTTATATTTATAACAAGCTGAAGATGCCAGGACCCAAAGGAGGAGTAATCACCATAGCTGGTGATTTTAAGCTAGCAAATGAGTTGGAGAAAGAAAACGCCCTTTGCGCTCAGAGAGTCATAGCAAAGGAAGAACTGAAGGAATTAGCCAAGGAGGTATCGCCGACAGAAATGCCGGCAGGAAAAGAAACCCGGAAGCCAACAGACAGCTTCAAGGCGTCCGAGAATACAAGACAGGTAATCCTAGATCCCAAAGATCCGACAAAATTCGTTGTTGTAGGGACTGGGATGACCGACAAATAGGAAGGCGAGCTCGTCAAGTTCCTCCATGAGAACTGGGATATTTTTGCCTGGTGTCCAGCTGACATGCCAGGCGTACCCAAGGAACTTGCTGAGCACCAACTCAATGTAATTCCAGGATCAAAACCCGTCAAACAAGGTCTCCGTCGATTCGACGGAAGAAGACATAAGGCTATTGGCAAGGAAATTATCCGGCTTTTAGCAGCAGATTTCATCCAGGAAGTAATCCACACTGAATGGTCCGCAAATCCGGTATTAGTACCGAAGAAAGACACTACCGCTCTTAGAATGTGTATAGATTACACAGGCTTGAACAAATTGTGTCCAAAAGATAGGTTTGCGTTACCGCGAATCGATCAAATAATAGATGCCACTGCAGGCTCTGAGCTTTTGTGCTTTTTGGATGCATACTCCGGGTACCACCAAATACGCATGAAAAAGAAATATCAAATTAAGACTTCTTTCATAACCCCGTACGAGACGTATTATTACGTAACCATGCCATTTGGCCTGAAGAACGCAGGTGCAACCTACCAGCGTTGCATGCAACGTTGTTTGCATAGTCAGATTGGCAAAAACGTCCATGTTTACGTGGACGATATTGCTGTCGTAACCAAGGAAAAAGATACACTCCTTGAGGATCTGCGAGAAACTTTCGACAACCTACGCACTTACAAGATGAAGTTAAATCCATCTAAGTGTGTATTCGGGGTTCCCTCAGGAAAACTTCTGGGTTTCATCGTTTCTCACAGAGGAATAGAAGTTAACCCGGAAAAGATCAAAGCCATCTTGAACATCTCGAAGCCTACGTGCGTCAAAGATGTCCAAAGATTGACGGGTTCCGCCGCTGCTGTGAGCAGATTTATTAGTCGGCTGGGGGATAAAGCCCTACCACTCTACAAGTTGCTGAAGAAATCCTACAAAGTCAAGTGGATAGCAAAAGCATTGGAATATCTAGCAGTTATGTCTCTTTCGTACTTAGTTCAATTTCTATGTAAACATCTTTTGAGATCATGAAATAAAGTCATCGGAATTCTGATATCCATGTTTTTTACGAGTTCACTATAGTACAAAGCATGATTCCACCTTATCTATTTCCCAATGATCTTACAAAATACTCAATGTGAACCCGAATTGTTCCTGCGTACTCGGCGTTAAGAAACTGAATGATTTTTCAGCCTGCTAACGGCTAAAGGAAACTTGAATTGCCTGCGTGCCCAAGTTTCATTTAAAAAATTCCTTGCTTCTCTAAGCATTTTCTGATTGCTTATATGTTGGGTCACTGGAGCTAGTTAGTAAAAATGCCTTTAGTATGATCCATGTTTTCGAGTTCCAACTGATTGGTTCTACCCAGTTACTCGACATGACGATTCGTAATGCTATCGAGCCATTTCAAACACTAAGGACAGTTAAAACATATATGCCAGAAAACTTAGAAGACAAAGGAATAATAAAATCCAAAAACTTTGCAAAAAATTTCATAATTAAGACTGCAAAAGGCAGAGTTTTCATTCATACAATAGAAACATTACATTTTGGATTACATTGAAAGAACAGTAATGCTCCTATTGTCTACTTTCACTATCCAGGTTCAAGGTAGCCCTTCAAGCATCCGACTCCTCCTCGCTGCTGTCGTCCTCGGGGATTGGAGGGATCTCCTCTTCTGGATAATTGACGGAGATATTTACCATGGAGGCAATCTGGGTGGCGTGGCCTTTGATTTCATCAAAGATGGTATTTCGCTGAGTATCCGTGTATCCTTGAGGGACACCGGACGCCACGCGCCAAGATTTAGCACCAGGGTAGTGCATACGCATAAGGCCGAGTGCCATGCGTGCACCACCCCGTGCAGCGGAACGTAGGGTAGACTCCCTGGACTCCGCCACCTCCATGATGGCACCCGGAAGTTTTTCAACCTCCGAGAACTCCCCACTCCTTGCGGGAAGGAACTTATTGACCAGCTGCATTCCAGCAGCCCTGATCGAAGTCCATGTCTTCCCAAAGGCTCAGATTCCTTCAATCTGAGTGCCATCTGGGGTATCTCCTGTTTTTCCAACAAAACAACCAAAAGGGTTAGGTGAAAAACAGAGAAGGAAAGCAAGATATGGAACAATGGTAAAGGTATCAGAAACTTACCGATAAGCTTGTCGATCTCGGAGACTTCCTCCAGGCGAAGGTTCAGAGCGTTTTCTAAATCCTGAATGGTGGATTTATCCTTCTCCACCTGCTCGGAAGCCTTGGAATTGGCAACTCCAAGGGCCAAATTGCTGGCCTCCAGATCCTTTTGAGCCTTCACAAGATTCTTGTGAAGATCCAAATTCTCCTTTCGGAGATTTTCGGCATTGCCGGCATCTTCAGCTATTTGCTTGGCCTTAGCCAAAGCAGCTGGAAAGCAAGGAAAATTCCGAGTTTAGAAAGTTCCCGAAATAAGTACTTAGACAAAAAGTTGAATCGAAAACTTCAGAGGACAAATGTTTACCTGTTGTTTCCGACAACGCGAGCTGAGACGATGCCAGCTCCGCCTCTCTCTCTTCAAGAATAGAAAGAAGATTTCTAACTTCCTTATTCTTGATGGAGAGTTTATTGAAAACTTCCATGTTAATGGCTTCGGCGGTTTGCTGGAACATAGCAAGGAAAAGAATGATTACAAAAAGCATCAAAGAAAAAAGTATTTCATTTTGTTTAATGCTTGGGGGCTAGAGTTACATACCTGGCTCATTCGTTGCAAACCTGCCAAGTTTTCATTGAACCCTTCTGCGTATTCCGCAAAAAGGGTTCCGGCCGCGCTTAGGCCGTCATTGATAATCTTGAATTCCTTGTCAAAGGTGGGAATCTCCTCGTCGAATGTCCGAGAAGGTTTTCCCACCTCTGGAGCCGCCCTTTCCCTCGTGTCCGTGTCCGACACAACGGGCTGGCTGGGCTCTAGTGGCTTGGTGTTGGAGGCTGCAGCGTGCTCTTCCGCCATCGTGGACGGTGTATCTGGGGCGATGACGGGAGAAGGTTGACTGCCTCGGCTGGAAACAACTTTGTGATTCTTCAGCTTCTTTGGCTTTAGGCTGGAGGGAGGCAGGCTAAAAACAAAAAACCCGGAAAAGTTAAAACTCCGAAGACGGAAGAAAAATTTCCATGAAAGAAAAGAACCCAGAAGAAAGAACCTGGAAGTGGCGACGGGGATTCCGTCAAGGTCGATAACTTCCTCAGAGGAAGAAATCTTCTTGCGCTTGCGCCCACCTGTAGTGGCAGTACGCAAGGCATCCAGCTCAGCTTCGGAGGCTAACTCCGAGTCTGGAAGTTCAGCGAACTGTCGAAAAAACAAATCAGAGTCAGAAGCAGGAAAATCCGAGAAAGAATGTTAGAACTATACCCAAATGACGGAAAAGATACCTTGGGAGCCGGATTGTCGGCCGTGTACATCGGCCGACTCGCTTCGTATTGGTCGCGAGATGCGACCAACTGGTTTGCGCGCCGTCGAAGATCCCTTGGAGACCAATCCTTGATGGATGTCCGCATTGGGTCGTTGGCACCCGTGTATTCGCACAAGAGGCGGCCACCGTGATTGGACAACGGCTGGATCCGCCTATTTAACCAGCAAAAGACCGTGTCCATGCCAGTTAGAGGTGGATCGGAGGAGGTGAGCTTGGCGATGCGCCGCTTGATCCTTAGAAGATCAGGCGGCAGAACCTGGACGGCTTCCGTTCCCCAATTGTCTTGGGGAATGGCAGCGGTGTTGGAGAAAGGTGGAACCCTGATGGCCTTTTTTGGGAAAAGCACATCGGGATGGTAGAAGAAAGAACCCGTCCAAAATTTGACGGATTCTGATGTCTTGATCTTGGGGAACCAATCTTCCCTAAACCTCCGAAGAGTAAAGGAGATGGTCCCGCAAGTCGGGAGTGCGCCCTCCGAGGAGTTCCGCTTAACCCCGAAACAATACATCCAGAAATCTAACCTAGGCTCTAAACCTAAGTAACCCTCAAATAGGGCCTGGAACCCGGCCATATAAAGAATGGAGTTGGGTGGCAGGTTATGAGGTTGGATGTTGTAGTGGGAGAGGATTTGGAGGAAGAAAGCGGAAGGCGGAAGCCCAATACCTCTCAGGAGATGGGAGGAAAGAAGGACCCTTTCGCCGTCTTTCGGCATTGGCTCGTTCTCGTCTTCAGGGAGCCGCCATTTCCCTTTAAGAATCAGACCCTCCTTTTCCAGGTTTGGAAGGAGGGCTGGTGGAATGCTGCAGGCAATCCAATTGCCCGCAGTTTCCACCTCTTCATCCGCTCCGGCGGCGGCTTCCGCCGCGGCGAGCTCGTCGCCCAGGAGCTGGATCTTCTCCTCCGCCGTTTCAGGAGCAAACGACGGGGAAGGTGCGGAGCTCGAGCCCGCAGCGTTCGCGGCGGCGGAAAGATCCTCTCCGCCCGCCGCAGAGGCCGCGGTCTTTTCCGGCTCGTCGCCGGCGTGCTTTGGGGATCCAAGCTGTGGATCCAGATCGTTGATGATGTCGTCGACGGTGAGCGCGGCGGAGCGAGTGGGGGACGACGGCGAGGTTGCCATTTGGTGGCGGCGCGTTGCGCTGGTGCTCTGGGTACGTTCGTGTGCTCGGGACGGTTCTTCGCTCGGGAGCTTGTGCGCGGCAATGGCGTGGACAGTGAGAGTGCGGAAGGTTTTTGACGAGGACGAAGACGGCTATTTATAGCCAGAAATCCGTCAAGATACGTGCCAACGGCTATTTTGACCGTTGGATGATCAACGCGTGTCACTCGCCGGAAAATCCGGGAAATGAAACGACAGGGTAATGATGGTTATCTCCTCGTTTCCCGTGAGAATCTGTCAGAGGTATGTTACTGGGTTTTCCGCGTAAAACCCAAACGTCCCTTACGTCAGCATGATTAAGTGCGCTGACGTAAGAAGTTCCTTCTCCACGAAGGATCGTGAGAGAAAAGCCGGATTTTCAGGATTCCGAGTTTCACGTTACCATCTCTTTCAAAAGAAGAAGAATAAGAAGAATCAAGACTGCTGATTAAAATTTCTCGGACAAGCACATTTGGCGAAAGACGGCAAATCAGAGTTTTAATCCTTCTTGGGGGCTACTGTCGGATATATACCGTATAGGGGTATATAAGATGGTAGTCAAAGTGCCTGGTTACCAGGGTGGCCCAAGTGGTAGTGGGCTATGGTCCATTGGGCGGCCCAGTAACTTGACGCACAGAAGCCGGTTTCTAGAAGAACCCGGATCACGGCCCGTGTGATCTGGCTTGGAGGAGAAGACGGATTCCTTACTTTCCAAGTTATAGTTACCGTAGTCTTCTAAGTTTCCTATTCTGTAATCCCTAATCCGGCTATTATATAAAGCCGGACGGGAGATAAACAAGACAACCAACAAATAACAGAGAAGCTATAGGCCAACTCGCCGAGAAGTTGATCCTCTGCGAGTAGCTAGATCTAAAACCTCACATTGTAATCCTGTTTCCAGGCTTTAGCCCTGATTAGTGAGAAGTGCAGGAGTAGGCACGTCGTACTGTCGCGACGTACCGAACCTGGGTAAATCCTGTGTTTACTGTCTACCACGCGATCCCGTTACCCCACGTCTCTACCGTAGTCTCATGGCACCCCCGTCTATGAAAACTACTACGATGTCTCGACACCCACAGTCTGATGGACAGACAGAACGCGTCAACCAATGCCTGGAAACCTATCTGCGATGCTTCACACACGCATGCCCTGCTAAATGGAGTCAGTTTATATCGTTGGCAGAGTACTAGTATAACACCAACTTTCACTCAGCAATCAAAATGTCACCCTTTATTGCTCTCTATGGTCATGAACCCCGACATTGGGGGATCGATGACACCTATACCTGCACAGCACCATGGTTAGAAGACTAGTTGCCGGAACTTAAGAAGATGCAGGAGCTACTACAACATAATTTGAACCATGCAAGGCAATATATGAAAAATCTAGCTGACAAGAAACGGACTGTCAGAACTTTCTAGGTTTGCGACGAGGTATTCATCAACCCTACATTCAGTTACTTCGTATGTGTGATATAACAATGTAACTTAATGACTTGATCACATTTCTATATTCACTTTGGTTCTATGTTCATCAATCATTCTTCTAATGATATGACCCCGCTATTAACAACATCTAATGTTCATGATCAGGAAACCTTGATCATCTATTAATCAACGAGCTAGTTAAAAGAGAGACTTTACTAGAAACCATTGTTTGTTTATTAAACACACATGTATCAACGTTTCTGGTTAATACAATTCTAACATGAGAAATAAACATTTATCATAAACAAGGAATAAGATAATAACCACATTATTATTGCCTCTCGGGCATATTCCCTTTAATGTACTCCCTCTGTTTCATAATATAACATATAAGAGCAACTCTAGCAGTGCACGTAAACTGAAAACTGGTTTTTCAGTTCGCCTTTTCCTCAATTCATCCTCCCGCGAAGTTGTGCGTCGTAGCAGTAAACTAGAACTTAAAATTCACATTTCATAGATTAGGAGGGAATACAGACGGATGAACTCGTTGTTCTCCACCGGATTTGCAGAATGCACGCTAGGGTTAATTAAAGGTGGCGATGAACTACGGTTCATCGCCGCACCTACATCTAGTACGTCCAAAATGTTCGTCTTCTTCGCCGGGGCTTCTTCTTCTTCGCGCCGCCGCGCCGTCCTCAGTCCTCCCCGCTGGAGTCGCTGGAGGAGCAGCTGGAGGAGACGGCTGGCTGGAACTGGGCCGCGGCAATGGCCTCCCACTCCCGCTTCTTCTCCTGCGTCTCCTCGTCCGCGCGGAGGCCGCGCTGGAGCTGACGGTCGTTGAAGTCATCGACGTGCGCCTTGTAGCGGCGCTGTCGAATCGCCTGGCGGTGCGCGTGCCGGAGGCTCTTCTGGACCCCGAGCTGGAGGAGGTCCTCGTCGGTCTCCACGAACTGGAAAGGGCCGTCCTCGTCGCCGATGTCCTCCGCTAGGACGCCTGCTAGCATCGCCGGTGATCGGGGGGGACGGGGTACGACATCGTACTGGCCCCGTGGAAGGCCTCCCCAACCACGCTGGGGACAAATGCCTGTGGATGACCCACGGTGGCCGTGGGTGGTGCGCGGCGAGGAAAGGACGCAATCCGTCCTTGTGTTTTATGAACGTTCGAGGCAAAAGAGGCAGCGGTGACCGGGTCGGACTCGTCGACCTGACCGACCGGTACAGAGCCAGCCGCCGTCGCCGCAGAATGACCAATGCGAAACTGACACGTACGTACAGCCCGTTCGAACCGACTTGCGTCGCGCACGTTTACGATCCTCTGCACTAGTTGCCCGTCTGCGTGACGTGACGTGTGATCCTGTCGGCCGGATTGCGCCTGCTGTTACCGGAACTTGCTAGCACTTTCTCAGTGTGCATATCTTCCTCGGCACGTCAATCAAATTATTCCGGTGCTTGAGATCATAAGATGGTCGATTCTTTTTGGCAAAAGTCTGAAATGAACCTTGACTTCGTAGAGGAAGTCTGAAACAAACTCTAACCTCAAAATCCCTGATTTTTAGACCCTGTACTCTCTAATCCCGGTGTTCCTGGTTGTTTTCTGGACAAACCTCGTTTGCGCACTGTGTTGTCCCTACGTGGCTGGGACGCGCCAGCTGAAATGATTGTTGACATCCTTATTTTGAATACTTAGGACATTTGTGATTGTTCCGACGGCTACCGTATATAACGGCGTGCTATCTCATCTAGACAGCAACAAAAAGGTTCTATACAATAACGTCTGTTTAAATTACAGACACCCTCATTCTCCCTCCTGATAATCTCTCTTGCACTTAGTCTAAAATCCAACGTGGCACAGCTTATAGACAGCTGATTGTACACTATTGTACATGTCCTTAGCCCGCATCCAATCCGAGCTGATTGTACACTGTACACTATTGTCCCAAATCGCCTTTCACTGGTTCGGGTCGAAAATACGTCCAACGAATCCAATCCGAACCCAGCGCGCCGGGTGGGAGGCGCCAGACAAAGCGAAAAGTCGCGTGGGACCACTCCGTCGGCGAGACAGGCAGATATTCCCGCCTTTTTATTTTTTTGCTTTATCCTCCCCTTTCCCACCGATATCCGCCACCGGGGTGGAGGTACTCGCCCTCGGCAGCTTCACCCCAACACCGCCTTCCCGCATTGCCTGCCACCTTAAACACCCACCGGCGCGCCGCCCCGTCTTCGTCGCTGGCCCTCGCGCTCCCCCGCCTTCTTTTGTATATACCATTTCTTTTGGTGCCATCTTAGCTGATATTACTTATTTATCACGACTTATTTTAAGACGATGAATTGCACTTTTATATTTTTCTGTCTACCAATTTATATTTTCCACAAGAAATTTCAGCTAGCAAGCAGTTTAGGTCCCTCCCTATAATACTTGGTTCCATCATGTGCATGATGCTTTACCTGAAGTCGCTCTGCGTGATGTAAGAAACAATGTTTCCGATCAATATATCAGTCTTGATCCTCGAAAAAAAATTCAATTAGCATTCGACTACACTGCATTGCAATTTTATATTGCCGAACCAAATAGATGGTCCATTGAACTGAAACAAATAGATCTTCCATTGAACTAAAACAAATCGTACATTTACAGTTCTCCACTACATTGTAATTTAACTGAAACAAATTAAAAGAAGAGAAAAAGAATCAAAAATTGAGGCAAAGTAATGGGAGTAACCAAGCCTACCTCTGCGTTCACGCACACATAGTACATCTCTTGGCTGGTTTGCATCACTCAAATCTAACGAGGCGCCTATGGCTTCTCGGCACAAGCGCACAGCCTGACGGGATCGTAAGCTATTGGGTGCTGACGGTATGTCGCCGGCGACCCTGCCAGCGGCCTGGCTCCAGGGACGGAGCTGCCTCAATGGCAATGGGGTCAGCTGACCCCTATGAAAAACTACAAAACCTTCACTAATTAGTACTAATTCATCATTATTTGTAAAGACTGACACCAGTGTCACAGAGAAGATATAAGTATGACCCCATTGGCATTTGTTTTGAGCTTCGTCCCTGCCTGGCTCCACCACCCCTATTCAGCCGATAACCACGACGTCACAGCTGGCGTCCTGATCCCAGCCACGTAGGCAGAACCCAGCGGGCAAACAAACTTTGCTCAGAAAACAACCAGGAACGCCGGGATTAGAAAGTACAAGGTCGGGAAATCAGGGATTTCGAGGTCAGGGTCTGTTTCAGACTTGGCCTACGAAGCCAAGGTTTGTTCCAGACTTTTGCCATTCTTTTTCACTCCTTACCGCTTTGATAAGACACTCCCTCGAGGGGAAATCAAAATATAACCCGAGCTAGATGAAGCCCTATATTTCGCAAAATTCGAATATCATATTTTAAATTTCCAAAAAAATCTTGAAAAAAAAAGACATCATATCATATGTAGACAGACAATAGTGTAGAATACAGTGTATTTTACGTGAGCGTGTTTGGAGAGTTCAAATTATTTCATATTCTGACAAAATGATCAAATCACAGCTCAAAATAATTCTATAGTCCGGAGTACATAGAAATAACAAAATCTAACAGTTTCACTACTTTCACGTTCAGACCTGGTCATTCTTTTCACAGCCCAAAATAAAACATACTTTCATTTGACATTTTACACGTTAGGAAGACATCATTGTCTACCCCCGACCCCTCGCTCCTCCCCTAAGGCCCGTGCGGAGCCGATGGCGGCGGGATCTTCTTCTCCCCGCGCTTGGAGTGGAGGTCGAGGCCTCCTCTATCCGGTGGTGCTGCATTTCGCGACGGCAAGGCTTGGGGTGCCGGTCTTTGGTCCTGGAGGGCAGCGGGACGGCAGCTGCCGCGGTGAGCAGAAGTGTTGCTGGTCCTATCCGGCGTCGACACGACCATGAGGAGCAGCGACGGCGGCCAGATCTCGACCCGTGGGCCTGGCGGGCTCCCTAGGTGTGCTTGGTGGCCTGTAGACGGCGCCGCGCCCGTCGCACTCGTCGTCTGCTATTGCGTTGCTAGCTCCTCTATCGGTTGCATCTCGCTTGGATTCGGGCCAGGTGGGCTCGGACCTAACTTTAACCGCTGTTGTTAGTTTGATGGGACCATTTTCGGCACGAGTGTTCGGACGCCGGGGTGGCGACCCTGTATGTCGGCAGGCGACATTGCAGCGTTGGTGGCACTCCATTTGGTCATGTGAATGACGAGGGGATTTCCAGCGGGTGCTCCTGGTGTCGGCGTGGCTCGGCAGCGACGCCTCCCTGGTCAAGACTTGGAGGTATCATGTTGGCAAGGTGACTCTTCCTCCAGGTTGGGTCAGATCCTTGGTATTCCATTGGACACAATTGAGTATATGAACGGAAGCTCCGCACTTTGGCACCGACAACGATGATGCTTGCGGGTGTCATTACCCTCATGAGGGCGTTGTTGTGGGTATCGTTCTTGTGACTGGGTTCCGGATGAAAACCCTAACCCGTTGTTATGGGCTCGGCGGTGGCGGCATACTGCGTCGTTACCCTCCTGGGGGCATCGACGGGGTGCTCAGGTTCCATTTGGGTGCAACACCTTGGTGTCACCGTTTTGGCGTGAAGCTTTCTTATCTGCGACATGGTTCAGTTTCGTGGGCCTCCTATCTTCTCCACGAGCATTCGGTGGCATAGTCCTTGGTCCTCGCTAGTTGCTGGCAGAATCGGCGCTCCACGGCCCGAAGCGAGAGGGCAGTCGGCCCTCTCCGCGATAGCTTGGTGTGGTCGATGCTTCGTCCTACAAGACGGCACGTCTTTGTTCTTATATTTGATAGTACAAGTTGTTTCTTGTCTGTTTTCTTGTTCGACTTTGAGTTGGGGGCTTGTCCCCAAATCACTTGTCTTTGACCTGCTTGTTTGAGGACTCCCCCTACACTTTATATCTTTATTTATAAAATGGAACGAAAGCATGTTTCGAGGACATCACTGTATATAACTATAATGTTTTCATACTTTCTTAAAACTCAAGAATATAATATATAAAATACACATATTGCTGCACTCGCTCTCTCCATTTGTTTTACATCCAGCATTTATTACTACTCCCTCCGTATCGAAATATAAAATGTTTAGCATTTCCTAGACAATAGATATCTAGACATATTTTAGTGTAAAATGCATATGAATCTACACACTAAAACATGTCTAGATACATTATATCTACAAAATGCTAAAACATCTTATATTTTGATACAGATGGAGTACTACTTTTATGCACCGGATCGATGGCTGGCTACTTTTCAACAAAAAACAAAATCCACCAATGCTCTCACCAGCTTTATCGAATAGAAGCTTTTGTGATTTGCCCCGCAGATTGGCTAGCCTAGCCACACAACCGTACACCAAGTTTTAGTACTCCCTCCGTCTCAAAATTGTCTCAAGGTTGGACAAAAGTGGATGTATCTAGACATATTCTAGTGTAAGATACATCCATTTTTGTCCAACTTTGAGACAATAATTTTGAGACGGAGGGAGTATGTGATTTTGGCACACGAGCGCGCACCCAAAGTTGATCAAGAAGATCATATTCGAGTTAAATGATTTTGTTATCTTTCATTTTTTTTTTACAAAA
This sequence comes from Alopecurus myosuroides, assembly GCA_028641055.1. NCBI lineage: Eukaryota > Viridiplantae > Streptophyta > Magnoliopsida > Poales > Poaceae > Alopecurus > Alopecurus myosuroides. The sequence continues at coordinate 296,448,653 of CM054057.1, read as the reverse complement.
TCACTGAAAAACAATGGCACATTAAAATAAAAGTTCTGATTGACAAAAATAATAATAATGAAATGCATATTAAAAAAGCACAAGTTGAACATTTTGAAGATGTAGTCTAGTAAATCAACAAACGGGTGAGATTTTGAAAAGTAAAATCAAAATTATTTGATCCATTTAAGAGCACTACGTAGCGAACACTAGTTAGTTGCACTTTTTCTGAATATAGAACAATTACCATTATTTTGATGCAACTAAAATGTACAAACAAAATAATGAATATAATGTACTAAAATTATTTTCGACTCCCGAGATCCAATGATTCCTCTATTTTAAATAATGGGAAATCATATTTATAACTTTAAGAAAATATGAAAAGATGCGAAAATGTAGTCGAGAATGTATTTTACAAGCACTCAAAATCACGAAGGACTCTAGGCTACATCACAATGACAAATTTTATGCATTATTTTTTGTGAAAATTTACATTGTTGCTCGGATCCATATATTTTCTTTTCCTTAGGAACGCGCGAAATGCACACATTTTTTTATATAGAAGGAAAGAGTAGGACAATTACAGAACCACATCCACCTCGCCCCTAGAGGCGAACCCCACATACACCCAAAGAAAGAAAAACCCCACTACTCACAGACAACCCGCTTCTTTCCACCTAGCCGCTTTCTTCATCAGAAAATCTAGAAGCAACGGGACCGTCCTGGAAGAACTCTTGAAGACTCTGTTATTCCTTTCCACCCAGATGGACCGCAAAACCAGCAGCACAAGGGCCCTCATCTTAGCCTTTTGGGACCTCGGCCATCCCTCTAGCACCTTGAGTCACCAGTCCTCCAAAGACGAGGAGACAGTACACTACAAGAAATGTGTTGATACATGACGTTCTCGTAATGACGGTGAACGAAATCGTCATAGAGTTGTGACGATTTCAAACAAGATCGTCGTAAGTTGTTTGAGGGATAAAAACCCTGTAAAATAACGACGATTTGAGTTAAAAACGTCGTATCCGTATAAGATGAAATCGTCATAAACGGTGCATGTGATCTGAGGCTTTGTTTTTTAGACACATTTATATGACTGGATGACCACATCATCAATTTTTTCCTACGTGTCATGTTCAGTTGCCATTTTTATGGACTTATGTGTCAATCTATAGCTTTCAATTGCTACCAATGACATGTGGGGCCACCCACACAAACTACTACATGACATGAATTCTAGTTGTCTTCCAGCCATGCGTCTGTGCGTGGCCTGTGCGTGCGTGGCCGAAAATATCTCTGTGCGTGGCCTGTGCGTGCGTGGCCGAAAATATCACCAAAAATATTGAGGGACATGGGGGAATCGAACCCTGCACCTCATGCTCACCAACTAGTAGCACAACCACCAGGCCACCACACTTTCGCTGAACATATACAGCGCTCGCCCTACTTATGGTACAATAAAAGCGCACTTGGGCCTTGGGGGGAATGCTGCCCTCTTCACATGGGCCGGAATTTGGCCTGTCTAGCTAGTGCAGGCACAGTTTCTCAAAGCTAGCTGGGTTGGGCTGGGTCTAAACTGTTTTTTTTTCTAAACTGTTTTTTTTCCTGTTTACATTTTCTATAATTTGAATTTCACCATCAAATTGACAGAAATCAATTTTGTAAAATTATCTACAGTAATATCGTGGTACATCTCTATTGAAATAGGTAGTTTTGTATCTAAAAATGATTTTTACAAAAAATCATGAGCAAACTATGAGGCACCTGTAGTGCAAATTTGGCTCGGTTTCAGCGGAATCGGCAGAAATTTGCCTTTTTCGAAAGAGGTGTATTTTGAACTATTAAGAGGTAGTAAGTTTGTTATTTGTAGATAAAATATGACATAATATATTTAAAATTTTACTTTGTACATTTTTGCAACATATTTTGTGTATGTGCTTCACAAAAAAACCCAGTTTTGACAATCCGGAAATGGAAAATGGTATTTTTATTCAACGAAAAATAAAACTTTCTTCGTGAACATTGTTAGTTGCACCAATATGCATCTTTGTGTGGAATATGGTCACATTTCAACAAACTATGCCATGGATGTGGCCAAAACATCCGTCATTTCGCCCGAAAGCCATGAATCTTCGTACGAGATAGCTCATTTGTGTGAACACATTTTCAACCAAATTGTCGTATTCCAAGTTTATTATTTTTGGTGGATACTAGGACATATATAACAACACCACGCGAAGGTCTTGCATCGTTTCGAGTTTTTTTGAATTTTCTGGAATTTTATAAGCCGGTTTCGGAAAACGGTCAAAACGGGGGACATGACCGTTCGTATCTAGGTGTTGAATCTTGATGAACTCTTGGTACATCTCTATTGAAATAGGTAGTTTTGTATCTAAAAATGATTTTTACAAAAAATCATGAGCAAACTATGAGGCACCTGTAGTTCAAATTTGGCCCGGTTTCAGCGGAATCGGCAGAAATTTGTCTTTTTCGAAAGGGGTGTATTTTGAGCTATTGGGAGGTAGTAAGTTTGTTATTTGTAGATAAAATATGACATAATATATTTAGAATTTTACTTTGTACATTTTTTTCAACATATTTTGTGTATGTGCTTCACAAAAAACCTAGTTTTGACACTCCAGAAATGGAAAATGGTATTTTTATTCAACGAAAAATAAAACTTTCTTCGTGAATATTGTTAGTTGCACCAATATGCATCTTTGTGTGGAATATGGTCACATTTCAACAAACTATGCCATGGATCTGGCCAAAACATCCGTCATTTCGCCCGAAAGCCATGAATCTTCGTACGAGATAGCCCATTTGTGTGAACACATTTTCAACCAAATTGTCGTATTCCAAGTTTATTATTTTTTGTGGATACTAGGACATATATAACAACACCACGCGAAGGTCTTGCATCGTTTCGAGTTTTTTTGAATTTTCTGGAATTTTATAAGCCGGTTTTGGAAAACGGTCAAAACGGGGGACATGACCGTTCGTACCTAGGTGTTGAATCTTGATGAACTCTTGGTACATCTCTATTGAAATAGGTAGTTTTGTATCTAAAAATGATTTTTACAAAAAATCATGAGCAAACTATGAGGGCACCTGTAGTTCAAATTTGGCCCGGTTTCAGCGGAATCGGCAAAAAATTGTCTTTTTCGAAAGGGGTGTATTTTTTGAGCTATTGGGAGGTAGTAAGTTTGTTATTTGTAGATAAAATATGACATAATATATTTAGAATTTTACTTTGTACATTTTTGCAACATATTTTGTGTATGTGCTTCACAAAAAAACCTAGTTTTAACACTCCGGAAATGGAAAATGGTATTTTTATTCAACGAAAAATAAAACTTTCTTCGTGAACATTGTTAGTTGCACCAATATGCATCTTTGTGTGGAATATGGTCACATTTCAACAAACTATGCCATGGATGTGGCCAAAACATCCGTCATTTCGCCCGAAAGCCATGAATCTTCGTACGAGATAGCTCATTTGTGTGAACACATTTTCAACCAAATTGTCGTATTCCAAGTTTATTATTTTTTGTGGATACTAGGACATATATAACAACACCACGCGAAGGTCTTGCATCGTTTCGAGTTTTTTTGAATTTTCTGGAATTTTATAAGCCGGTTTCGGAAAACGGTCAAAACGGGGGACATGACCGTTCGTACCTAGGTGTTGAATCTTGATGAACTCTTGGTACATCTCTATTGAAATAGGTAGTTTTGTATCTAAAAATGATTTTTACAAAAAATCATGAGCAAACTATGAGGCACCTGTAGTTCAAATTTGGCCCGGTTTCAGCGGAATCGGCAAAAAATTGTCTTTTTCGAAAGGGGTGTATTTTGAGCTATTGGGAGGTAGTAAGTTTGTTATTTGTAGATAAAATATGACATAATATATTTAGAATTTTACTTTGTACATTTTTGCAACATATTTGGTGTATGTGCTTCACAAAAAAACCCAGTTTTGACACTCCGAAAATGGAAAATGGTATTTTTATTCAACGAAAAATAAAACTTTCTTCGTGAACATTGTTAGTTGCACCAATATGCATCTTTGTGTCGAATATGGTCACATTTCAACAAACTATGCCATGGATGTGGCCAAAACATCCGTCATTTCGCCCGAAAGCCATGAATCTTCGTACGAGATAGCACATTTCTGTGAACACATTTTCAACCAAATTGTCGTATTCCAAGTTTATTATTTTTGGTGGATACTAGGACATATATAACAACACCACGCGAAGGTCTTGCATCGTTTCGAGGTTTTTTGAATTTTCTGGAATTTTATAACCCGGTTTCGGAAAACGGTCAAAACGGGGGACATGACCGTTCGTACCTAGGTGTTGAATCTTGATGAACTCTTGGTACATCTCTATTGAAATAGGTAGTTTTGTATCTAAAAATGATTTTTACAAAAAATCATGAGCAAACTATGAGGCACCTGTAGTTCAAATTTGGCCCGGTTTCAGCGGAATCGGCAAAAAATTGTCTTTTTCGAAAGGGGTGTATTTTGAGCTATTGGGAGGTAGTAAGTTTGTTATTTGTAGATAAAATATGACATAATATATTTAGAATTTTACTTTGTACATTTTTGCAACATATTTTGTGTATGTGCTTCACAAAAAAACCTAGTTTTGACACTCCGGAAATGGAAAATGGTATTTTTATTCAACGAAAAATAAAACTTTCTTCGTGAACATTGTTAGTTGCACCAATATGCATCTTTGTGTGGAATATGGTCACATTTCAACAAACTATGCCATGGATGTGGCCAAAACATCCGTCATTTCGCCCGAAAGCCATGAATCTTCGTACGAGATAGCTCATTTGTGTGAACACATTTTCAACCAAATTGTCGTATTCCAAGTTTATTATTTTTTGTGGATACTAGGACATATATAACAACACCACGCGAAGGTCTTGCATCGTTTCGAGTTTTTTTGAATTTTCTGGAATTTTATAAGCCGGTTTCGGAAAACGGTCAAAACGGGGGACATGACCGTTCGTACCTAGGTGTTGAATCTTGATGAACTCTTGGTACATCTCTATTGAAATAGGTAGTTTTGTATCTAAAAATGATTTTTACAAAAAATCATGAGCAAACTATGAGGCACCTGTAGTTCAAATTTGGCCCGGTTTCAGCGGAATCGGCAGAAATTTGTCTTTTTCGAAAGGGGTGTATTTTGAGCTATTGGGAGGTAGTAAGTTTGTTATTTGTAGATAAAATATGACATAATATATTTAGAATTTTACTTTGTACATTTTTGCAACATATTTTGTGTATGTGCTTCACAAAAAAACCCAGTTTTGACACTCCGAAAATGGAAAATGGTATTTTTATTCAACGAAAAATAAAATTTCTTCGTGAACATTGTTAGTTGCACCAATATGCATCTTTGTGTGGAATATGGTCACATTTCAACAAACTATGCCATGGATGTGGCCAAAACATCCGTCATTTCGCCCGAAAGCCATGAATCTTCGTACGAGATAGCACATTTCTGTGAACACATTTTCAACCAAATTGTCGTATTCCAAGTTTATTATTTTTGGTGGATACTAGGACATATATAACAACACCACGCGAAGGTCTTGCATCGTTTCGAGTTTTTTTGAATTTTCTGGAATTTTATAACCCGGTTTCGGAAAACGGTCAAAACGGGAGAGTTAATTTCCCCCGCCCCCTCGGTCACTCCCCAATCCCCACCCTCGCGATCGGCACAAAGCCACAAACCCTAGCACTCCTTTCACCGCCGCCGGATACCCTCCCACCATATCCCCGCACGGTGACCTGCTTCTCCGCCTTCACCAGACCGCCGATGGCGCCTCCCCAATATCAACCCCTCCCATCTCACCAAGCCATCTCGCGACCGGCCTCTCCACCCCTCTTCGTCCCTCTCCCTCCCCACATGGCTTGCAGCGCAGAGGAGTTTTTTTTTCATTTTATTATTGTTACTTGGTTTTAAAAGCCGATTTCAAAATACCATGGAAATGTGCAAATGGTCGTAGAAAAAATTCCGGTGCATTTTAGTTTCCCGCCGTTTTTTCCCTCCTTATCACTTTGGATCCCAATATTTTCGGTGCAAACATGCCGAAAGAGGCTAACTCTCAGAAACCCTAGGCATAACATCCTTTCCCCCCACCGCCGCCACCACAACCTCCCTCCTCTTTCCTTCCAGCGAAAGCCCTAGGCATCACCGAGCGAGATCCACACCCCGAGCCAGATCCCCATAACCACCGCGGAGCAATATCTCGACCACCGCCGCCGAGCCATCCCTAGCCAGATCCCTACCACCACCGTGGAGCCACCCCGAGCCAGATCCCCACCTCGCTCCTTCTTGTTCGACTACTGCCACGACCCGGCTCGTTATAGCCACCTCCGATCCACCTCGGCGGCAACGGTGTCGGAAGGTCCGAGGGTAAGAAAGATCGAGGGGAGGAGGAGGAGGAGTCGAGGAGGGGAATTTCGTTCGTATGTGCGTGCGTGCGCGCGGCCGACAGGTTATGGACGCATCGTTCTTCCACGAGCTCAGGCGGCAGGCCTCGTCGTACCTCACCGGCAAAATCTGCTCCGCGCGGCTTGATCTCACCGACGTTACCCCGACACAGCTGTACGTGAGTCCTCTCCGATGAAATTATTCCTCTTCCTCTTCGATCTGGTGTTTCTATCTACTCGCTGCTCTGCTAATTAAGGAAGTGGTGCTCATAGTCGTGCAGCATGACGAAGGAGGCGACGAACGGGGACGCGTCGCTGCCCAACGCCAAGACGACGAGCCTCATCATGCGGGCATAACCCCTGGCCGTCCCCTTCCCCCGCCGCCCCATAGACTCCTCCCTCCGCCAGAGCCATGGCTCTCAACAAGGTACTACGCCTTCCCCATCCTCTCCTCGTTAACAATCTATACTCGCAACGCCAGGGGCCATTTCGCTCGCTTCCGAGCACGCGAAGTGGGTCGATAGATTGGTCCCCTCCCCCGTGCTATTCTAGGGTTTGGCATTGAGCAACTTTAATTAGTTACGGTTCGGCATTCGCATGGACACCTCTAGGCCCTGGTGCCGCATGATTTTTAGAGCCCATTTTTGCTCTGCTTGACTGAATTTGGTGCTAGATTACTCGCGTGTACTCTGCAGTGATGAGTAGCAGATGTCAGACTAGACTAGCAACACGAGCTGTCGAGAAAGTCAATGGAAGATGGAATCATGACCTTGTCTCGATTTCTGACATGTAGATACATAGGCACTGTATTCTGAAAAGAGAAGTTTGGTGGCCTTAGGGATGGATACTAGTAAGTTTTATGTGTTTCTGAAAAGTCAGTTTAGTTCCACCTAGTGTCTTCATATGAATGTGTTATTGTCTCAACATGTTGATTTCTTGATTAAATTCTAATGGTTACCTTGCTTAATTAGTATTTTTTTGTTGATTTCTGCATATGAATGAGTTGTCTCAGTAGGTTGACGTCTCCCTAGTTCGATTAGATTTGTTGTTCATAGGGTTGAACGATACACCTATTTCTTCTGCTTCATCTGAAGTTTGTAAAATGCTTATCTTCTTGTCTTCGGTTTCCACTACTTGCCGAATCATGTTGCTGTTCTGCATATGTTTGGCTGATTTGTTCCTTTAAAATCATTTTTTCAGTATTCATGGTCATGTGCCATCATTATGTTTGATGTCACTTCAAGGCTGACTTACAAGAATGTTCCTACGTGGCACATGGACTTGTGCAGATCTGCTTCTGTAGTATAATCTTCTTTGCTAAATCTGAAATTATGCTTCAGAGTTCTAATGGTTAGTTATTCTAATGCAGGGTGTGTGAGAACATCCCCATTGTTCTCTATGGTAACAAGGTAGATGTGAAGAACACGCAGTTTAAGGTCAAGCAGGTGACATTCCACAAGAAGAAGAACCTGCAGTAGTATGAAATCTCAGCCAAGAGCAACTACAACTTTGAGAAGCCCTTCCTTTAGCTTGCAAGGAAGTTGTCTGGGTAATTTTTTCTCCACCACTGATTGTTTATTTCGCCTGTTCATTTATGCTTGTTATACTAACTCTTGTCTGTATTTGATGATGTTAGTGATGCCAACATTCACTCTGTCGAGGCTGTTGCTATCAAGCGCCCGGAAGTGACCTTCGACTTGGCCATGCAGCAATAGTAAGTGACCTCTGTTTTCTGCCATTTCACTTCTTTTTCCCGTCTGTAGACAATCCTCAGGTTCAGATTCAGTTTGCAAAATGAATGGGTTGCTGATGGATTTTGATGCAATGTATGCAGGCACGAGGCTGAGCTTATGCTTCCTTCGGTGCACCATCCGCGGGTACGAGAACAACTCATAGATCCTTGCCTTCTCCATGATTTGTGTTTCCCATTTTTATCACATGTTTTTTATATCGTCTTGGGTGTTCTACAGTACGATTCCGCACAAGTCCAGGAGGGTTGATGCTGCACTCAAGCATGTCATGTCCCCTGCCGTCCATATCTCGGTGTCCTCCGTGTATGCAACTAGCTACTTGTGACAGATCATGCCATCCTTTTGGTTTATTTGCGTTTTATATTCTTAGTAACCAGTACTACTACTCCCAGTTGTGACCGAGGGAAACTGTTTTACTAGTGATTGCAATCTGTTAGCAAGTTTCAACTGCTTAGTTGCTTTTTATCCAGCTTTGGACCTGTGATCCCACTTGGTGATGTATAACCAGCAAATACTCTGTACATATAGTAGCTATTAGAAAATAGTATTTTGTAAGCATCATAGCAGTTTCAGCCTATTTAGGTGATATGCTCTAGCATTATACTAGCACTAGATCTTAATCCGACGCTTAATAACGATAAAAAAACACAGTTTTTTTGGGTCTAAAAAAGGGTAGTTTCTAGCATAAATAGCTGTCTGTAATTAATCTTTGAGAACCACAGTAAGAGATGCTTGCAGAAGTGGTACATATGTTGTAGGTCAGAAGAGATGCTTGCTGCCAGTCTGCCACATGATTCCCTGCGGAGCATTACTACAGGAAACATATTAATAATAGTCCTTGAGTAGTTAGAGCCTTTTGTTAATTGTTTGGACCTCAGTCAGCGTGGCTTTAATAGTTAGCAAATCGCTATTATTTATGTATATATGTTTCTTGAGTTTCCATGAAAGAAAAAGTGTCTGTTATAGTAAACAACTAAACAGTATGCGCATATAATAGCAACTAGCAAATATTTTGTACATATAGGAGCATCTGATAATCATTTTCCTGAACTTTACTACATATAGTAGCTACTAGCAAACATAGCTTTCTATCTTTGTGATTGTCTTATCTATAAGGTTTAACTGCCATCTCTCTTTTGGATTGAGGAGCTCGAGGAGAAGTGGAGATGAAACTAGTCTATTTCTGTAATGTTTGCCAAAATGGGCAAGTCTATTTCTGTAAATCTTGTTGGGAAATTGGAACTCGGCCATTTTAGTCAACTAGCACTTGCTGAACTATGATGTTGAATGTACTGTTCAAATGTTGAATTCTGAACTGTCAATGTAATGATGATTATTCAAATGCTGCTATTTCAATGTAATTGGCTGGTTATTCATATCCCTGAATATTTGCTCAAAATAAATATATGTATGGGTTGTATTCAAGTTCGTATGTGCTATACATGAAAGAATGGATTGAAAACTACATGGGCTCGTTACAGAAGTTAATGGACCAAAAAAGGCCACTTTATGGCCCAAACTAAAAAGCACCAAATACACTACTGGACCCAAAAATAGATGGGCTCCTAAATGGCGACAACCCAAATTAATGAAAATAAAAAGAAAAATCCTCGAAAAAGGAAAAAAAGGCTTAGGCCCAACTAAGAGAAGGACCAGCAAAGGCCGAAGCTATTGGGCTAGGCCCATATAGACCAACAAAATGGACCGGGCCTAATTTGATCCACAACGATTTCATTTCGTCACTATTCTGCCACGTAGGATTGGCCACGTCGGCGCTGAGCTGTCCTGGCCGGATTGCTCACGACGATTTTGGATCGTCATAGATTAATGACGTTCCTGTATCGTCGTGGATATCCATGACGATTCCTACAAAATCGTCGTGATGAACCATTACTGACGCTCGGTTTTCAACGATTTGTTTTTCGTCATAAGATCGTCATGGATGAAATTTGATGACGATTTACTGACGAAAATTGAGCGTCATGTATCAGCATATTTCTTGTAGTGGTAGGGGCCAGCTCCGGGCGACCAACACTTGTCAGAACCTGAAACCAAATCTGTCTCGAGAAAGAAAAATTAAGCAGAAGGTGAGCGGCCAAGTAGTGGAACCCACAAAGAAATCCATGTAGACCGACTTCGCCGAAAAGAGGTAGGACGAGGTCCTGGTCCACTGAAAGGAGTCGGGCACACCCACACGCAGGGCCACCGTGCTCACCATATGCCATAACGTTATGTATTGGGTCATAGCCGGGACTGAAATCCCGAGCGCGATGTCACGAATCCAAAGGTGCTCACGAAGGCCATCCACCACAAGACGTGTACGCTGAACTTTGACATCCACAAAAGGGAGTACAAGGGGGTGCAATCATGGCGATGCTCATCCCATCGATCCAACGACCATACCAAAAAAGAGTGGCTTCTCCATCACCCACCACCATACGAGTGGACGCACGGAACAAGACCAGGTAAGGGAGTACAAGGGGTGCAATCATGGCGATGCTCATCCCATCGATCCGACGACCATACCAAAAAAGAGTGTCTTCTCCATCACCCACCACCATAAGAGTGGACGCACGGAACAAGGCCCTGGTCGATGGCGCACACACGACGGTTGCGTGGAGCCAGGGCTTATCGGTCTCCCTTCTACTTAACCATAACCACTTCAATCGGAAAGCCTCGTTGAGGAGATGGAGATTCCTCAATCCAAGCCCGCCCATCCACTTGGGCGTACAAACCCGCTCCCAGGCGATGGGGCATGCCCCTCCACTGGTCTTGGCCTTGCCACACACAAGAAGCCCCTACACAACGCGTCGAATACGTCGATCATCCACTTAGGCAAATCCATGGCCATCATAATGTCTATAGACAGACAGCCTGGACTAAGACGGCCCGCCCCTGGATTTGCAAGAGAGCGCCCTTCCTACCAACCTATCAACGTACGGCTGCAGCTCCTGTTTGGACAACCGAGAGGTAGAGAGCGGTAGCCCGAGATAGGCGGCTGCAGCTCCTGTTTGGACAAACCAGAGGTAGAGAGCGGTAGCCCGAGATAGGTAAATGTTCGGCTACGTTGATTCGGCTACGTTGATTCGGTGCGCCGCCGAGTTGATTCGGTGCGCCGAGTTGGTTCAAGAGGCCATCCTCAACTGCTTGCCTTGTGTGGTGATCCATATATTTTCCATTTTGTTGTTGCTTAGTTCAAAATTGTTAGAATATATAACCATATTGTATTTGTATAGATATATGGTTGTATATGTGTAGTCTGTGTATAACTGTCCGTGTATTGTACGGTACGGACTCTAGCCTTGTACTCCTATATAATGAGCAATACAAGGCACCACAATGTGTGGTTTCCCTAATCTTACATGGTATCAGACGCAAAACCCTAAACCCTAGGCCTGCGCCGCCCCCACCTTCCGCCGCCGCCAGGAGACCACCGCCTCCGCGCGCCGTCGCCGCCCGCGTCTCCGCACGCCCGCGCCGCCCGCCTCACCTCCTCTCTGATGTCTCTCTCCGATGACGATGAAGCCGCCAAGGCCCTCGCAGCAGCCAAGGAGCTCCAGGACGCCACCGACAAGGCCAAGGCCGAGGCCGCGGCCGCCTCCAAGCAGGTCGTCCTGCCCTCCCATGGCGCCGCCGCCTCCGGGTCGGGCTCGCAGCCCGGATCTTTCTCTCTGACCGCGCTGCATGCCCAGGCCGTCGGCCTCTCCTCCATCAAGGGGCACGTCCCCGTCGAGCTCGCGCTTGACACCGGCGTTCATCGCCGGTGGCGCACCTTCTTCCGCGCCGCCTGCCGCAAGTACGCCCTCCTGGATCACATCGACGCCGACGCCCCTGCTGCGCCGACTCCCGAGTGGTCCCTCCTCGACGCCACCGTCGTCTCATGGCTCTATGGGTCCGTCTCGCTCGGTATCCTCGACGCCGTCATGACGCCCGGTGACGATCCTCTCGCCGTCGCACTCTGGAACAACATCAATGGCCTCTTCAACGACCACAAGATCAACCGTCAGCTCCACCTCACGGCCGAGCTCGGCGACGTCAAGATGGGCGAGATGACCATGACCGACTATCTTCAGAAGGTCAAGTCGATCTCCGATGGGCTTGCTGATCTTGGCTCTCCCGTTGATGATGCGGAGATGGTGATCCATTGCCTCAACGGTCTCCCCGAGCAGTATGAGTCTGCAGCCGATCTCATCTCCCTTATGCCTGGGATCAGCTTCGAAAAGTGCCGCTCGCTCCTCTCGCTTCAGGATATGAAGCGGAAGAATCGCCGTGCTCGTAACACTGACACGGCGTTCGTCGCCAACACTGGTGCTCCTGCCAAGGGCAAGGGGAAGAACAAGAAGAAGGGACCTGCTAAAGACGCCGCCAAGGACGCCGCGCCCGCCACGGCGCCACCCGCGCCCTCCGCTGCGCCAACCGCCGCCACCCCTCCTTCCTGGCCGTCCCCGCAGTACCCCTGGAACGGCGCCATCCAGATGTGGCCCTACGGGGGCCAGGGCGGCATGCTCGGCCGCCACCAGCCCGCCTACGCCGCGCCTCCCAGCTACGCGCCGCGCCACGCGCCGTCGCCCCAGGCGTTCTACGCCCAGAACCCGTACGGCATCGCCCCGGCTCCTTACGCCTACGGGTACGCACCCGCTTATGGACACGGTGCCCCAGCATCTCCAGCACCCTCCTCGGCCTCGTGGGATCAGGCTGCGCTGATGAACCAGTTCCAGACTATGGGACTGCAAGCACCCACCAGGGAGTGGGTGATGGACACCGGCGCCTCCTCGCACTTCGCCTCGGATCCCGGTATGCTCAACTCCGTGTCTCCTCCTTCTCTCTCTCGACGTGCTGTCGTTGTCGGTAACGGTTCCACCCTTCCGATCACCGGTACCGGACATGCGCGTTTTCCTATTTCCACTTCTTCTCGTCCTTTGTACCTTCGTAATGTCTTAGTTGTTCCTGACATTGTCAAAAATCTCTTGTCTGTTCGTCAGTTCACTGTTGATAATCGTGTTTCCGTCGAATTTGACCCTCTTGGTTTTTCTGTGAAGGACCTGCAAACCAGGACCGAGATTCTTCGATGCAATAGCTTCGGAGCCCTCTACTCCATCCGCCCTTCATCCACCAGCCGGCCACACGCCCTCCTCGTTGTTGATTCTGCACTCTGGCATCGTCGGCTTGGGCACCCGGGGCGGCCTGTCATGGAGTCCTTAGCTCGTTCTTCCATTATTCCTAGGGAAAAGAATAAAAGTAGCTTGTGTCAGGCTTGTCAATTAGGTCGTCATGTTCGTCTTCCGTTTTCTTCTACCCACCGTGTTACCACTACTCCGTTTCAAATAATTCATTGTGATTTGTGGACATCTCCTGTTGAGAGTATTTCTGGCTTTAAATATTATCTCGTGTGTCTCGATGATTTCACTCAGTATGCATGGGTTTATCCTCTGCGGGCTAAGTCAGAAGTTTTCTCACATCTGTCATCCCTTCACGCACTGGCACTCACCCAGTTTCGTGCGCGCTTACAGGCTATTCAGTGTGACAACGGTCGTGAGTTCGATAATTCCCTCCTCCATTCTTTTGCCCAAACCCATGGAATTGCACTCCGCTTTTCATGTCCATATACTTCGCAACAGAATGGTAAAGCTGAACGCATTATTCGCACTCTTAACGACATTACTCGCACGCTCCTTGTTCAGGCTAGCATGCCGCCTCGCTTCTGGGTTGAGGCACTTCACACAGCCGTTTTGTTGCATAATCGGCTGCCTTCTAAGGCAATCTCGGATCGTGTTCCCTTCCGTGCCTTACTTGGCGTGGATCCTGCATATGCTGGTCTTCGGGTTTTTGGATGTCTTTGCTACCCTAACACCACTGCCGTTGCGCCGCACAAGCTTGCGCCTCGCTCCGTCCCGTGTGTGTTCCTTGGGTATCCATCCCAGCATCATGGCTATCGATGCCTTGATCGCTCTACCCAAAAGATTATCATCTCCCGCCATGTCGTGTTCGATGAGTCCACCTTCCCCTTCGCCTCCACTCCATCCTCGTCATCTACTACTCCTACTCTGCATACCTATGATTTTTTGCAGGATACTGAGCAGCCGATGCCGTCGATGCCGTTCACCGTGCCCAGCACGGCACCACCCGCAGCGGACTCCACTGCAGCACCGCCGACCCCGCCACGGTCACCGTCTCCACGGTCGCCGTCGCCAGCGACCTCGCCACGGCACTCTGCCGCGGCTACGCCGCGCGTCGACACCCCTGCAGCGGCAGCCTGCCGCTTCCCAGCCACGGCAGCGCCGGCAACGGCCGCGCCAGTGGCTGCACCTTCTGCCGCTGCAGGCGTCCGCGCCTCCGCTGCGACCCCCGCCACCCGCCGCGCCTCCTGCCGCGGCTCCGGCGCCCGTCGCTCCTGGTGCTGCGCCCGCGGCTGCACCACCGCCGCCTCGACGTGTGCGGGACCCGCCGCCACCGCCATCTCACACCATGCTCACTCGTGCCAAACGAGGAATTGTGCAGCCCAAGACGATTTTTGATCTTCATGTTGAGGGATTATCTCCAATACCGAAGACCTATCGTGGTGCTCTCAAGGACCCGAACTGGCACTCAGCCATGGTTGAGGAGTACGGTGCTCTCCTCTCCAACAACACTTGGGACCTCGTTGATCCGCCTCGCAATGCTAACATCGTTACTGGCAAGTGGATCTATCGTCACAAGTTGAAGTCTGATGGTTCTTTGGAACGATACAAAGCTCGTTGGGTGCTCCGTGGATTTACTCAACGCGAAGGTATTGATTTTGATGAAACCTTCAGCCCTGTCGTCAAGCCAGCCACTATTCGCACGGTGCTCTCTCTTGCGTTATCTAGTGACTGGCCTATTCATCAGCTTGACGTCAAGAATGCGTTCCTCAATGGCACTCTCACTGAGACCGTGTACGCTCGCCAGCCTTCTGGGTTTACTGATCCCAAGTTCCCTGATAAGGTCTGTCGCCTCAACAAATCTCTCTATGGTTTAAAGCAGGCGCCTCGGGCATGGTTTCAACGGTTTGCCTCGTTCCTTGCATCGGTTGGGTTTATTGGCTCCAAGTCCGACAGCTCCTTGTTTGTCTATCGGCGCGGCGCTGACATGGCCTATCTTCTGCTCTATGTGGATGACATCATCCTGACTGCGTCCTCCTCAGCATTGTTGCACAGTTTGATTGCCTCTCTCCGTACTGAGTTCAGTATGACGGACATGGGCGATCTCCATTATTTTCTGGGCATCTCTGTGACACGCAGCAAGGACAGTCTGTTCCTCTCGCAGGAGAAGTATGCATTGGACCTTCTTGACAGAGCTGGCATGTTACAGTGCAAATCCATCTCTACTCCAGTTGATACTGCTTCCAAACTTTCAGCCAAGTCCAGTGATCCTGTTGCAGACCCAACCGAGTATCGCAGCATTGCAGGCGGTCTTCAGTACCTCACGTTTACTCGGCCAGACATCTCTTATGCCGTGCAGCAGATTTGTCTCCATATGCATGATCCTCGGGCTAATCATTTGCTTCTTGTCAAGCGTGTTCTTCGCTACATCCGCGGCACCACAGACTATGGTCTCACCTTGTTCCGACGCAGCTCACACAAGTTGACGGCCTATTCTGACGCTGATTGGGCTGGTTGCCCAGACACACGACGGTCTACCTCAGGCTACTGTGTCTATCTCGGCGCTAATCTGGTGTCATGGTCTGCTAAGCGGCAGCACACGGTCTCTCGGTCCAGCGCCGAGGCTGAGTACAGGGCGGTTGCAAATGTGGTGGCTGAAACTTGTTGGTTACGGCAGCTTCTTCAGGAGCTTCATCGACCGGTGCCTGGTGCTACTGTGGTTTTCTGTGACAATGTTAGCTCCGTCTACATGACACAGAATCCGGTTCATCATCAGCGCACCAAACATGTGGAGATTGATCTACACTTCGTTCGTGATCGAGTCACCACAGGCGAGGTCCGCGTTCTACACGTTCCGAGTTCTTCCCAGTTTGCGGACATTTTTACGAAGGGACTACCATCACCTCTTTTCTTGGATTTTCGGGACAGTCTGAACATTCGTCGACGCCCGTTTGCGACTGAGGGAGGGTGTTAGAATATATAACCATATTGTATTTGTATAGATATATGGTTGTATATGTGTAGTCTGTGTATAACTGTCCGTGTATTGTACGGTACGGACTCTAGCCTTGTACTCCTATATAATGAGCAATACAAGGCACCACAATGTGTGGTTTCCCTAATCTTACAAAAATAAATAATATATTAAATTGAGATTTAACATGTTCCTAGGATACCTCAATGAGTACATCTAGAAGAATATTCAGATAATACTTGTAAATATGATTTTCAATGTTCTTAAATAAAGGAGCCAAAATCTTCACTCTTATAATGTAGTCTTACTTTACAAATACAATGGTTATACATTTCTCATAGAAAAGGAATTTGACATTCCAGTCACCGATCTCCAGCAAATTCATTCAACAAATGTTTTTGTTCCACGTGCCTCGCTATATGGTACTCTACTAAAACAATTATGTGTATCTCGGTAAAAAGAATCTATATACATGTACAGGTGGTGCTAAATAAAGCAAAATTAGAAGGGTGCGGTAGCAACGCCTCGTTCGTCGCCTCCGGCGCCTCCATATTGGTGGCAAAAACTGTGATCGCCAAGAAACGCGTCCGGGTTAAACAAGTCGTCGTCCTCGTAGCCGTCATCGTCGTCGTCCTCGTAGTCCGCCATGGAGTTCTTCCTGACGCCGAGCACCGGCTTGAGACCCTGTACGCACGCACGCACGCATCAAGGCTAATCCCATCTCTAAGAGAGGAACGATATATAGACGCTGAGAACGATTGGATTAACATCGGTTCAGGCAGGCTGTATATGTAAACGTACCTCGGTGAAGATTCGGACGGCGTCCTCGGAGGAGTGCGTTCTGAGGACGTACAGCGCTGCCTCCTGGAAGTGTGCATAATTATGGTTAGAGATGGAGAGAAAGATCGATATCTAGGGCTAGGAGTACACAGATATGCTGGAGCCGCGCGTATCCTAGGAGCAGGAGGAGTACATAGACAGGCCGGTGGATCGCCGCACGTACGTACCCTGGCGTACTTGAGCTCGTCGAGGGAGAGCGCCTTGGGCTCCCGCTCCATGGACGCCATCCTCCGTGAAGCTTCAGGCCTCATCGTTCACAGCTCAGCTTTTTCCACACGCGCAGAGACGTCTTGCGCTCTCTTCCAGATCAAACTGGATGGATGTCTACGGGCAGCTAGCTTGATGCAGCTCGTGGTGAGGCAGAGAAGCGAGTTCCCGCGTTCTGTCTATTTTAGTACATGGGAGTCGCCGCGCGCGGCCGGACGATGAGAAAATAAGCACGAAGTGTGGACGTGTCGACTCGCGTGCTGCACACGTATGGACGGAACGCGGTGGACGCGTGGGACGAAAAGCTATGAAGCCGTCGCCGGGTCGGAGTCGTTGACCGGCATGGCGGCCACTGCATGGGGCGCGTGTCGGAGCGGCCAGTGGTGGCCCTGCACGTGGCGCCCGCTCAGCTCCTGGAGGCGGCGTGGGCGTTCCGGCCGGTGGTTAACTACCTCGTGTGCCGTGACGTGCGATCGGGCCGGGCCGCGTGTAGCGGCGGCCGATGCTTGCGCGGCGCACGGCTCGTATGCGCATGTGCCATACTACGCTCCTTTCTTTATTTTTTCCGCGGAGCCGTTTCTTTATTTTTTCCTCCCGAACGCGAGTCGGGGTGCCTTCTTCGTCGGTCCTTCTACCGCTGACTGCTTCCATGTGATAATTTTCGCTGCATAGATAGCGACCCACGAGATTGGTATAGACAAAAGTCGATTCTCTTTTCATGTATACCATGAGTCTCACAAAAGCAGCTTCTGGGTTTTGGGCACATGATTTTTTTTTTAGAGTTCAAGTTACTGTCTTTCTAAAGGGTCTACGGCTTGGTTTCGTAGAGATTTTACTTGGCCCATTAGTCTACTTTGTTGATCGCACTTTTTCTGAGCGGGCTGTTTATTCTCAAATAATATCCCCGTGCAATCTGTTGGGCTAAGCCTGGGAAAGGCTTTACATAAAGGTTTCCAATGGGCCAGATCTTCGATGTGAAGGTGCCGACGTTTTCCATTCCTCAAAAAAAAAAAAAAAAACAAAAACAAAAAAAATCCCCAGGTCCCTTTAGCTCGAAAAGTGAAAATAAAATAAAATCTTAAGTCTTAGGGCATCTCCAGCCGTCCCCAACGCCCCCTAGGACCACTTTATGTGTCAAAAAACGTCATTTTAAGGCCGAATTCTACCAGTCAGCCCCCAGGAGCCCAAATGGCGACGTTTAAGTGTCGACGCACCCAAGCCGAACCCAAGGGGCTGGGTTTGGCCCGGTGGGCGGGGGCAAAATGCGCCGTTTTGCATGCAAAAAGGGATATTTCTCCTACTTTTGCCCACTTTGCATGCAAAGATGCCTCTCTCTTCTACTTTTGTCCCACTTTGTATGCAAAAACCCCATATTTTCGCTGCTTGGGTAGGCTACGGCTCGCAAATGATCTCGCCCAAGTTTTGAATTTGTGCCGTTTTCGCTACTTTTTGTGATTTTTTTGTGCTGGGGGGTTAACACGGCTGGAGATGCCCTTAGCCCCATACAGAGTTCTGAGAGTAGGGAGTACAACAATTCCAAGGCGTGCTAGCTGTTTTAATTTCTCCCAAACAAGGTATATATGGGTCAGGTCAATGAAAAGTTCAGTTGAAAAATTGAAATGTTGTTTTGAACGTACGTGGGCTTGTTCTCTTGAGAGCAGCCGAGCGTCTTCGGAATGAAACCTGCACTGCACTCCTTCGGTTCCGAGAAAGGGAAAGCGAAAGCAAGCAAAAGGCACCTGGGTTCAGTTGCCCGGTCGTTGTTCTCGTGGTACACGTTCGCAATTTGTAGCATGTGAAAGTCAGGCTAAATTGAGCCGATCTCGTTTTAGTATCGCTTCCATCTGGGCCCGGATGATTGCGACCCCCGGATGATTGCGACCAGTCTTTCTTTATGTGTTATATAAACTTCGTTGCAAGCAATGCTGGCCGTATATGTGCTTTATAAACACGTCATCTTTGGCTAAGAACAGTGCTACTTGGATCTGTGTGGTGATGCGCAAAATGTTCATTACAGGGAGTTGCTTGCCGCATTTTTTTTTGTGGGGGGCAGTAGGGAGTTGCTTTGCGGCTTTTGTTCCGGTCCTAAACAAGAAGATTTATTTGACCTAATCTGTTCTCATATAATTTCTCTAGGAGACTATGGCCACCGTCCAACTACACATAATTTATATGGAAATTAAAACGTTCTACTTATGTTTTGACTCGTCGATAGTTTGTCTGTTCAGCAACCATAGGTTTACTGTGCGCAGATATGACACGATTAGCCTACACCTCTCTTACCCAAAGAAGAAGAAAAAACCTACACATATCGTGACGGAGTAAGTCAAAATTTTGGTCACGGGTTCTTAAAAGGACTTTTTAGGGATAGCAATGGTACCCAGTACCTGCGTACCCTATGGGTAAAAACCATATTAGGGTAAGGGTTTGGGACAAAAATTTATCCATGAGTATATAAATGGGGAAATATCATACACGTCGGGTAGAGAGGATATGGGTATGGGATCCTATAACCCATACCCGCATACCATGTATTCATTAAAAAATGTTGACAAGTGGGTCACATGTAATATTCTAATGTATCAAGTGTACGACTATGTTTTTTTTAATGATTATGTGTTGTTGTTTAACATTTTTTTATGTGTTTCCTTATAGGTAAGTATTTTTGTTTATGGGAGTGTGTTGTTGTTACAACGTGTCCATGTATATTGTTGTTTAAAATGTGCTACTATTAGCAATTTATGATTATATGTTGTTTTTTACACCTATTTAATGTGTTAATTGTAGCACATTTTACATAACATGGTAAAAAATATCCGCGGGCAAAAATACCCGTGTGGGTACCCACCTACCCTGTCGGGTGACAGGTATGGAAAAAAGTTGTACCCATGACGGGTATGAGTACGGGTGACGGGTATGTTTAGGATGTATATGTAAGAGTATGGGGTGGCTCCACCCGTACCCATACCCTGCGGTGCCATCCCTTAGAAGGAAGGTGCCACACTACCTGGCTCTAAAGCTACATGGGATTTACTTTTACATCTTATTATGCCTGATTTTTGTAACGTAAGATTTAATTAATTTTGTCATCGCATCAACTCCTATTTGATAGAAGTCGCGCAAAATATCAGTCCCTTGTCTTTGCAAGGTAAGACGACACAACCAACACACCATCTAGTTCACACAACAAGCAAAATAGTTCGATGAAGAGAGTGTGAAAAACGGAGGTGGTAAAGCGGACGGGCTGACGGCATAGTCATCGGAGCTGGAGGGTCACCCGACGAGGATCTTGATAGCGTGAGCCTCCTCGATGACAAGGCGGACGACGAGCGCCTCATTGTCATAGGGGATAGGCGATCTCGAACCTCCTGCCACCGATATAACTTTTGCCTCAATGACCTCCCAATCTCCACGTCATTGCCGGATCTAGACATTTTCGCGGAGAAGGAAAGGGGATGGGACGGGGAGGGCAGTAGACAGTTTAGTGTGGAGTGTGAAGAGAAGCATACAAGGAGCTAGGATTTGGTCCGTGACGGGGACAAGGGGTGGGGTTTATGTGGGGACGAACTGGGCCATCTTGGCTCTGATTTGTTGTTTAGCGCCTCGGCTTTGCCAAGTGCAAGACTCAGACATAATTTTTCCTATGTTGAGCGCATTTATTTGCTGAGTGCCGGGAAAAAAACCCGGCATATCGTCCTAGTTGTCGAGTGCAAATTTGTACACACTAGTGGAAACAGGGCCTTTTGTCCCGGGTCGTAAGGGCCATTTGTCCCGGTTGCGCAACCGGGATGGGCTAGCCGGGACAAATGGCCCTCCCCATTGGTCCCGGTTGTGCCAGCACCCGGGATGGTAAGGCTGGCCCACGTGGCGACTCTGGGCCAGGGACCGCGAGGGAGTTCGTCCCGGTTCGTTTTAGGGACCGGGATGGATGCCTTCTTAAAAAAAGAATAAAGTCCGCCCATTTTCCCTGTCGCGGCAGGTTTTTTTTGTTCGTTTTTTTTTTCTCCTGCCTCGCAATCGCATACCGGCCTCCTCTTCCCCAACCGCTCCAGGCCCACGTCTTTAATTAAGCCCACTGACACATTTTTTAGTCAAAAAGGCCCACTGGCCCGCGTCTTTTATTTATGGACAGTCAACGGTTCGAAGGGCCCACTGGCCCGCGTCTGTTATTATGGCCAGTCAACAGGGGCCACTGGCCAGCGGCCTGGTGGCTGGTTCGCCTGGTCCATTAAACTAAGACCGAAGGACGGTCAAAGGGTCGCTGTCCGCCTCGTCTTCCCGCCCCGCCTCGTCTTCCCGCCCCGCCTCGGCTTCCCACGCCCCACTCCCCACGCGCCACGCCTCGGCTCTCCGCATTCATGGCCGCCTGCAACCGCCGCCACGTCCAGGCCGCCGGTTGGCATGCCAGCCCACCCCGGGTCCTTTTTAAAGGACCCCCGCCGCCCGTACAACCCACCCACCCCGGACGCTTCCCTGGCAAAGCAACCCTAGCCGCCACCATGTCCCGCTGGTTCTCGAACTCCGGCAAGCGCCCAAGGAACGACGACGGAGGCTCGTCGAGCGGCGCCGGCCGCATCCCGCCCCCACCGGCGGAGGCCTTCGGCTACGGCCCTGGAGGTGTCCGCCTCGGCGGGGTGCCGCGCGTCCCCGCGCCACCACCGGCTGCACGCCCGCCGCCCCGCGCCGCGCCCCCGGGCAAGCGGTTCCGCAGGTACGTCCGGGTGGACGAGGCGGAGTGGCACTGGAACAATGCCACTCCGGTCTTCTACAACGACGTGCACCTCCCGGACGGTTGGCACCTGAATCCCCAGCGGATCCCAGTGCCGCCGGCCCCGACCGGCGCGGCGCTGCTCGAGGAGATCGAGCGCCGCCGCGAGCTCCTGCCGGCCCCCGTCCGCAGGGAGCGGATCTACGCGCGCAGCTCCCCCTACTGGGCCGCCTGGCTCGAGCAGGAGCACGAGCAGCGCCGCCGCTCCTTCATCCCCGCCCCCCTCGAGGCCAACGTGGACGACTACCCCCCGCCAGCGCCCGGCCGGGAGAGGGAGCTATGGCTCCTCGTGGACGAGCCGGAGGACTTCTCCGGGGAGCCGGACCCCGAGCTCCGGGCCCAACTGGAGGAGGCCTGCGAGCGCTCCCGCCGCTCCCTCGTCGACGACGAGATCAAGAGGTGGCATCGTGTCGTGGCCGCCGCCGCCGCCGACGCCGCTGCCATGCCACCGCCGCCGCCACCCCCCTAACGAGCCTGCCATCCCCTGGTGGCAGGCCATGAACGCCGAGCTGGAGGCGTCCGAGGACATGCCGGAGCCGCAGCCGCTCCCACCAGGCCTGGAGTATGGCATGACCTGGGCCTGGACCGGCGGCGTTTGGGCGCCGGGGTCGCCGGAGCAGGAGGAGGAGCTGCCCCCGCCGCCGCCGCTGCCACAGGAGGTACTGCCCCCGCCGCCGCCGTACGCGCCCCCGATGGCCCCCCCGGCGAGCCCGGCCCAGCCGCCTGCCCACCTGTGGCAGGCACCCGCGTATGTACACCTCTCCGACGACGAGGACGACTAGGTCGCCGCCGCCCCCCTATTCTCTATAGACAACGCCCCTAGCTAGCTACCCCCCAAGAAACGGCCGGCCCGCCTGTGGCCGCGCCGCCGCCCCTTATGCAAGTACGGCCGGCCGCCTGTGGCCGCGCCGCCCCTATGTAAGCAAGGCCCCTGGCCCTATTTTAATATAAGTTGTGTTCCCCTAATCTACTGTGCCCCTTGTCCATCCCCGCCGGCGTTCCGCCGGCGAATCTGTCCACTCGTTCCCGCCGCCGGCAGGGCTTCGCCCAGCCATATCCACTCGTGCCCGCCCCTGGGGTGTCCGCTCGGCCTGGAGAGAGGGCCGCGCTTTTTTATACACTTGGGCCTTTAGTCCCGGCCCGTGCCACCAACCGGGACTAGAGCCCTTTGGTCCCGGTTGGTACCACGGCCCGGGACCAAAAACAAATTTCGAATTTCGGTGGCACCTCTGCGCGCCCAAAATTTTTTAGCGCCAAAATTTGAAAAGTGTTAAGTTTGCACATTAACAACTTTTATATACTTCCAAATTTGACAAAAATTCCAACATGAAAAATGCTAGAATTTGCAAAACTAATTTAAATCCATTTTTCGTTTAACTAAATAATTATTCTAACTATTGAAACTATTAATTATTTTTTCATTTGTATATAATTTGAATATAAATTATGGAAATTTATATTCAAATTATAAAGCGGCTCTGTGTCATACAAATTTCTGGAAATTTCCACCCATACACTTTTTTGAGCTAGGGCCTCATTTTCATAGTAGAAGTTGTGACGCCCCGAGATCGGGCACTATGCAGATTTCAGCATTCCCGCCAAAGCCGCATAATAACCGATTCCAGGTTGCCATTTATGATAACATTACAATAGTTCACGAATAATCCACAATTACAACAGCATCAGAAAGATACAAGATGACTCAACGAGCCAGGGATACAACTGATACAATACAAAGATCCAAATAACAGCGGAAGAAAACAACAAATCGTCCGTCTACGGACAAGATCCAAATTGGACTAAGAGTCCTGAAGATAACCGAAGGCGTCCAATCCCTGCCCAGGCCAAGCCGGAGGGATTCCCAAGCTAACGTCGTCAGACTTCAAACCTGTTGACTGCAATTTGGAATTTGCAGCCACGAAAAGAGATTCGTGGGTCAGTACGGTTAAGTACTGGCAAGGGGGATAAAACCCATACTCACAAGTTACCGGCGTAGCCAGTCATCACAAGATACAAATACTTTAGGATCAACGGGAAGGAAGGGGTTATAGCAAATAAGCGACAGCGGGCTGCACTAACCAACTACAGAGATTCTATTACTTCCAACTATCAGAAAGGGGATAAGATCGAGTAGTTGTAACCAACTGAAAGTAAATCCAAACAAACCCATCCTGGACCTCGCCCCTTTAGCCAAAGAAGCAATCCGAGGATAACTCACACAGTTGTATTAAAGGTGAATCAAGTTGTTGTGTGGATAAACCTGTTACTAGTCAAGTTGTTAATCAGTGGGTATATCATGGTTGATCATTATGTTTAAGTTGTCCTGAGTACTTGTTAGCCAGTACTTTCACCAAGTAATCCATAACCGCGGAAAACACGGCTTCTCGAGAAGATTATCCCTGCAGGGTTGCACCATAGTAACCGACACTCATGAATATCCCGCCAGATGGAGTGGCCACTCCACCAAGCGGGGCACTCAACACAATCCAACCCTTCTTCGCATCAAGCCCAAAGAACCTTGGGCGCACGGCTAATCGAGCCCAGAAGAAAATGGACCCTCATAGCACTCTAAGAACGTGTCCCCCTATATGCCGACTACGAAAGTTCCACCCGGGTACCAAGGGCTCGCAAGATCATGCATGCAGCAAATGGAAAACCCGAACTAAATGAGGCGATTTGGACGAGATGCGAATCGGGTCAAACTGAGGGGGAGCCCATACTCCCCAAATGCGGGTAGTGCGCTCATCATGGATCAGTAGACAAGACCCTTTTCCTATTAGGGTCGACACTAGCAGGCCTCAAAACCACAAAGGGCCTCCTGCCGGTGCCTTATCATCAAATTATTATTATTATTACCATTAGCAATTAACAGGTTTGATTGATTAACATCGAGCCCCCAGAACATAAATTAAGTAATAACAGAAAGTAACGGGTAACAGACTCGAGCAAAACAACCCTAAGCAAGATAGTAAGACACAGGCTCAAGCAAAGGTTATAGGAGTGGAGGTGAGGCAATATCAGGGTTAAAGGATTCATGTGATAGGTTCGTAGCAGAAACAACTACCACTAAGGCTAGCAGAAAAGAACCAACGGAAAGAATCGGTAACAGGTGATGAAAGGCAGCCATATGGCATGCAAGTGAGTATACTTGCCTGAGATCCCGCAAGGTAGCAGAACTTGTCGTTGCTCACATCACCTCAACGTCCTATCCGGGAAGAAACAACGAACCTCGAACAAACACCGGAATGCAACAATTACTACTACGGCAAAAGATCCAGCATGATCAAGGTATGGATGCATGACAGGTTTAAAGATGCATTGAAATAAACTAGTTGACAAGATAAACAGATTTAAAGGGACCCATATGCAATTTGAGTTGCATATGAAAAGCCCAGGGATTTTGGTTAGGTTATTTGTTTTCCAACTAATCAACAGGTGCTGGTGGTTTAGTATGATGCATGCAAAAGGGAAACAGCAAAATAACAACACTAGAAACAATTTAAGATAGGGTGTAGCAATTTAGAATTTTATTTGTTAACTTAGGGAAATTTTGGGTGCCTTAAAGGGGACACACAAGTATTTGTTGTTTTCAACCATTTAAAATGTTCAAAACAAATAACAAAGTTGATATTTGAAAAGGTTATCAAATTTTAGTTGGATTACATGTTTCACATTTTGAAATTGGACTTTGGATTATTTAGTTATGAATTAAACAATATTAAACAATTTTTAATTGAATTAAACAAGTTTTAAATTGTTTAGGCAATTTAAATTGTTCAAACCAGAAAACAAATCTTATATTTGAATAGGGTATTCAAAATGGTATGGAAAACATATTTTATTTGAATTATTTGGACTTAGGAATAATTAGTTATGAATTATTACAAATTGCATTTGAATTATTTGAATTTGAATTTAAATTGCATTTTGAATATTCAAAACAGAACACAAATTGAATATTTGGAAAGTTTAGGAAATTTGGATCAGAATTCATATAAAGTTTGTGTTTATTGGAATTATAGAGCAAGAGATATTAAAGGTTGAAATTTATACTCAAATCTGTTATTTAAATGAATTTTTGATTTACAGTATTTCGCAGGAACTTTTGTTACTCAGATGCAATCTACTCTAGCCACTGTCCAGTGGACCACCGGGCCTCTGGTGCTTGCGTGGCCAGGGCAGTCGCTGACGGGTGGGGCCGTGCGCTGCGGGAAAAACAAGCAAAATGGTGGGCTTAAAGCGCGGCAGTGGGGGATCGATCCCACGATCGATGCGCTGCGCGCGGTGGGGTGGAACCACTGCGGCTCGGTCAGCTTGGTGTTAGGTGTAGGGCGCGTCTCCTTTTGAGGTACTGCCTCTGCATGGTACCCGGATCTGACGAACGGAACACCAGGTTCAGATGCAGTTCCAGCGATGGACGGAGACAGACGACGGCCTTCGGCCGCTGCGGCACTGGGGCGCTGCTCGAGCGTGGGCTCGTGCGGCCGGTGTGCCGTGGCCGTGCCACCGTGGGTGCTTCGTGAGCGTGCGTGCAAGAAGGAGAGACAGGGAGGAGGGAAGAGGATGGATCGCACCTGCTGGTAGCTGTCGAGGTGCAGGTGACGGCGAGCCTTGCCGGCGTCGGCGCGGCCGGCACAGGCCGTCTCCTGCCTCCGAGTCTTCAGCGAAGTTGGAGGTGGACGTGGGCGGGTTCCATTCCCGCAAGAAGGAGACCTCGAGGTGGTCAGAGCTGGGAAGGGCGGTGGTGTTTCTGACAGTGGCTAGTTGGTGGTCGATGGCTTCAGGTTCAGACAACGAAAGAAACAGAGAGGAGGTAGAACTTGAGAGGACGGCGGCGATGGAGGGAGAGGAGGAAGGAGGGGTTGGGCTAGGGTTGTTAGGGCACGTAGAGGGTAGGGTTTTATCGGGGCCTGGAGTTTGGTACGGCAAGCATCGGAGGTGGAAGGAGAAGATCCTGCGGCTCTGAACCTGTTCGTACAGGTGACAGCGACAGAAAGGAAGAAGACAGAAAGAGAGGGGTATGGGCCAGAAAGGTAATTGGGCTGGGGAAGAAAGAAAAAGATGGAGTGGGCTTGGTTCTTCTCCTTTGTTATTTTTTCCTTATTACTTTTTTTTTTTTTTTTTTTTTGCAAGAAATAAAAGAGGGAGAGAGAGAAAGAATAGGTTGGGGGGGGGTTATTCATTTGATGAACATTTTCTTTATTAATTGCAAAGCAGCAACAAAGGTGACTTAATTATTTTCAATAATTTGAAATTATTAATTTGATATTAAATTGTTGGGTGATTTTCAATTAGGGTTTGGTTTGGGATTTTGGAAAATAAACAAATTTCATTTATTAATCTCAAGCAATTTGCAATCATCATTGACTTTAAAAGTTGGCAAGAATTTGATTTTTAAACCACCATTTGAATCATGCCCAATGATTGAAAAGATTTGAAATTTAAGTTTAATTGGAAATTTACCATTAGGGTTTTGAACAATTTAAATTGTTTTGAGTGGTTTGGAAAACATGATGCAATGCTTATGGGATGCAGATGATGCAAACAAAAAAAGAAAACAAACAGGTAACACCACAGGTGTTACAGACGACACCACTAACAAGGGATTGCGCCCTCGCAATCCACCTGCTAACCCGGGAGGGGAAAGAAGTTCGACTATCGATTCTTCGTGCTTCCAGTTGATCTCCTCGACACCACTAACAAGGGTTTCTCGACACCACTAACAAGGGTTTCTTGCTCGGAGTGACGACGATGTTCTTCCAACAGGAATCTTCCGATGATCGAACCTATTAGGTTAGGGGCTCAGAAAACGTCCACCCACGTAGGATCCTAACACTTTGAAAGATAGACAAGAGGGGAGACTCCAAAACAAATAAGATGGGAGGGGAAATAGAATAGGGGTAAGGAGAAAACAAGAATCCTATTGAGATGTTTTCCAAAATAGTTTAGCAGCAAATAGTTTTTTGACACTCTAGAAACAACGACCGTTAGCGAGGTTTTCCTACAGGCTTTGCGGACCCGTTGCTTCGATAACCATTCGTATCGAAACAATATCGGGAATCGGAACCAAGGCTCTGATACCATTTGTGACGCCCCGAGATCGGGCACTATGCAGATTTCAGCATTCCCGCCAAAGCCGCATAATAACCGATTCCAGGTTGCCATTTATGATAACATTACAATAGTTCACGAATAATCCACAATTACAACAGCATCAGAAAGATACAAGATGACTCAACGAGCCAGGGATACAACTGATACAATACAAAGATCCAAATAACAGCGGAAGAAAACAACAAATCGTCCGTCTACGGACAAGATCCAAATTGGACTAAGAGTCCTGAAGATAACCGAAGGCGTCCAATCCCTGCCCAGGCCAAGCCGGAGGGATTCCCAAGCTAACGTCGTCAGACTTCAAACCTGTTGACTGCAATTTGGAATTTGCAGCCACGAAAAGAGATTCGTGGGTCAGTACGGTTAAGTACTGGCAAGGGGGATAAAACCCATACTCACAAGTTACCGGCGTAGCCAGTCATCACAAGATACAAATACTTTAGGATCAACGGGAAGGAAGGGGTTATAGCAAATAAGCGACAGCGGGCTGCACTAACCAACTACAGAGATTCTATTACTTCCAACTATCAGAAAGGGGATAAGATCGAGTAGTTGTAACCAACTGAAAGTAAATCCAAACAAACCCATCCTGGACCTCGCCCCTTTAGCCAAAGAAGCAATCCGAGGATAACTCACACAGTTGTATTAAAGGTGAATCAAGTTGTTGTGTGGATAAACCTGTTACTAGTCAAGTTGTTAATCAGTGGGTATATCATGGTTGATCATTATGTTTAAGTTGTCCTGAGTACTTGTTAGCCAGTACTTTCACCAAGTAATCCATAACCGCGGAAAACACGGCTTCTCGAGAAGATTATCCCTGCAGGGTTGCACCATAGTAACCGACACTCATGAATATCCCGCCAGATGGAGTGGCCACTCCACCAAGCGGGGCACTCAACACAATCCAACCCTTCTTCGCATCAAGCCCAAAGAACCTTGGGCGCACGGCTAATCGAGCCCAGAAGAAAATGGACCCTCATAGCACTCTAAGAACGTGTCCCCCTATATGCCGACTACGAAAGTTCCACCCGGGTACCAAGGGCTCGCAAGATCATGCATGCAGCAAATGGAAAACCCGAACTAAATGAGGCGATTTGGACGAGATGCGAATCGGGTCAAACTGAGGGGGAGCCCATACTCCCCAAATGCGGGTAGTGCGCTCATCATGGATCAGTAGACAAGACCCTTTTCCTATTAGGGTCGACACTAGCAGGCCTCAAAACCACAAAGGGCCTCCTGCCGGTGCCTTATCATCAAATTATTATTATTATTACCATTAGCAATTAACAGGTTTGATTGATTAACATCGAGCCCCCAGAACATAAATTAAGTAATAACAGAAAGTAACGGGTAACAGACTCGAGCAAAACAACCCTAAGCAAGATAGTAAGACACAGGCTCAAGCAAAGGTTATAGGAGTGGAGGTGAGGCAATATCAGGGTTAAAGGATTCATGTGATAGGTTCGTAGCAGAAACAACTACCACTAAGGCTAGCAGAAAAGAACCAACGGAAAGAATCGGTAACAGGTGATGAAAGGCAGCCATATGGCATGCAAGTGAGTATACTTGCCTGAGATCCCGCAAGGTAGCAGAACTTGTCGTTGCTCACATCACCTCAACGTCCTATCCGGGAAGAAACAACGAACCTCGAACAAACACCGGAATGCAACAATTACTACTACGGCAAAAGATCCAGCATGATCAAGGTATGGATGCATGACAGGTTTAAAGATGCATTGAAATAAACTAGTTGACAAGATAAACAGATTTAAAGGGACCCATATGCAATTTGAGTTGCATATGAAAAGCCCAGGGATTTTGGTTAGGTTATTTGTTTTCCAACTAATCAACAGGTGCTGGTGGTTTAGTATGATGCATGCAAAAGGGAAACAGCAAAATAACAACACTAGAAACAATTTAAGATAGGGTGTAGCAATTTAGAATTTTATTTGTTAACTTAGGGAAATTTTGGGTGCCTTAAAGGGGACACACAAGTATTTGTTGTTTTCAACCATTTAAAATGTTCAAAACAAATAACAAAGTTGATATTTGAAAAGGTTATCAAATTTTAGTTGGATTACATGTTTCACATTTTGAAATTGGACTTTGGATTATTTAGTTATGAATTAAACAATATTAAACAATTTTTAATTGAATTAAACAAGTTTTAAATTGTTTAGGCAATTTAAATTGTTCAAACCAGAAAACAAATCTTATATTTGAATAGGGTATTCAAAATGGTATGGAAAACATATTTTATTTGAATTATTTGGACTTAGGAATAATTAGTTATGAATTATTACAAATTGCATTTGAATTATTTGAATTTGAATTTAAATTGCATTTTGAATATTCAAAACAGAACACAAATTGAATATTTGGAAAGTTTAGGAAATTTGGATCAGAATTCATATAAAGTTTGTGTTTATTGGAATTATAGAGCAAGAGATATTAAAGGTTGAAATTTATACTCAAATCTGTTATTTAAATGAATTTTTGATTTACAGTATTTCGCAGGAACTTTTGTTACTCAGATGCAATCTACTCTAGCCACTGTCCAGTGGACCACCGGGCCTCTGGTGCTTGCGTGGCCAGGGCAGTCGCTGACGGGTGGGGCCGTGCGCTGCGGGAAAAACAAGCAAAATGGTGGGCTTAAAGCGCGGCAGTGGGGGATCGATCCCACGATCGATGCGCTGCGCGCGGTGGGGTGGAACCACTGCGGCTCGGTCAGCTTGGTGTTAGGTGTAGGGCGCGTCTCCTTTTGAGGTACTGCCTCTGCATGGTACCCGGATCTGACGAACGGAACACCAGGTTCAGATGCAGTTCCAGCGATGGACGGAGACAGACGACGGCCTTCGGCCGCTGCGGCACTGGGGCGCTGCTCGAGCGTGGGCTCGTGCGGCCGGTGTGCCGTGGCCGTGCCACCGTGGGTGCTTCGTGAGCGTGCGTGCAAGAAGGAGAGACAGGGAGGAGGGAAGAGGATGGATCGCACCTGCTGGTAGCTGTCGAGGTGCAGGTGACGGCGAGCCTTGCCGGCGTCGGCGCGGCCGGCACAGGCCGTCTCCTGCCTCCGAGTCTTCAGCGAAGTTGGAGGTGGACGTGGGCGGGTTCCATTCCCGCAAGAAGGAGACCTCGAGGTGGTCAGAGCTGGGAAGGGCGGTGGTGTTTCTGACAGTGGCTAGTTGGTGGTCGATGGCTTCAGGTTCAGACAACGAAAGAAACAGAGAGGAGGTAGAACTTGAGAGGACGGCGGCGATGGAGGGAGAGGAGGAAGGAGGGGTTGGGCTAGGGTTGTTAGGGCACGTAGAGGGTAGGGTTTTATCGGGGCCTGGAGTTTGGTACGGCAAGCATCGGAGGTGGAAGGAGAAGATCCTGCGGCTCTGAACCTGTTCGTACAGGTGACAGCGACAGAAAGGAAGAAGACAGAAAGAGAGGGGTATGGGCCAGAAAGGTAATTGGGCTGGGGAAGAAAGAAAAAGATGGAGTGGGCTTGGTTCTTCTCCTTTGTTATTTTTTCCTTATTACTTTTTTTTTTTTTTTTTTTTTGCAAGAAATAAAAGAGGGAGAGAGAGAAAGAATAGGTTGGGGGGGGGGGTTATTCATTTGATGAACATTTTCTTTATTAATTGCAAAGCAGCAACAAAGGTGACTTAATTATTTTCAATAATTTGAAATTATTAATTTGATATTAAATTGTTGGGTGATTTTCAATTAGGGTTTGGTTTGGGATTTTGGAAAATAAACAAATTTCATTTATTAATCTCAAGCAATTTGCAATCATCATTGACTTTAAAAGTTGGCAAGAATTTGATTTTTAAACCACCATTTGAATCATGCCCAATGATTGAAAAGATTTGAAATTTAAGTTTAATTGGAAATTTACCATTAGGGTTTTGAACAATTTAAATTGTTTTGAGTGGTTTGGAAAACATGATGCAATGCTTATGGGATGCAGATGATGCAAACAAAAAAAGAAAACAAACAGGTAACACCACAGGTGTTACAGAAGTAGGGTGGCTTGTTCATCCTCTAGAGTCGATGTCAGTCCTGGCTGCTTGTCCATCCTCTACAGTCTGCTCTGCTCTGCTCTACTGCTCCTTGCGGCTCAGGTTGGTAACGGTCCATGCTTGCGTATGCTTTGTGAACTTATGGTTTGATTTGAGAATTTCAAAACTTTGATTTGATAATCTTTTGGCCGGAAGCACCTAGCAATATCTTTTAAACCTTGTTTCTCTCCCTATGCTATTTGTACTTCTCATCGGCTCTAATGTTTCTCTACCTGATTCTACTTCTCCTCTGCCTAGTTTACAGATGTTTGCTCTTTTCTGTAGATGTTTCTAAACTGTAAAATGGGCATGTCCCAGTAGTGGTGATCAGCGCCTTGTCTGCATGTTTCGCAGGACATGTCCATTTTACAGTGTAGAAACATCTACAGAAAAGAGCAAACATCTGTAAACTAGGCAGAGGAGAAGTAGAATCAGGTAGAGAAACATTACAGCCGATGAGAAGTACAAATAGCATATGGAGAGAAACAAGGTTTAAAAGATATTGCTAGGTGCTTCCGGCCAAAAGATTATCAAATCAAAGTTTTGAAATTCTCAAATCAAACCATAAGTTCACAAAGCATACGCAAACATGGACCGTTACCAACCTGAGCCGCAACGAGCAGTAGAGCAGAGCAGAGCAGACTCTAGAGGATGAACAAGCAGCCAGGACTGACGTTGACAGATATATATCCGAGCGGTGGACAGTCCCTGGCCAAGCAGAAGCAACTGCATCCCCTATCGATGTAAAGCAGTCAGTCAAAACTTTTTTGGGTTGTTTATGGTGATTAACTCCAATGAATAACAATAGAGGCCTGCCAGAATCACTTGTTCTATACCGTGTGTCAACACATACTACATCTCGAAAGTAGTTATAATCCTGCAATATCTGTCTCGGCAATCTCAATTAAAGTGCCAGTTTGTGTCTGATCCCACCAACCCCTCAAAATCCTCCTATTAACTTCACCTATCTCAACTGAAATCACTGTCTTCATGTGGATGCCAAGCCTGTGCAAAGCTATCTCTCCTCCTCCAATACCGGAGAATAAGGACACCACATTAACACCATTGGGAAACATGTTCTTCAACACCGACAAGTGGCAACCCACAGTATCAATTTGGAATGAATTGCATTCCGTGTACGCTATCATTAGTGAGAGACTTCACGTCGGCAATCTCAATTAAAGTGCCAGTTTGTGTCTGATCCCACCAACCCCTCAAAATCCTCCTATTAACTTCACCTATCTCAACTGAAATCACTGTCTTCATGTGGATGCCAAGCCTGTGCAAAGCTATCTCTCCTCCTCCAATACCGGAGAATAAGGACACCACATTAACACCATTGGGAAACATGTTCTTCAACACCGACAAGTGGCAACCCACAGTATCAATTTGGAATGAATTGCATTCCGTGTACGCTATCATTAGTGAGAGACTTCACGTCGGCAATCTCAATTAAAGTGCCAGTTTGTGTCTGATCCCACCAACTCCTCAAAATCCTCCTATTAACTTCACCTATCTCAACTGAAATCACTGTCTTCATGTGGATGCCAAGCCTGTGCAAAGCTATCTCTCCTCCTCCAATACCGGAGAATAAGGACACCACATTAACACCATTGGGAAACATGTTCTTCAACACCGACAAGTGGCAACCCACAGTATCAATTTGGAATGAATTGCATTCCGTGTACGCTATCATTAGTGAGAGACTTCACGTCGGCAATCTCAATTAAAGTGCCAGTTTGTGTCTGATCCCACCAACTCCTCAAAATCCTCCTATTAACTTCACCTATCTCAACTGAAATCACTGTCTTCATGTGGATGCCAAGCCTGTGCAAAGCTATCTCTCCTCCTCCAATACCGGAGAATAAGGACACCACATTAACACCATTGGGAAACATGTTCTTCAACACCGATCAATACAAATTATTGGTCAAACTTGCACCTACTCCATTCATAATCACATAATATGTATAAATATCATTTTGGTTAACAAAATCTCGTTCATACTACGTTATAAGAACTATGATCATGTATTCCAAGTTTATTATTACACATCACCAACAACATCCCTATCTAGTCTTCTGAATTTTCTTCGTGTCCCTTGCTTATGATCGCTTCGGCCGTAACCATGGAGCATCTTCATTATTTAACGGGATGGTAGGGTCAGATTTCACTGTGAAGGGTGGAATTTCAACAAACTTATTATAATCTTCTGACATGTCTGTCGTGTCCTCGATTCCCACAATGTTTCTTTTCCCTGAGAGAACTATGTGACGCTTCGGCTCATCGTATGATGAAATTGTTCCCTTATTTTTTCTTTTCTTCGGTCTGGAAGACATGTCCTTCACATAGAAGACCTGAGCCACATCATTGGCTAGAACGAATGGTTCGTCATTGTAACCAATACAGTTGAGATCCACTGTTGTCATTCCATAAAGCGGGTCTACCTTTACCCCTTCTCCATTCAGGTTGACCCATTTGCACTTGAACAAAGAGACCTTAAAAGAAGGTCCATAGTCAAGTTCCCATATCTCCTCTATGTAACCATAGTATGTGTCAGTTTTTCCATTCTCGTTTGTTGTATCAAAGCGGACACCACTGTTTTGGTTGGTGCTCTTCTTATCTTGGGAGCTCGTGTAAAATGTATTTCCATTTATCTCGTACCCTTGAAAACTCCCAATAGTCGAAGATGGTGACCCTGCCAACATGTATAGCTGATCTTCAACAGTGGTGTCATTTATAAGACGTGTTTGCAACCAACTTCCGAAAGTCTCCATGTGTTCGCGTTTAATCCATGAGTCATCCTTCCCCGGGTTTGCAGACCGTACAATATTCTTGTGTTCCTCGACATACGTAGCCATGAACATAGAATTTTGTAGAACTGTGTAGTGTGCTTTGGTCAAAGAATGCCCGTCCCTAGGTATCATTGTTTTCTTTCCCAGCGTTCCTTTTCCCCTCAGTCTCCCCTCATGCCGCGATTCAGGAACACCAATTGTCTTAAGGTCAGGAATAAAGTCAACACAGAACCCAATGACCTCCTCTGTTCCATAGCCCTTCGAGATGCTTCCTTCTGGCCTAGCACGGTTATGAACATATTTCTTCAAGACTCCCATGAACCTCTCAAAGGGGAACATATTGTGTAGAAATACCGGACCAAGAATATGAATCTCTTCACATAGGTGAACCAGGAGATGAGTCATAATGTTGAAGAAGGATGGTGGGAACACCAACTCAAAACTAACAAGACACTGGACCACATCCCTCTGTAATCTTGTCAGACTTTCTGGATCGATTACCTTCTGAGATATTGCGTTCATGAATGCACATAGCTTCACAATGGGTACTCGAACATTTTCCGGTAGAAGCCCCCTCAATGCAATCGGAAGCAATTGCGTCATAATCACGTGGCAGTCATGAGACTTCAGGTTTTGGAATTTTTTCTCTGCCATGTTTATTATCCCCTTTATATTCGACGAGAAGCCAGACGGAACCTTGATACTGTAAAGGACTTCAAAGAATATTTCCTTCTCTGCTTTAGTAAGAGCGTAGCTGCTTAAGGAATGGCGCCCTGTATCTGTGTGCTTGTTGCTTGGGTCTTTCATACGTTGCTGGTCCTCCCGTGCTTCAGGCGTATCTTTTGACTTCCCATACACGCCCAGGAAGCATAGCAGATTGACACATAGATTCTTTGTCACGTGCATCACGTCGATCGAAGACCGGACATCTAAAACTTTCCAATAGGGTAGCTCCCAAAATATAGATTTCTTCTTCCACATGGGTGCCCTCTTATCAGGGCCGTACGGAACTGGTTGGCTGCCAGCAGCCTTACCAAAGATTACTTCTAGGTCCTTGACCATATCGAATATATCATTACCACTACGGAGCTCAGGCTTCTTTCGGTTATCTGCCTCACCTCTGAAATGCTTTCCTCCTTTTTTCCTTAAGGGATGCTTGATCGGAAGAAATCTACGATGCCCCAGGTATACAACCTTTTTACATTTATCCAAAAAAACACTGTCAGTCTTATCTAAACAGTGTGTGCATGCATTGTATCCCTTGTTTGTATGACCGGAAATGTTACTAAGAGCTGGCCAATCATTGATGGTCACGAAAAGCAACGCCCGTAGGTCAAATGGCTTTTGTTCGTTCTCATCCCACACACGTACACCTGGTTTGCCCCACAGTTCTAAGAGTTCTTCCACTAATGGCCTTAGATACACATCAATGTCGTTGCCAGGTTGCCTCGGGCCTTGGATGAGAACTGGCATCATAATGAACTTGC
The DNA here is from genome assembly GCA_028641055.1 of Alopecurus myosuroides. Classification (NCBI taxonomy): domain Eukaryota; kingdom Viridiplantae; phylum Streptophyta; class Magnoliopsida; order Poales; family Poaceae; genus Alopecurus; species Alopecurus myosuroides. The sequence goes on along the minus strand of CM054057.1, from coordinate 296,412,118 downwards.
GCTTCATGCACAACCAAGGAGGAAGGTTGTACATACATAGAGTTACAGGCCAAGTGCTATGACTGGAGCTCTGCTCCCCAAAAGGATTAAAGCCATCTGTACTTAGACCAAACCATAAGTTTCTCGCCTCTCCTGCAAAGTCTGGAAAGTCTCTCTCGATCTTTCTCCACTGCGATCCATCGGCGGGGTGCCTCAACTTTCCATCTTTCTTACGGTCTTCTTTGTGCCATCGCAACAACCTAGCATGCTCTTTGTTTCTAAACAGACGTTTCAGCCGTGGTATTATAGGAGCATACCACATCACCTTAGCAGGAACCCTCTTACGGGGAGGCTCGCCGTCAACATCACCAGGATCATCTGCTCTGATCTTATACCGCAGTGCAGTGCATATCGGACATTCATCCAAATTCTCGTACTTCTCACCGCGGAAGAGAATGCAGTCATTAATGCATGCATGTATCTTCTGCACATCTAATCCTAGAGGGCAGAGAGCTTTCTTTGCTTCGTACGTACTCTCAGGCAATTCGTTATCCTTTGGAAGTTTTGGCTTCATTAGTTGAAGTAAAGTCTCAAATGCCTTGTCAGTCACACCGTTTTGTGCCTTCCATTTCAGCAACTCCAGTGTGGTACCGAGCTTTGTGCTACCATCTTCGCAATTTGGGTATAACAATTTTTTGTGATCCTGTAACATGTTGTCCAGTTTCAACCTCTCCAATCTATTTTCACAGTCTTCCCTTGCATCAGCAATAACTCGGCCAAGATCATCATCGGGCTCTTCTGATGCCTGTTCTTGATCACCTCCTTCTTCTGCATTCTCTTCCATTGCAGTATCGTCGTATTCAGGGAACAAAGGATCTTCTTCTTCTTCTTCATCGTCTTCCATCACAACCCCTCTTTCTCCATGCTTGGTCCAGCAATTATAGCTGGGCATGAAACCTCTCCGAAGTAGATGGCCGTGAAGGATTCTTTCGGAAGAATGTTCTCTGACGTTCCAACAATCAACACATGGGCAACACATGAAGCCATTATCTTTGTTCGCCTGAGCTACAGCAAGAAATGCATTCAGGCCTGCCATATACTCGGAGGTGCGTCGGTCACCGTACATCCATCGCTGCCGTGCATCCATCTGCATCATATAATTAAGTTTATCAAAATACATATTAATACAGAGATAACCACAGTACATCGACAAATAATACTTTTTTATGTATCAGTTACAGATGAAAAAGATAATTTGTTAACCTCGGTCGAAGAAACCATTTTCAGTGAGCTTGTGTGCGTCTCGGGAATTTCGTCGAACACCTCGTGTGCATAGTAAAAAAAAACAGCAACACCACACTCTCTCACACCTCCAAGCAAAAAAAAAGATGGAAGGAGGGGGGGGGGGCTGGGGCAGTATATATAGGGGAAGGGGGCATTGGTCCCGGTTCGTGGACTGAACCGGGACAACAGGTCATGCGCGTGCCACGTGGCCTGTGGCTAGGCATTGGTCCCGGTCCGTGGCACGCGCCGGGACGGATATGCCCCCACGAACCGGGACCAATGCGCCCAGGCGATTCCTGTTGCCCCGGGCGCACGAACCGGGACCAATGCAGGGCATTTGTCCCGGATTTGGTTGCAACCGGGACAGCTGCCCCCCGGCCCCCTGGACGAGAGGGGTTGTTTCCACTAGTGACAAGTGCTTTTTCTGCGTGCTTGGCCTACTACGTATTGTTGCCGAGTTCCTGATAAATTGCACTCGTCAATCTCTATGGCACAAGACAACAAAGCCGATTTGGATAGTGAAAGTATATTAGGTTCCTAAAGCATCTTGTTCATATATGGTTCTTAGGTATGCCTAGTGTTGTTTTTCTACTTACCTCATTGGTAAATATTGGGAAGGGGGCCACTCGGTTGGAATTTTTTCTTTTGAAAGGGGCAAGAACTCGAGACTCGGCATCAATAGCCAACTTACTCATGAGTTTAAAATATGTCATTATCATTTATGGTTGGAGAAATGGATGTACAATCTCATCACATGGCTTAAGTCCTCGCAAAAGTGAACGTGTTATTATGATTTAAGCAATCAAAATCGTTGTATGATCTTTCAATAGCAATTTCTCACTTTATTCTTAGAGTTATATAATTTATTTTTCAGACATGTATATAGGAACCTAACTGGTTTTTTAAAAAAAACACCAAAGGTATCTTGTATCTGATATTTATCAAGGAAACCAATGGCTAGTACAAAGGAGATACAACTCAATGCAACGCAGTTAGTACAAAACAAAAATACAATGAAAATCATATTGGTTCTATTCGTTGTTCAACGACTGCTGGAACTGGAGTATCTATTGAACATGCAACAAAAGATTGAGACCGCTGCAAATGCCTCAAGACTTTGAAAACCGCAACAGTCACTCGCCACGAATACCCGTTGAACGAACGTTGGCTAGGGACACACCCCCAAATAACATAGGCTTGCACTCCTTAATCACCACTACGGAGGATTGGACAAACCGAACCTTGCCGTAGAGCCAAACGAAAGAAGAGAGTGAAGATGCCGCAACACATACCAGCAAACAACTTCCCTTGAATGTCACACTAACTTCCAAGATCTAAAGGAATTCAAACATCTAGCAGTACTTACCCTCGTTCGTTGACACTTGCAACTTTGACGGGGTAGGGAGAGGCCGGAGAGACTTTATTCCAATGCGCCATCGGCATCACCACCCCGTCCATACCGCTATGTGTACAAAAACCAATCTCTAACTTTAGTAACCTTGCAACAACGTCGAGCGTAGGTCCGAGGTCCCCCATCCACTTCTGCCACTAGAGCGGCAAGCAGAGGCTAATTTTTTGAAAATAATACATTTTTTTTATGAAATTTCGAAAAAAATACGTGAATTTGACAATTTTCAAAAATATTACCCAATTAGGGTTGGCAAGCTCGATTAGTACCTATTGGGGGTAGGCAAGCCCAATTAGTATCTATTGGGGTTGGCATGCCCGCTATGGGGACCAAACCAATCTCTAACTTTAAGAACATTGCAACAATGTCGAGCGCGGGTCTAAGATCCCCATCTACTTCCGCCTCTAGAGCGGCAAGCAGAAGAGGCAGGGACAAGTTGACTCATGGTCAAAAACGGCGGAGACGCATATGGTAGTGGCGGCGGCGGAAGCTAGGGCTGATTCTCTCGTATAAGTGTTTATTTGTTTGCTAGAAGATTTTTTTTTTATCTAACGTGGTATTTGGTAAAAAGATAGGTTCTAGGGAAGTGGATTTATGTTCTTGCTATTTTAAAAAGAAAAATACGTAGTTGCCCCTAACACGTTCTCCCTTTTTTCTTACGATTATTTACCATTAATCTAGATTAATTTATACAAATTCAACAAACTACACGACGCATGTGAAATCAAATACAACAACGCTCTTATTCAAGTCTTCAAATTCGATGGCAGCTTTACTTGTTTTGCAAGGGACCAGAGAATGCACGTGAGATAATGATCTACTCGCTAGTTAACATTAGTTCTTTGTACTACTCCCACCTACCAGTTTATACATGGCCAAATAATTAGCCACCTTTGCTTTTTGACACATTTGACTTGTGCTCTATCTACTCTAAATAAGGTTGACACCGGATCACCAATGCCGACTTCTCCTCCCTTGGTCTCCCCCACGGTGCTGAGATGGAACCTTCTAAAGAAGAGCAGTTTGGATATTATTCTGGGGTGAAAAGGATGTATAAACGAGAGGGTTAGTTGAATGATTGAATGGTTGGTGATAGGTTCAGCTATAAGAGGTTCCTGTGTAAGTGCATCTAGATTAGTGACCATGGAACCTTAGCATAGCGACCAACCTAAGTAGGAAATTAATTGGCGGGGAGCCTCGTGGTACAGGATAACAGGAGGACGTGGTACACCTGTAAGGCTTTAGGCTTGATGGAATATCATAACCTCTCACGCGTCTCTGTTCCATGTGAGCAGAGCCCCCTCCACCTAACCGCACGCATAAATGCGTCATGTGGAGATCATAATATAAAACCAACGGTAGGCCTCGGATAAGAAAGATTGATGTGGCAGGCTAAACTCCCACGATTATATACTCTCGGAAGTGTTAGTAGTTGAGAAAAGCTTTTCTTGTTCCTGAACCCCTGAAGGACTCTTATCACGCATGCAGGCGCTATACAACGGATTAGATGTATGAATGCGAGTAAGCACTCGCGCTAGCCCGATCTCTGTACTATGATCGTGTTTGGTCGATTGGATTGAGCAAAGATGCACAAGAGCCTCACATTACTATGTACCACGAAATTAATTAGTATTGGACTAGCTACCAAACCAGTGACAGCTCGGCGTTGAAATGGGAGAGACCCCCAAAAGTACATGAAGGCCCCCACAGACCGGTACTGCATTCCGTTTAACAGTCAGGATTGACGTCCACCCACCGGTCCATCCATCACCGGAGCTAGCTAGCGACGTGCATGTTTGCATGGAAGCTTTTGTTCCCACTCTCGCAACAATGCAAGGGCGAGACGCATGGTACGGTCCCTACTGAATGGGGTATACGAGTATACGGTACGGTCGATCGGTTCCAAAGTTCGGTATGCAATCTAAAACAAAGAAATATATTAGACCACCGACCCATTTTATTTGTGTCCGGCATCCAATGGAACTCTCTTTGGGGGCGTCGCACGTGTATCCGCGGATTTGGTCGGTGTCATCCACAGTGACCACACCTGATCAAACGGTTGAAAATTGTAAAACTAGAACAACATCTATATGCAAAGTTCAAATTTTTAAATGGAAACTACAACGAGCGTCCACTCCTCCTCGTCGTCGCTCCTCTCGGCCTCGCGATGCTCGGCCTCGCCATCCTGACAGCACTCGTGCCAGATCATGGTGTCGTCAAACATCTTGATGCCCAGCTTACCCCCGTCGTAGCGGGAGGTGAGCATCCAACCCTGTAGCAGCTGGTGCATACGGGTGAACGCCGCCCAACCATTCCCTAGGAACAACTCGCCATCGTGCCCAGCTGCAGTGTGAAATACTCCGGCTCGTTGCCTGCGAGCAGGGTGGCGATTCTTTCGGGCAGCCTAAGGAGGTTGCCCAATGGTTCGAAGAGGTGGACAAAGAACTCAGGGAGGGAAAGTCCGTCATCGTCATATGTGCCGCCATGGCCACCACAACCTCCTCGCCCTCCACGGCCGCCACGACCACCACAGCCTCCTCGCCCTCCATGACCGTTGCGACCGCCTCTTGGAGCTCTGGCCATCGCTAAGATTTGGATGATGAGGGGTGGGGGGAAAAGGGCAGAGATGACCCCCTCTCCGGCGCGAGGGGATTTTATAGGGATCGTGGGCTTCATAGGGAAGTGGCAGTTGAACGATCATCTTACGTTTTGGTGATTAATGACAACACAATTATGGGACTAATAATACTTGTGGAGATTACGCAGGTTTCTATTGCGGCTTCTTACTACGGTGCGGTATGTCTAAAGTCCATCTATGAAGGCACCTTGGTAATCGGTTTGTTGACGGAGAGTTTCGAAGGAGAATCTAGCCAAGCTGAATTCCAGCCAGCGGTAGTACTGGTGAAAGCACCGGTAGTACCACTGCCTGAAGATTTCAGGCTACCGGGACTGCGCTGGCCCTGCTCCCTTAGCACTGGTGGCTACTGGTGGCGGTCCCGATGGCGGTACCGCTAAAATGGGCTTCTACTAGGTGTTGCCGATACCACCGGTGGCCCTAGAGGTAGTACTGGTGGAGAGGAACACATGGCAGGGCGCTGACCCAGGTAGTGGGGGTACCGCTACTGGTACCGCCAATTTGTCCTTCTGTTGGGTACTGCTGGTACCACCGGTGGTACCCATCGATAGTACCGATGGAGAAGATGCGGGACAGAGTGCTGGCCTAGGCAGCGACACTACCGGTGCATGTACCGCCAACTATCGCTTCGGGTAGGCGCTGCCAGAACCTCTAGCGGAAGTCGTTGGTAGTACCGGTGGGCGGTAGGACCGCTAAAACCACCGGTAGTACCGGTAGTGCGGAGTTGATTCTTTTCTGCGAAGAGCCGTTGTGCACTGGGCTCCGACCCCGGCGGTGGTACCAGTGAAAGCACCGGTAGTACCGCTGCTGCGGGAAAGAGCCCACGGCTGGGTTGGTGAGAGGAGTATTTAATGCTCTTCTCCTGCCCTTTCAAGTCAAGATTTTCCCACTCTCTTTTGTCAAGCCATTAATTCAAGCTTCGCATTACTATATATCCCACTCCAACCACCCAATCGCACTCAAACTTTGTGGATTTCTTGAGGAGGTCTAGATTCGTGATTCCCCCAAAGGAATTACATATACACCCACCAAATCCTAGCGGATCTTGTGATCTCTTGGATACCTTGTAACCCTAGAGTAAACCCTAGTGCTTGTAGCTTCCACCTCAATTCAAGAAGCTTCGGATCGTTGAGAGCCTCCAACCATCTTGTGGAGTAGTATCAACCTTGTGTAAAGGTTTGGTCAACACCTTCAAGTCGACCTCATAGTGGAAATGAGAATATCCCTCACTGGAGAAGCTCAAGGAGAATATGGTGTGCACATCCGTGCTATTGGAGTGGCCTAGGTGCCTCCACACCTCTCCAACGTAGATGTACTTCCCTTGGGAAGGACTACGGGAAACATATCCTTGTCTCCTTGTTTACACTTGTGGTTTATCTTGTGCTTTATACATTGCTTCCATTGCGTACTTTGTATCGTATCACATAGGTTGTTCACCTAGTTGCACATTGATACGTTGCAAATGTATCTATAATTTTTTATGCTACATGCTTGTTGTATATCCAATGCCCTTATGTTTTCCACATGTTTTCTCATGTTTTCCTTTGTTTTCCAGATGTTTTCATCGACTAACCTATTAACGAGATGTTCTATGCTAGTTGTTGTTTTCTATTGTTTTTCTATTTCAGAATTCTTAAAGAAATAATCTAGAAAATGGTTGAAAATCCACGGAGATCGTTTTTTACCCGGAACAAAGACGGAGTCCAAAGAAGAGACAGAGGGGAGACAGGTAGCCCCCAGAGGGGTGCCAGGTGCGGCCCTACCCTAGGCCGCGCCTGGTAAGTCCCTGGGTGCCCCGGCCATCGCCTCTTCGCTTATAAATTGCCCCAAACCCTAAAACGTTCGGGGACAGAGTTATTTTCCACGAAACATATAGAGAGGCGTCGTCACCTCGAAAGTCCAATCTAGGGCTTCTGTAGTCCTGTTTCGGCACCCTGCCGGAGGGGGGAATCGTCATCGGAGGTCTCAACATCGTCATGATCGCCTCCGGACAGATGCGTGAGTAGTTCATCTCGGGATTAGGGTCCATAGCAGTAGCTAGATGGTTGTTCTCTCCATTATGCCTCCATGTTTAGAGTCTCGTGAGCTGCCTCATATGATCGAAACCACTATTATGTCAATCTAAGATGCTTCACTTATATTGGTAGAGAGTTTTAATGTTGCTTGAAACGCTCTCCGGTGTTTATGATTACCTTGGCCACGTAGTTTTTTTCACCTCCAAGAGAGGGTTTATATGCTAGATAGTGGGTTCATGCCTCTCTTAAATTAGTGCTCAAGTGTCAGAAACATGACGGATGGGGGATGTGCTATTGCTACCAGGGAGAAAAAAGTGGTGCTCTTGTCTACGGACGAAGACCAATACTTACATTACATATTGTTTGTAATGCATTTCTCTGTTGCACACAAAGCAATCACATCGTTGATGCAACTTAATACCAGACTGATTTGATGGATAGCTTTTTTGAGGTGGACTTTTAGATATGGATGCATGCTGGATAGCGGTCCATATGCCTTGACGTAATGCCTACAATGTTAGAACATGTGAACTATATCTCATCATTCACGCTAGGCGTTCGGGTTACCCGAAAAAATCGGGATGGGTTATCCGGGTTTTAGAATATTCGCGTTTCTAGGAAGAACACCGCGAGTTTCTCCCGTAATTTGTACTATCCAAAAAATCGGGTACCCGGAAATTTGGGTTCGGGATCGGGAATTCCCGTTTTGCCCGAGATACAACACAGAAAGGAAAAACTATGGCGACTGTAGAGTTGACGCGAGGGGGTGGAAAGTTGGCCGAAGCAGGAGGTCATGGCGAGGTGGGACGACACAAGTAGAGGCCGACGAGCTCGCTGACCGGATCACGCAGAGAGCAGCGGCCGGAGGTTGGAGCCAGCGCGTGAAACACTACTTGCCTGCTGCTAAAGATGCGGCAGGGAGGCTGGTTGGGGCGAGCAGGAAGCGGAGGAGGGCATCATCGATGGCGCATGGGAAGCTCCGTCCAAGCATCTTGCAGATCCCCTGAGCTGAGCGGCGGCCATGCGGGGTGGTGGGCGTTGTCGCCCGGCGGCACACGGGTGTGAGAACTGAGAAGGGGCGAAGGAAGGTGGAGGCGGAGTCGCGTGAGGGGCTGCGGGCACGATCGAGTAGCAACCTAGATTTTCCAATTAGCGTGAATACTAGGTGATTTGGGGCTGGGCTATCTCTATGAGTGTGATTTTTTACTGGACGACAAATTATTTCGGGCTGTTCGGGTTTGTGGCCTTTCACCCGGATTAGTTTAATAAAATTCGGGTTTCCAGAACTGCTACCCGATGTAGCACTCGGGTTTCTCGGGTTGGTGATCGGGTTTTCGGGTTCGGGATTCGGGTATCGGGTTTTATGCCCACCGTGACTCGTCATAATAGTATTGTTATACGTTCATGATTTGTCAATTGCCCAGCTGTAATTTGTTCACCCAACATGTTTTTTTTTCTTTGGAGAGACACCACTACTGAAACTATGGTCCCCGGTCCTATTTTCCTCATTATTGCGACCTTCTTTAAAGCACTTTCATCATTGTTTCCTTGTTGTACCGTTTTTACTATTATTACTTTTCATTACTCTGTATGTTTAATTCTCAAGTTTTCAGCAAGACGAGAAGACTTAGAACCTTCTTGGAAAGTTGGGGACAAGAGAGAGTTTATGTTGTGTGCTGATTTCACGCTTGTTGACGCGCCAGACAACAAGCAACCTTCTCCAAGACTTTGAAGTCCTACTGGTCGATAAACCCTGGTTCCACAATTGGGGGGAAATTTCGCTAGACTACATCATACCTTCCCCTTGGGGTTACCCAACGAGCGTGTGATCACGTCTATGCATCGATAACATTGTGTTTTACTTCTTTAGACCAATCTAAAAAGGAAAAGAAGAAAATTTGGTAGTCACCTATTCACCCCCCCCTCTAGTTGACCTTACCATACTTTCAATTGGTATCATACCCTCGGCTCTTATATAAGGCTTAACCGTCTAAAGAGTAATATGGTCAACGAAGATGACTCCGAGTCTTCTAAGGAGGAAATTGCCAAAATGACTGACACTATAGCGAACCTATAGGAAATAGTTGGAACCATCCAAGCCAAGCTATCCAAGGTTAGCTCTAGTGTTGGTTCAGAGGTTTCCGACATAAAGAAGATGTTAGAAGCCATGATGGGTAAACCTAAGAGGTTCGAGGAATCTCCCAATGTTTCCGATGAGGTAAGTTTGGACATTGGCAGAAATGGAAGCAAACATTGTGAAAGACAAGGCGAAAGCCACGAAAAAGGCTAAGGTTGGAAAGAAGGCCGAGGGCTCCAAGTCTCAATCGGCTAATGGTTCGGGGAATAACTCAAGAGTTCCACCACCTCCTGACTATTTTAAATGTTGGACTTCCTCCCATGCTTCACACTAATGAATTTTCTTCTTCGAAGTTTGGAATGGAATCTCACAATTATGGCTCGTGCACCTCCTTGTGGAGAAGTGTTGTTCATGGATTCATCCTCATCATGGAAACAATTTGACTCCAAGAGAGGATATTGAATATCAACTCAGCAAGACCGCTCTCAACAACATTCAAAAGGATCTCCACAGGAGCATCTCACTCCCATCCGAGGACGCAAGACTTCCAAGGAGGCTTGGGATAGCCTTGACACTTTGTGCCAAGGCAATGAAAGCATCCAATCTTCCAAGTATGATGTTGCTCTAGAGAAGGCCGAAAAATTTGTCATGCAAGAGGATGAGTGAAGAGGATGTGACCTCAACAATCCCCATGGCGAGGGACCTGGGGTTTCGTGAAGGAAAATGCGCTGGTGGACTACTCGGCTTGAGGGGGTTTTGCCCGCCGGATTTTATTCGATGATGTGAAAAGTATCGATTACAGGGGTAATATTTATAGATTGAATCTGGCGCAACTCAGAATCTAGGGTCGTCTATCCCCTCCCATGCTTTATATAGGCGTCCAGGTCCCAGGGGTCGTACGTGAGTTGGACTTTTACCGAGTCGGTTGCTACTTTTCCTATCCTTGATGTCCAAGTCTTTCCCTGTCCTGCTCCTGCATGGGCTTCTTCTGTGGGCCTCCATGCAGCCACTCGAGATCCTTGTCAAGGTACCCCCTAACGGACCGCACTGGGTATGCCCATCGTGGGGGGTCTCTCCAGTGCCCCCACGTCAGTAGCCCCCGAGTGCCTGATAGAGTCAAGGACTCGATCAAGAGACTTAAAACCCCATGCGGATCGACTCAGGTGCTTTTCGATGATCAGCTTCTAAACGATATGACTCAATAGGCTCGATCTACTCGACAGGTCGAGGTCGATTAAAGTCACTCGGGAGATAACTCCATTGGCTTACTCCGGCTTTGAATCCTTAGGCTTGAACCCGGAAAAACCTGGGGTAACTCGACTCGCGCTGCTGAAGTCTTACTGAGTCAAATTCCAGTTGTTAGATATTTTACCCAACGCGTCCGTCAGGATTTTCAGCACATCTGTTGGCATGGAAATGTACCAGGTAGCGCAGCGATGGTGTAAATCCTAGGCCGTTGGAACTAATCCACGGGTGTCGGGGGGCTACCCCCGAGTAGGTCTAAGGCTGGTGGTAAACAATGCTCAATGTACGGTTTGCCGAGTAGGCGACTACCCGGTATCCGGTAGGCGCTATCCGGTGATGAGTACTGAAGGCCAAGAGAAGAGATACAAGTATCGATCTGGATCAACCGGGTAGAGCTCGGGTGATCCGAGTAAGTGGGAAGCTATCCTACTCGGGCACAAAGTCAATGGAGCCATTGAGGAAGATCCCGTGTATCCTGGAGCCGTATAGGCGTGTGGTTCAACTTACTACGCGCATGATTATCCGCGTTGAGACGTGGGAACAGTACGGGTGGGTGGTTGTCTTGTCCTGTCACTGACAGGAGGGACATGACATGTCAGTGACCTACCCTAAGGGGCTGACAGGGTGGACAAGACCTGTCAGCCAGACGGCGCAGAGACTTTCGGCACGGCGTCAGCGGGAACACGGAGGCGTGCGCCGTTGTCATAGTAGAGTTGTCCCATATGTACTTTATATTCTTAGTTTAGTGGATGGCTACCAGTATATAAGGTGGCCAGCCCCCCTCCTGCGCAAGGGGCGTTGAACCAGATCGCATTTATTGCGAGGCATAGCAACTCATAGAGAGAACAGTAGAGAGGGCTGTGCGCTGGCTACTCGGCAGTGAGTGAGACACTGAGAGTTTGTAACTTCTATAATCGGTGTGAACCAATACAGAGAGGTAGGCAGGAGTAGGGGAGTTACCTCCACACGAGGGCCCCGAACCTGGGTAGATTGTGTTGTTTGCAGTGTTCCTGAGCGCGTCTGCTCGACGTGAGATCCCTCCCCGAATACCTACAGCGTCCATCAGCCACAACTTTAGCCATCCTATGGCATCTTTCTTCTCCACTCTACAACAGTTGGCGCCCACCGTCGGGCCAGCAGCAGCGCTGGCTGGGGTACATATTCGGACGGGGCATGTTTCTCCGTCAGGGGAGCACGTGGTTTGTGGTCTTGTCCACAGATTCGGCTCTTTCGACTTCGTCAGCGACAATGCCGGTGATTTCGGCGGCAGGCCCATGCCTGCAGGCGGCTCCGTCCTCTCCTTTGGGACGCATTTGGTGTACGTCGCCACCACCGTCATGCGCGAGTATGCCGAAGTGGTGCTCGTCGCTGAGGACCCTCCCGCTGTTCTCGCTGTCCGCGGGAAGCCGGCTGGCTGCTCTGTGGGCACCGTGGAGGTGATGATGACCGGCCCGGCTATCGTTGCCGGGAAAGGCGCGCCCATTGCGCCTGAAGTCGTCGACGAGCCGGCTGCTCGCAGGGGCCACAAGCCCTACGATATGCCGCAGAACCAACCTGGCTACGTGGATCCTTCTACATCGACTGTGATACCGGCTGCTCGCGTCGGTGTCGTGCACCTCGGTATGCCTATCGCCACAGACGTGGATCCGGCTATGATGAGGGCGAAACTCGAGCAGCAACAACTCGCTTTGCTGCAGGAGGCCCAGGAGATGTATAAGGTTAGGCTTGAGCTTAACTTGGATCAAAATGAGTACAATAGAGCATATGGTTTTACTCCTGTATCTAGAAATCCTAGCAAGATAGGGGTTATTCACCGTAACTTAGGTGTTGAGCTAGCTAGAGATGGTAGAGCTGCTAGCAAGTCTGCCAGTCAAAACACTGCTGGTAGGCCGAAATATAGTTCTCCTGCAAAAACACTTAGAGCTGCAGAGGCAGTTGCTGCCGAGTTGCCAAATCTCACTGGCGAGGCCCATATTAGGTAGCAGGAGCGGCTCAATGAGCTCGTTCTAGAAGCGGGTAGGCAGAATGAGGCTTTCTGGCAGGCCAATCCGGGAGGCGGTGCGTCCCATGTTGTTCATTCGCATGGGGCAAGATCCGTGGACCAGGCCTCATCGCCACCTCCCGACGGTGAGAGGGCCCAGAGTGTGAACTCTGGGAAGAACAGACAGATGCAGGTGTACGACCTGGCTGTCGCCGGAAAACAGCACGCTGTAGAGCGGCAGCCCGGCCAAAAACACAATGCTGCAAACGCTGGCCGTCAGGCTGCCAGAGTTCATCAAGAGGGGCAAGGAGGAAACCGAGATGGTCCATCTCGGCAACATGTTGCTAACCCGGTTCAGCATGTTGTTCAGCCACAGGTGGTTGCTACTGTGGCCAACCCGGTTGTTCAACCCGGTCCAGTGTACCAGGACCACTACGACGACGGGTACTCGGCAATGGAGCTAGCCGGGTACGCCGACCCAAGAGATCTCGCAGCTCGGTTGGGAGGAAGAATGCTGGAGCCAAGTGATGCAAGGTACAAGCTGGACCGACTCTATCGGTCCGAGGAGATAGAAGCAAGAGGTCCACCCGGGCCGAGCTGTTTTGGTCCCAGGATTATGGGGGATCCGCGTGTGGCTAAGTTTCAGCTGGCTAGAGGGACCAAGACCTATGATGGAAGCACCAAGCCAGAGGACTGGCTGAATGATTATGTGAATGCCGTATACGTTGCATGTGGCAACAGGAGATGGGATGTTCGGTATGTGCCCCAGATGCTGGAGGGCCCTGCCCGGATCTGGCTGAATAACCTGCCGAAATACAGTATCAACTGCTGGCTTGACTTCTCGGAGGCCTTCATCAGCAACTTCACCAGCACTTACAAGAGTCCGAGCCGGCGGCAACAGCTCTCGGCGTGCAAGCAAAGAGAAGAGGAAACTGACCGCGAGTACCTTACTCGGTGGAGCACTTTGAGGAACACCTGTGAGGGTGTGAACGAGTCACAGGCCATTGCCTGGTTTGCGCAAGGTTGCCGACATGGCAGCATGCTGTGGCAGAAACTTCAGAGGGAGATGCCGAGTACCCTCGCCGAGACGATCAAGATTGCAGATATGTATACTCTCGACGACCCTACTCAGCCTCTGCTTGATTCCTTCGAGCCCAAGAGAAAGCACCATGATGGATCCTGGCGCCATGACCGCCAGGACTTCCGCAACAAGAGAAGAGAAGACCGTCCGGATATCCGCTACGGGTCTGACCATGTAGCTGCTGTTACCCAAGATCAAGGTGCTACCGGGAGCAGCCAAAGGCAAAAAACTGCTGGAGCCCAATACGGGCAAAACCAGACGCAGGGCCAGAACTTCAAGAAGCAGTACAATGCTCCCCAACAGAACAATGCCTCCCAGGAGTCCAGAGATCCTGCAAGATTTCTCTTCGAGAACATGAAGGATGGACCATGTAGCTTCCATACTCGGCATCCGAGTAGGCCAGCCAACCACACTACCCGGCAGCACAGCTGGTGGGACCGGATCAAGAGCGAGGCTTTTGGTCAGCTGCCTCCTCCTCCTCCTCTTCCGCTCTCGGGTGCCAACGTGCAGCCTATTCGGGCAGCTGCCCCCAGGCCGCCCGAGAACCAGAGGAGGGAGAACGTGAACCAAGTGGTGCAGGGAGCCAACAACAACTACAACCGCAACTTCAACAACAACAACCGCAACAACAACTACTACACCCACAACGACAACCGCAACAATGCCAACCATAACAACAACAACAATGGAGGTGCTGGGGACCAGAACCAGTACCAGGAACACCACGAGAGCTACATGGTGTTCACCACTGAGCCGGATGACAAGCAGTTCCAGCGCAGACGCGCGATGGAGGTGAATGTCGTGATGACGTCTGTGCCGCATTACATGGAGTGGTGCGACCAGGAGATAGTCTGGTCCAGAGCAGATCCTCCCAAGATAATGCCCAACCCGGGTACATATGCTCTGGTGGTGGACCCCACTTTCTTGGGGACCAAGAAGAACGTGAAGTTCAGCAAGGTACTGATCGACAACGGGAGCAGCATCAACATCATGTACCGAGATACCATGGAGAAGCTCGGCCTTGCCGAGAACATGCTGCTACCCAGCCAGACCACCTTTCACGGCATTGTGCCGGGAGTATCTTGTGCTCCTTTCAGGCCGCATCTGGATGGATGTGCTTTTCGGCACCAGGGAGACCTGCCGGACCGAGTGCCTGCAATTTGAGGTGGTTTATCTTCACAGCCCCTACCACGCCCTACTCGGTAGGCCTGCTCTGACCAAGTTCATGGCCTCAACTCATGCGGCCTATCTGAAGCTGAAGATCCTTGGCCCCAATGGCATCATCACCATCTCGGGTGAGTACAAGCGCTCCCTGGAGTGTGCATCTGCTGGATCTCGGCTTGCCGAATCCATGGTCATTGCTGCCGAGAAGAAGAAGATACATGAGGTAGTGGCCATGGCCCAGACAGCTCAAGTAGGTATGCCTGGCATGCCGAGTTCTCAGTATGGGGCCACTTTCCAGGCCTCCCAAGAGACAAAGAAGGTGCAGATTGACCCGGAGTTCCCGGAGCGTGTGTCCATCATTGGTGCCGGGTTGGAGGATAAATAGGAAAGCGAGCTCATCCACTTCCTCCGTGAGAATCGTGATGTCTTTGCATGGTCCAATCAGGACCTGCCAGGCGTCCCGAGGGAGTTGGTTGAGCACTCGTTGCATGTGCGCCCTGACGCCAAGACGGTTAAGCAGGCAATGCGCCGCTTTGCGGCTAAGAGGAGAAAATCTATTGGTGACGAGATCACAAAGCTGCTGACAAGTGGATTTATTATGGAGGTACTGCATCCGGATTGGTTGGCCAATCCGGTCATGGTGGAGAAAAAGAAGGAGGATCCCAAGGCTGATGTGGCCTGGCGCATGTGCGTGGACTACACCGACTTGAACAAGGCTTGTCCCAAGGACCCGTCCCCGCTACCCCGCATAGATCAGGTGATCGATTCCACTGCCGGGTGCGAACTTTTGTCTTTCATTAATGCCTACACTAGTTTTCACCAGATACATCTGAACCCGGCTGATCAAATAAAGACTGATTTTATTACCCCGTACGGGGCTTATTGCTATCTTGTCATGTGTTTTGGGATGAGAAATGTTGGGGCTACATATCAGAGGTGCATGCAGAAATGCTTGCATGACCAGATAGGCAAGAATGTGCAGGTGTATGTAGATGAGATTGTCATCAAAACAAAAGAAAAACACACTCTGCTGAGCGATATTGAGGAAACATTTGCCAGCTTGCGCAAATACCGGATGAAACTGAATCCAACAAAGTGCACATTTGGCGTCCCGGCTGGCAAGCTACTCGGCTTCTTGGTATCCAATTGGGGCATTGAGGCCAATCCTTCAAAGATAAAAGCTATAGAGAGCATGTCTTTGCCGAGATCACTCAAGGATGTGCAGAATTTCACCGGGTGCTTGGCTTCTCTTAGCCGCTTCCTGGGAAGAATGGGGAGAAGGCCTTGCCTCTCTATCAGCTCATGAAGAAAAGTGACAAGTTCATCTAGACCCCGCAAGCTGATGTGGCCTTCAAAGAACTCAAGACCATGCTGGTTAGTGCTCCCATCCTGGCAAGCCCTTTGCCTAAGGAGCCAATGCTGCTTTATATTGCGGCCACCAACCGAGTAGTCAGCGTGGTGGTGGTAGTGGAACGAGAAGAGGAAGGCAAGACCGTGCAGCGGCCAGTGTATTATCTCAGCGAGGTGCTGTCCAACTCCAAGCAAAATTATCCACACTACCAGAAGATGACATACGGCGTATACCTGGGTGCAAAGAAACTCAAGCACTATTTCCAGGAGCATCCCATCACGGTGGTGAGCACTGCTCCTATCTCATATATTATGGGCAACAAGGATGCAAGCGGCCAGGTAGCCAAATGGGCGATTGAGCTAGCCGCGTACACTCTGCTGTACGCGAGAAGAGAAGCAATCAAGTCTTAGACCCTGGCGGATTTCTTGGTGGATTGGGCCGAGATGCAGTATGAGCCTCCCTTGCCGGAAACCAATTTCTCGAGGATGCACTTTGATGGCTCCAAAGTAAAAGAAGGGCTCGATGCCGGTGTGGTGCTCACCTCGCCCAAGCGAGATCAACTCAGATATGTGTTGCAGATCCACTTCTCGGCGTCCAATAATGTAGCCGAGTACGAAGCACTGGTACATGGCCTGAGAGTGTCCAAGGAGATTGGAGTCCGGCGGATCGTATTCTATGGCGACTCGGACCTGGTAGTTCAACAAGTCTCGGGGACTTGGGACGTGTTGGATGCCAACATGGCATCTTACCGGTTCCTCGTCCAAAATATGACGGGATTCTTTGATGGGTGTGAGTTTCATCACATTCACCAAGCTAAGAATGATGCAGCGGATAACTTGTCCAAGTTGGGATCTTCTCGGCAGTTCATCCCGCCTGGGATTGCTTTGGAGCATTTGAGGAAGCCATCCATCAAGCCTTCTCCCAACTCGGAGTCAATATTCATTTCGGGGCTGCTGGACTCGGAAGCTGTTCCCATGGAGATTGATTGGGAGGGCTCAAAAGAGAACCCGGGGACTGCTCCATCAAACCCGGGGACTACCTCTGCAAACCCGGGGACTGTCGCATTCATCGAGGGGATCATTTCTCAGTACTCGGGGACTCGGGAACTTGTCTCCGACTCGGAGCAGGTCATGGCAGCTGATCCAATGGAAGTGGACGAACCAGTGTTTCCTATCCGGGAGACACCGAGTTGGGCTTTGCCCATATTATCCTTTCTAATGGATGGCGCATTGCCGAGTGACGAGGTCACATCCAGGCAGATACAGAGAAGATCTAAGGGCTACACCAGCAATCCATCATCAACAAGGAGCTGCACAAGAGAAGTCCTACTGGTGTGCTTCAACGCTGTGTAGAACCAGAAGAAGGAGAAGAGATCCTAAGAGAAATACATCAAGGAGAGTGTGGGCATCATGCCTCATCTTGGGCTCTGGTCAAGAAGGCATTCCAGCATGGTTTCTTTTGGCTCACTGCCTTGCAACAAGCAGAAGATCTAGTGAGAAAGTGCAATGGGTGCCAAAGATATGCAAGCAAGATTCATATAACAGCTTCCGAGTTGAAGACCATCCCTATCACTTGTCCTTTTGCAGTATGGTTTTTGGATATGGTAGGCCCTTTCAAGCCAGCTAGAGGCAACATGACTCACATCTTGGTCATGGTGGAAAAGTTTACCAAGTGGATTGAAGTAAAGCCTATCCGGAAATGTGACGGAAACACATCAGTGAGCTTCTTGAAGGATATCATTCTGAGATACGGCTACCCGCATGGAATCATCACGGACAATGGAACTAACTTTGCTGAGGGAGCCTTTGCTAGGTTCTGCAAAGAGAAGCGGATCCGGCTAGACGTTGCGTCAGTCGCGCATCCGGCTTCGAATGGGAAAGTGGAAAGAGCTAATGGCATGGTCCTTCCTGGGATAAAGCCAAGACTGATTGAGCCATTACAGCGAACCCCTGGTCGTTGGCTGGACGAGTTGCCGGTGGTGTTGTGGAGTCTAAGGACTACCCCTAACCGATCAACCGGATACACACCATTCTTCCTGGTATATGGAGCAGAGGCCGTGTTGCCCACTGACCTTGAGTATGACTCACCCAGAGTAACCCTCTATACTGAGGCAGAGGCAAGAGAAGACCGAGAAGATGATGTGGACCTGCTCGAGGAAGCAAGAGAGTTAACTCTGTCCCGCTCAGCTGTATATCAACAGAATTTAAGAAGATATCATAGCTGGAAAGTAAGCCCAAGGGTTTTCCGAGAAGGAGACATGGTCCTTAGGCTCGTACAGCGCACAGCCGGGATGCACAAGCTATCCCCTCCGTGGGAAGGGCCTTTCATTGTGAGCAAGGCTCTGCACAATGATGCCTATTATCTCATCGATGCACATGCACCTCAGAAGAACAGGGCGGATAAATCCAGAGAAGAATCCAAACGTCCCTGGAATGTAGCTCTACTCCGTCGTTTTCATTCATGAGCAAACATTGTATGTATCTCCTCAACCGAGTTAATATCAAGTCGGCACTCTGAATTCAAACTCGGGGACTACCTTTGCCAAACTTGCTCTATGTCATTTACTTTATTTCCTTTGCCTACTCGGTTCTTCTACTCAAAATTTCACAGCGTACGTTAAGTAGTGTGTTTAAACCCAAGGGCCAACTCTTCGAATCTGCTGCTGTCCGCAACCCGGCTTCATGGCAAGCAAGATAACAAGCCAAAGGTCAATGAACACATGAAAAAACTGCTAAGGAAAGAAGAATACAACAACCGAGTAGGATGTCTTTCCTTTTCTGTCCTTTCGGCTAAGTGTGGGGCAGCGTTAGCATTCAAATCTCAGAGTGGTTAAGTATCTGAAACTTGGTTTTTGAAATCTTGTGACTCGACTACCAAAAAGCCACAAGTGGCAGGTAAGAGCAAGGACAAAAGAACTAAGTGGATGAAAAAAGCAACTCGGGGACTCGCATCTTAACGCAATCCGGCATTGAGCCAGTCTTGCTAAAACAAACTATGTAACACTGAGTAGCACAAGAAGCGATAAAGTATTTGTTACATCTGCACCCGGCATACCGGGGATCTGATACGTGTTTAAGAATAAAAAGTGCAGGAATATAGGAAACTGTTGATGTGGTAGAGGTCATCTCGGTGTTGGTTGACTCCTGCGGGCTCGGAGGCTGGAGTTGTGGAAGCAGGCTCTAGAGCAATGGAGGTTGGAGTAGCGGAGGTAGGCTCAGATGCGACATTGGTGGCCTGGGCAACAGAGTCACCGGGTGGAGGAGCGAGCTCGGATGCGATGTTCTCGGTTGCAGCCCCAGTTTTGCCCAACTCGGGAGCGGGAGTGTCAATCACCATCTCGGTGGTGACAACTCCATCCTGGGCGGCGGGCTGCAACTCAACCCGGGCCTCGTCAGAACCAGCTCCTGGCTTGATGATTTCTGGATCCACCTCTGTTGTGGACTCCTCAACAGCGTTGCCCTGCTCGGTCTCTTCCTCTCCAGCATTGTCCTGCTCCTCCTCTTCGTCACCAATGTTGCCGTCTTCACCAGCATCTCCGTCACCCTCAGCTTCATCCTCATCATCTTCTTCAACATCGGTATCCGGCTCCAAGGGGCCGTCGATGTACTGATGTGTTTCTGCGTAGGAGGCAAGCTCGTAGGCAACCTCTTTCCGGCGCAAGACGCACTCATCCCGGCCAGTCCACTTAGAGCCATTCCGGAGGGTACTGATCCTATCAAGATCCAGATTTTCGTACCAGGACAGTATGAAGTGCAGGGCCTCATCCGCACCAGCCTGGGCTGCGGAGGCACGCCACTTCTTCAACTCCTCCTTGACATGGTTAAGATTGGCCGCCATCTCGTTGATAGTATCTGGAATCTGACTCTCTGGCCAGAACAGCTTGTGCAGATTCATGGCAGTAGAAACCATGGAGGCGCCCAAGCCCTTGAGAGAGATTACCCGGGTCTTGATGCTCTCAACGCGATCATCGATGGTGGTGGATTCATCAGTGTTGAGGCCGGAAGCTGCCCTTGCTCTTCTTGCCTTCCCCCATAGCGGTCTCGGCAGCAGCATTGAAGTCCGGGAAGGTATCTGGTGAAGGGCATGCTAGTTTGAGTCAGAAGAGAGAACCGAGAAGAAGGAAAACCGGATAGAAAAAGTTGGAAGTACAAAAACCAAGTAGAAGGGAGAATAGTGGGAACTCACAGCTCAATTCCAGGACAAGGGCCCCTAGTCGGGTCGTCCAGCCATCAACGAGCCGAATGTGCCTATCCTGAAGACAGCGTGAATCATTCACCATGCCCTCGAGAGATTGATTTCTCTCCCTCGGAGATCTAATCTCTCTCTCGAGCTCGGTCTTCTCCGCGGCAGCCCGGTTCAACGCTATTTTCTTCTCATTCCCGGCTTCAATCACAGTCTTGAGTGCGTCAGTAAGCTCGAGTTTGAGCTTATGAACTTCAGGCTTCTCGGCATTCAGGCTCTTCTCCAGCTGGGCCTCTCGGGCCTGCACCTGTTGCTGCGCCTCAGCCGGGGTGAGGCACCCTTGGTGCTGCTCACGGAAGGCTTTGTACTCTTCTGCGGGTAGAGCAACTCATTTAGCACTGTGAGCAAGCAACAGAAACCAGGTGAAGGGAAGAGAAGGGTCAGTTCACCTTCCAGGGAGGAAATTTTAATCTGCACTAATGCAGCCATGACCTCGTAGTCCTAGTGCCTATCAACGAGAGCCCTAAGCTCACCTGTAGAGAAGACAAAGATTGAGCAAAAGAAAAAAATGGGCGTAAACACATAACGCACAAACCAAAATGCTAAGTACTTACTTTCAACAGAGAACAACTTGATGGTAGTATCTGTGGCATGCTTCTCCAGAGCGTCCCTCTCGCTCTTCTCGAACTCCAGCACCCAGTTTCTATCTCTGATGGCCTGGTGCGACCACAGAAGCTGACGGAAAACCTTGGTCCGGGTCTCAGTGCACTCCTGAAGAGAAGAAAAAAGTGTCGTGAGTTGGAAGATTCGGACCGAGTAGATCGCAACTCGGTTGAGCATTATCTACTTGGCCCAAATCTTGGGGACTGGATGGTAGATAAAGCAAAGTCTAAAAAGAGGAAGGTTGGCAACTCGGAAAAGTCAAAAAGGAAAGGCACTTACCCGGTTGGTCTTTTCAGCATCTTCGGCAGCTTTGCGCAGGCAGGACAGCTTATGCGCCTGGGTGCTGCTGGAGGAGGACATCGCCATGGTAACAGGACCAACATCGGCCTTGTTCCACATCTGCCGATAGTTATCGATGTTTTTCAGCTGCATACCGTCCCATTCGGGGCGGCCAAATCTCTTGCTGTCCCAGTCTCTCTCGATTTATCATATCCGGTCAAGAACAGTGCCTACATCTTCTGGGAAATCATACTCGTCATCTATGGGGGGGAGTTTCATCTCGGATAGTCAGGGAAGTGTTCTTGCCCTTGGATCCGGAACGGGCCAGGGCCTTTCGCTGCTTCAGCTGAGCCAACCGATCGGCTTCTCGTGCCATCTTGATCTTGTGCTGCTCCTGCAACTCGACCCAATGATCCGGGAAGTTCGGAGGCTTGGTGGTGCCACTGGCGCCCGAGCCGGGAGCTTGTTCTTCAGCAGGGGAAAATTTGATGTTGGTCTATACCAGTTTTGTGTTCCGATTAGGGGCCTTAGCCTACTTGGGCTTGTTGAGTGGCCAGTTGGTCTTCTTGGGTGGCGATAGCTGCTGCGCGGGTTGCCCGCCTTGCTGAGCACCTGGCAGTAGGTACTCTGAGGTCTGAGGGGCCCGCTGCCGCTTCTCGGGTGGTTGCGGACCGGTCTGCCCTGCGCCTCGCTTGGGTTGCACCCTGGTTTGCTGCGAAGCCGTCTTTGCTGCTGAGGCGGCTGGCTGCTTCTTGGAGATGGGCTCGGGAGCTTGCTGCTGTGGCGTTGGCGTTTTCTTGGGCGGACGCATGTAGCTGTTCAGCTGGTGCAGCGTCAGGCCTGACTTGGCCTTGCGGCGTTGGCTGCTCCGCAACCCGGTCCTGCCTGGGAGGGATCCCTTGCCGCTGCTCGACGGGAATCTCCTCTCGATGCTCGGCAGCAGGGTCTGGTTGCTCCATGGCGGAGTCGTCTTTCCGCTGCTCGGCAGCGTTCTCTCTGGGCCCCTCGGCGGACGCCGCAGGTGGCGATGGTGGTATCTCGGTGGTGGGCTCCTGGGCAGCCTGTTGAGTGTTGGGCTGCGGCTGCTCTGAATCTTGCTCTGTCTCCATCTCGGCGCCGGCGTTCTCGGCACCGAGATCGTGTTCTTCTCTGGGAGGGAAGGACATCTGCGTCCTGCCCTCTGGCTGGTTGTTCCCTTCATCATCAGAATGGTTCACGACTTCTGGGGACGCACTTGTCTTGGGGGGCTCGTTGATGGCCTCAGCATCGAGTGCATCACTGAGAAGATAAAAAGAGAAGAAAAGTCAAAGGGATGCAGAGAAGGAAGAGAGCAGAAGGGGAAAAGAGAAGGTTATGAAAAGCGAGTGATAAGGACAACTCGAAAGCCCTTACCCATCAACAGCTGGGTGCCTCATGCGCGTGGCGGTCTTCTTGCCAACTTTCTTCTTTACCTTCTTGGCAGGGGGCTCCAGTGCTCCGCTGCCCGCTCTCTTCTTGGTTCCTGTGGGGGCGGCTATGGAAACAGGTGCCACGTCAAGTGGCTCCTCCCCCTCCTCCTCCACCTCCGGGTCGTCCACGACTGGAATAAGCAAGTATGAGAGAAAGAAATGAGAAAGGTCAAATTATGAAGGGAGGTGCACGCATCTGAACTCGGTCACCTTCTTCATCATCGGACCAGTCCCGAATAGAGGTGTAATCTCGGGACTTACCGTCTTGACCATCACGAGGGATACAAAGCGTATCCTGAACGTCAAACGCCTTCGTGTCGTCCTTGGTCCTGTCCGGTTTCTAGTTCCTCTCGAAGACGGCATCGTCCTCCTTTTTCTAACGAGCGATATGCTGAAAGTGCAAACACAAAGCATGGTAAGTTAAATCTCAACAGAGGGGTTATACTCGGTCTAGCATGCAATCATAAAGCACACAGAGCTAAGGCCTAGAAGAGGAAAATGAGTAGAAATTCTACTCGGCCTAACATGCAAACAGAAAGCATTTACAACTAAGTCTTAAAATAGGAAAGATGGAGGCTCTACTCTGAACAACATGCACACATAAAGCATAATAAGGTAAGCTCTAAATAGAGGAACTCTATCCGGTATGAGATGCAGACATAAAGCATATTGGGATAAGCCCAAGGAGAAAAGTCTAAGGTGTTCCCTATTCGGTATGAAGTGAAGAAATGAGAATTAAGATCAACTAAGTGTGCAGAGAGGAATACTTACTTGGGGAATGGGTTTACTGCGGCTATACGGCACAAAGCCGTAGAACCAGGTATCCGAGAGCGTAGCCCTGAGGATGGACTTGGCCCAAATCGCGACCTCCACCTTGGTAAGCTCAGAAGTGGTGGTCCGAGTACAGTCCCGAGCACCGCCCATGTAGCACATCTTGTGTACTCTTTCCTGGAAAGGGAGTACTAGGCGCTCTACCCAGCAGGCGACCTGGGTCGTCCTTGAGGAGTCCCTCCTTCACCAGCGCATGCAGGCGGTCGTCAACTTGGTTGACGTCCCTCAGTGTCTTCCTGGGATGGTATCCCCAATTCCGCATCTCGGTTGGGGCACATCCTGGAATGCTGGCAACTTGATGAGGTCCACCGCCTCCTCGCCCTCCGCAGGAGTTGGGTTCTTCACGTAGAAGAACCCCCTCTGCCATTTGCGGCAGGTATCAAGCCCGAGTACCCACGGGTGGATAACCGTGGGACGCTGGAGCATCATCGCGGCGCCCGCCTGAGTCATTTCTTTTGGGGCGATTGGGTTTGTGGGATTAGGAACTACTTGTTGGCGGAGGAAAAAATTTGGCCCAGGTGTCTACCGTGGGGTAGACACCGAGAAAGGCTTCGCAGACGGCGGCGTGGGTGGAAACCATGGCTACGGCATTGGCGGGTAGATGGTGTGGCTGAAGGCCGAAATGGCGCAAGAAATCCTGCATAAATTTGGAGATGGGAAGGACAAATCCACGCTTGAAGTGGCTCAAGAATACCACATACTCACCGGGACCGGGAGTTGGGACGAGTTCCTTCTCGGGCGGGCGACAGATGACGCCGGGAGGGACCCGCCGTGTGTTTACCAGCCATTGGCAATCCGACGCTTTCACGTTGGAGCCCTCCTAGCCGGCGCGCAGCGGCGCGGCCTCCTCCTCGTGCAGATCCTCGAAGGCGGCCTCACGCTCCATTGATGTTCCTCCAGTGAAGAAGCGGAGGCGCGAGGCAGAAGACGAAGGCGGAGCGCGGCGGAGTGCGGGATGAGCTCTTCCTCTCTAGATTCACGGAACGGTGATGTGCTGCAAGTTCGTGGCGGCGCTGGTTCTCGCGGTGGAGGCGAAGGCGAAGAGGAAGCGAGAGTGGGGAAAGTGCAAGGAAGATTGGGCAGAGGGCGGCGCAGGGTATTTAAACCGCCTGGACTACAGTTGCCACTTATGATTAATCATGGGCAGGATCGTGCAGTGCGGGAGTTAACGCGCCCGTTAGAACGCACACAGCGAAATAAATCGCGCGTAACAGGCGCAGTTAATCCCACGATGCAGATCGTGGGCTGTCAAGTGCCTGTGTGACGCGACACGACAGTCGGTGTGCCATAGGTGCAGTGATGGGCGTGTGCCGTGCAGTCACGCCAGAACCGAGGCGTCGTGGGTACGCGTGCTTGACACGTGCACAGCCTGGACACGAGAAGATAGAGCTGCTCTGGATCGGGCGGCAAAGTATTGAAAATTTCACTAGTGTTGGGTTCTCGGTAGAACTCAGCATTTCGTGATCTACTCGGTGGAGAGATGAAAACTCCAAGGGCCAAAATAAGAAAAATCCGAATATAGATTATGGGTGTCCGAGTTGAGGAGCAACTCGGGCACATTTCATCATGGAGACAATTTAATTAAAGCTGGCAGGGCCCAACGACCAAGTTCGCCGGACTCTACCAGCTTTGTGGACTAATGTCGGGGGGCTACCCCCGAGTAGGGGTAAGGCTGGTGGTAAACAATGCTCAATGTACGGTTTGCCGAGTAGGCGACTACCCGATATCCAGTAGGCGCTATCCGGTGATGAGTACTGAAGGCCAAGAGAAGAGATACAAGTATCGATCTGGATCAACCGGGTAGAGCTCGGGTGATCCGAGTAAGTGGGAAGCTATCCTACTCGGGCACAAAGTCAATGGAGCTCTTGAGGAAGATCCCGCGTATCCCGAGCCATACAGGCGTGCGGTTCAACTTCCTAGGCGCATGATTATCCGCGTTGAGACGTGGGAATAGTACGGGTGGGTGGTTGTCTTGTCCTGTCACTGACAGGGGGACAGGACATGTCAGTGACCTACCCTAAGGGGCTGACAGGGTGGACAAGACCTGTCAGCCGGACGGCGCAGAGACTTTCGGCATGGCGTCAGCGGGAACACGGAGGCGTGCGCCGTTTTCATAGTAGATTTGTCCCATGTGTACTTTCTATTCTTAGTTTAGTGGCTGGCTACCAGTATATAAGGTGGCCAGCCCCCCTCCTGCGCAAGGGACGTTGAACCAGAGCGCATTTATTGCGAGGCATAGCAACTCACAGAGAGAACAGTAGAGAGGGTTGAGCGATGGCTACTCGGCAGTGAGTGATACACTGAGAGTTTGTAACTTCTATACTCGGTGTGAACCAATACAGAGAGGTGGGCAGGACTAGGGGTGTTACCTCCACACGAGGGCCCCGAACCTGGGTAGATTGTGTGTTTTGAAGTGTTTCTGAGCGCGTCTACTCAACGTGCGATCCCTCCCCGAATACCTGCAGCGTCCATCGGCCCCAACTTTAGCCATCCTATGGCATCTGTCTTCTCCACTCCACGACAGCAGGTCTTACCTTCATACAATGAGTATGGCATCCAGAGTTTTAACGCAGTTGTGCGATCTAGGAAAACAAAGTTCTCTGGCACAATTCATTTTAGTCGGTTTTTTGAGTGACAAAGGAGGAGACCTCAAATTTGTACTTTCTCAAAAAAAAAATTTTCCTCGTGAAAAGGACCTCACAGAATTCGAGTGATATTTCTGATCACCCGAGTACTTTTCCATTCGAGTGTCTACGTCAGCCAGTGACACACCGATCTATTTTTACTATCAGGACTAGAAGTTTCCAGAGGTGAACTTATCCTGTCAGAAGATAACTTGCGAGTGGGGTTTGACCACCTTTTGACTATTCAATGCGCGATAATGTAGGGATTTCTTAGTAAATTCATAGATTCCCGTGCATAGGAGCGGCATGGAGGCGTGATATGTCATAAACGTATCCATAATTTATGATGTTCCATGTTGTTTTCATGCCATATGCTACATGTTTTCTTTACACTTTATATCATTTTTATCGATTTCCTGGGACTAACCTATTGACAATATGCCACAGAGCCAGTTCCTGTTTTCTGCTATTTTTAGTTTTAGAAAAGTTCTTCCGAAAATATTCTCGGAATTGGACGATTCGAAGCCCGGAAGTCCAAGAAAGTCGTCGCGCACACGGAGTCCGGAGGGGAGACATGATACGTCATAAACATATTCTTAATTTCTGATGTTCCATGTTGTTTTCATGCCATATGCTACATGTTTTCCTTACACTTTATGTCATTTTTATCGATTTCCCAGGACTAACTTATTGACAAGATGCCACAGAGCAACTTCCAGTTTTCTGCTATTTTTAGTTTCAGAAAAGTTGTTCTGGAAATATTCTTGGAATTGGACGATTCAAAAGCCAGAAGTCTTAGAATTCCCGGAGGGTCCACGGAGTCCCGAATAGACCCGAAGGGGGGCCACAGGGTGGCCACACCATAGGGTAGCGTGGCCTACCCCCTGGCCGCCCCACCAGGTGGTGTGGGCCCCCTGGCCACCCACCGACATCGCCTTTTCGCCTATATATGACTACCTGTGCATAAATCCTAAATCAATCAGCCTTTTTCCACGAAAAGTTACGTGCCTCCGCCGCCACCGCCGACAAGTTTTGGGGGGTAGAAATCTCTATTCCTGCACTCTGCCGGACGGGGAAGTGCCCCCGGAGCCATCTCCCATCGACTCCACCGCCATCTTCATCGCCGTTGCTATCTCCTATGATGAGGAGGGAGTAGTTCTCCCCCGGGGATGAGGGCTCTACCGGTAGCTATGTGTTTCATCTCTCTCTCCCATGGTGTGATCTTTCTATGATCGTGAGCTTTGTAATCTAGTTGAATAAGTAGATGTTACTCTTCATCTGTTATGCTACTCAAGTGGTTTTGTTATGAGATCTCCGTAAACACTTTGATCACGGTGTAAAGGTGACAGTGTGTGCACCGTGTGGTTTAGAATGATATTTATATCTTGTGTTGGATGACCCAATGAAATTGTGGTGTTTGTCTAGTACCCTCTAGGGCGCTCAAGTTGACAGTGTGGGGTTAACTAGACATGGATTGCGACTTTGAGGAGTGCTGTTACAACCCTACACAATGAATTGGTGTTTGTTATTCAACCGGAGAGTGGTTCGGAGTAGCATAGTGAAGAGAGATATTTATGCATTCAAATGTGTTATCATTGTTGAGAGTCTCCGCTAGTGAAAGTAGGATCCCTAGGCCTTGTTTCTAAGCATTGAAACACCGTTTATAATCAGTTTTGCTACATGTTTGCTTTCTGCCATTTTTATTTCAGATTGCTATTATCACTTATAATCATCCATATTACTTGTATTTCACTCTCTCTTCGCTGAACTAGTGCACCTATACAACTAACAATTGTATTAGGTGTGTTGGGGACACAAGAGACTTCTTGTATCGATATTGCAGGGTTGCTTGAGAGGGATACCTTTGACCTCTACCTTCCTGAGTTCGATAAACCTTGGGTGATCCACTTAAGGGAAACTTGCTACTGTTCTACAAACCTATGCACTTGGAGGCCCAACACTGTCTACAAGAATAGAAGCGTGCGTAGACATCAAGCAATTTTTTGGCGTTGTTGCCGGGGAGGTCTGGTAAAAGGTACTCACATCCTCTGTGAGTGCTCAAAGTTATTTCCTTTAGATTATGCAATTATATCTTTTTGTTTCTTGTTTTTATTTTCACTAGTTAGCCTTAATGGAAAACAACAAAAATATGACAGAGCTTTATAATCTTTATCATGAGTTAGGACATGAATGTAGCATCCTCGCATTTAATAATGTAAGAACTACTGTGTTAAGTTCTAGTCCCTGGATCAATGCTAGCACCATAGAACAAGATGTAAAGTATCATTGCAGAAGTATCGAAATTATTACAAAAGATCCAAAATAGCCAAGTATAGCTTTATTACAAAGTGCATAGTCTTGAAAGACTAGCAAAACTCAGAGTTTCTAAACAACAGAATAAAGGTTGCAATTAGCCTCCATCTTCAATCATGCGCCACATGCATTACATGTTGGGTGTAGACTCGAGTCCAAGCACTTGATCAAACTTCATCCTCAGAATTTCCTGCACGTTGGAATATGCAGCCCCCGAAGGAGGTTAAGTACAAACAATGTACTGGCAAATGACACTATGGTGGATATAAAATGGCAAGTCTAAACTACATGCATATCTGGCTTGGTGGAGTTTAGGCTATTTGCAAAAAGTAAGTTTTTCCCTATCACTTTTGAAAAAGAGTTTTCTTTCAAAGATTGGCATCATGGGACACACCCATGAGCACCACGGCTAATGTTTCTTTAGCCAAATTTTACTTCTTCAAAAACGGTGTTGAGATTCTTCTATCCATCCTTGTCTAGCTGCTCGAAGTTGTCCATTACCGGGGACACGACTATGATCATAGTTTCTAACTCTACAGAGGTTGTGCACTTTCACCCTTTGCCTTCAATTAGCCCAAACATCCTATACACGTGGATTGCATCATGGAAAGGAGAGAATTGAGACGAGATCTTTCAGAAGCAAGAATTCAACCCAACCAGCAAGACCTGTTCCACCTAAAATTATGCTACATCTTCATGTCAAGCATGGGCTGAACTCTCACAACTTAGTTGATCAAGACAGAGCACATATGTCAAAGGGCTGCACGGGATCCTACTAAACTTAAAGGACTTGGTAATCTCTTTGTTTCCTGGGGGGCATTCCTCAAGTGAACTCCTTAGGAGATTAAAGGCCCTAAGGAGACACTCAACTTTCGACAACCACGCAATACCAATCCACCCAGGTGGTTCATTGAAGTTTATACTTAGAAATTTTCCACAAATTGGGTAAAGCAAATTTGTAGCAAGGCTAAGCATCTACTGAGTACTAAGTCTCCAAAATAACAAGTCTAAAGGATGGCTACACACTACTTGGGTTTTGCATAGCATGATAATAACTTAGTAAAAATTCCCTATCATGCGTACTACTCAAAAACACTAGTAATGCATAGTGAAAAATATGGGAGATTTGATAGTGTGTCACTTGCCTTGGCAATAGGATGAACAATCACAACAATAATAACAGCAACAAGAGTAGACTTGCTCCACTTCACAATCTAAACAAGCAAAACAAGCCACACATAAACATATAAAACAAACATAACATAGAATACAAAAACATGTATGCATGTTATGCAATGATCAAATTAATGCACAAAATTCACAACTAGTAATAATTACTAACAATGATGTTCTCTTATGTTAATAACATGGTTATGAGGCATGCAAAACATATTAATTATCAAATTATAATTATTAGTATTGCTAGGGTTCTAATATAGGCTAATATGAAGATTAATAGGGTTTTTGTTACAAAGGTGCATAGATAATTTTTCCAACGGTTCGAATGGATAGAGGACATCAAAAGAAAACCATAGCAATTGATTTCACCTAAAAAGGGTTTATAGATTAAAAGTTATGCCCAAAATAGTGATTAACATAGATCTACAAATAACATGTGAGTGCACGTTTCAAATTTTAAATTTTAATAGCCTAGATTAATCTACACATTGTGCTGATTTAAAAAAACCCAAGATCACCTAGTTTGGATAAACAGAACTCGAGATATGGATTTTTGAAGTTTGGAAACAAATCTTTTTTATTTTGTTTTAATCAAAAATATGATCGATCCGGGTCGAGCTCAATGGAGCGTTCTGATTGGCCGGTACCGCTTCGCTGCAGATCGCGCTCTACGGCCGTTAGATCTAAGTTGCGATGGACGGCCATGGTTGAAAATAACTCTTCGCTGGCTCCTTCTAATCCAGGCCGTTGATGAGGATCTGACGGCTCCCGTTGCTCCTCTGCTTCGATGTCGCCGGAATACTAGGAGCGCGGTGGCCGGGGCATGAGCGCGCTTGGTGCGGCTATTCTACGGGCCTAGGGACTACGTGAAGCATACCTCCAGGTGCGGGGCGACGAGGCGAGATTGATGGCGCGGTGGTTGGCTCCCTCGCTTCCTGTCCCGTCAGGGATGGCTCGTCGGAGATGTGCGGGACGGCGGTGGACGGCAGACGAGGATGGCGCCGACAATCTCCTGGGCAAAACAACGCGTTACGATGTCAGGAACATGCACGACAATGAGGGGAAGCGAGAGAGGGCATATAGGAGGACGATGGTCACCGGAGGGAGCTCGAACACGGCGACAGCGAGATTGGAAGCTCAATTGATGGCAATATAGAGCGAGAGGTGAGCTAGGGTTAGTAGGGGAGGTTGCGGACATCGAGCGAGAGGTCTTAAATAGGGGCTTGGCGTGCGGTAGGGGCTAGGGCACGGGAGAGGCGGTGGCGGTGTCCGATGGGCGCACGGCGTCAAGTCCTTCTCTGGAACGACGAGGGTGGCGTCATTGCTGCATCATCAACGCGTCACGGGCTGGGTCACGTTGTCAGCGAGACAGGGAAGGGTGAGTGCGGGGCGGGCTTGTGCGCGGATTCCTACTGGACTTCTAGGTGGGCTCGGCCTCCTGGGGCAGCGCTGCGCGTGCGGGAGAGAGAGGGGTGATGGGGAAGATGGGCTGGGCCGAGAGAGAAGAGAGGGCTGGGTGCTGCGCTGTGCTGCGATTTCTGTTTCTTTTCCTTTTCTTTTTCTCGTTTCTGTTTTTATATAAATTGGTTCAAAAATCAATTCAAAACCCCACCGAGACAATTCAGAAAAATACAAAAAATATGTTTTGGAAAGCTTATGAAAAATAGAACATTTTGGTACTAAAAAATTCCCAAAATAAAATACTTACTTTTGAAAAAGTATTTAAATTCAAAATGTGGTTTAATAGGTAATAATACCTAAATTTTTGTGTTTAGCAAATTAAAACCAAATCTTTATGCAATCAAAGTGTAAGTATGCTATGATGATCATGAATGCATGATGGTTTTGAATTTTTAAAATTTTCAAAATCCTGGGATGTTACAGATTACCCTCTTAAAGAGGAATCTCGTCCTGAGATTCTAGAAGGATAGCAATTAGGTTGGAAAAGTTTATGAGGTGGGCTATCCCCCTTAGAAAAATATACTTGAGATTGTACTTCCACCAAGAAATTGGGATAAGGGAACTTGTGATGGAAATCAAATGAGTTAGGGGTTACCATTCACCAAATCCATGTTAATATGATTCACATGCCCCTTCTGGAATGGATTGGGCTTGGCAGCATCTATAGGCTTCTTCCCTGGGCAATCAGTTGCATAATGTCCCTTGTCTCTGCACTTGAAGCATGTCACCTTGCTAAGATCCCTCTTCACTTCATGGCTATGGTTGTGGTGTCCATTGCCATTTGAGTGACCGTTACTGTTACCGTTGTTTTCCTTGAGTTCTTCAACATGATCATGACCTTATGAGTGTGTCCATTCCCACCATTGTGATGGTTCTCATGTTTGTGAGCGTTGTGTCCTCCATTGGATGTGTGCCTCTTATATGAGGGTCCCTAATGGTATTTTCCACCATTACTGCACTTCCTCTTCCTGTTTTCCTCCTTTGTCATGTTGTTATCCAAAGTAATGGCTTGATCCAACAGAGCTTGATAATTTGAGGCATATGCTATAGACAGACGTATCTTTAGTTCTCCTTTAAGTCCATTGAGAAATTTTTCCTTCCTCTTGGCATCAGTGTTAATGTCCTATGGTGCATACCTTAATAAAGAATGGAAATCATCCATATACTCCTTTAGGGTTCTACCTCCCTGCTTTAGACTATGGAACTCCTCCTTCTTGAGGTTCATTGTCCCAAATGAGATATGTGCATTGCGGAATCCCTCCTTGAAATCATCCAAAGTCATGCCTTCCAGTGGATGAGTCACTTGGTAAGTTTCCCACCACATTGCAGCAGGTCCTTCTAACAGATGTGCGGTGAATCTCACCTTCTCCGCATCAGTGCACTCACAAGTTACTAAGTCCTTGTTGATTGAGCGAATCTAGTCATCTGCCTCAATAGGATCAGTAGCATATGAGAACCTGTTAGTCCTAAGTCTCAGAAATCTAGTAAGTCTGTCCACTAGGGGTGGTGGTGGAGGATTGTTGTTGTTGTTCATTGCTGCTACAAACTGAGTCACCATCTGTAGAAGTTGGGCTTGGGAAGTGAGCATCTGCTGCAGGGCATCATTGTTGTTGTCTTCATTGTTGCTGTTGTTGGGGTCGCGACAAGGAGGCATCTGTGGGTTTTCAGCATAGATGAGTAAAAGATAGATAGAACTATGAGGAGAAAATTTTCCTACCCATGCACAATACAACAAGACAACCAACAAGGGAAAACAATATCTTAAAATAATTTTATCTCTGAACCAAATTTTGAAATTTCGACTTAATTTTTTCTCAACTTAAGAAAAACAACTCAGTTGCAAACCAAAACACTCTAGTATTGCCATATCACAAGTTGATAGGTCAATACTCAAACACAAACTCTAGCTAACACATTCTACCATGGTGGTCAACTACTGGGATGGATCATAACTCTTCACAATGATCTCTATGTTCTTGTACATTATCAACTCCTTTTCAAGGGCGTTGATCTCTTCTTAAGCTTCCTGGAGATCCTTCTGAGTGTGATAAAGTCTCCACGTGAGTCTTTCTCCTAGTTCTGTGATAGCCTCCCATGCAGCGCATCTAGCTGTCTCGAAGAATGATGTGTATTGTTGTGGGTTAGTGTAACATCCCAAATTTGTTAAATTAGGGTGTGTGGTGTTGTGATCATCTCATACATGCATGAAAAAAAAAATTCAATCATTTTTGAAACAATTTGAATTGTGAATTTAAATAGTTTGAGAAAATCTCCACAAATAGTACTTAATGTGGGTTTCGAAATTTTGAACTGAAAAATATTTCAATTTCACCAAAAAAAAAATATGGTGTGGTTGGAAATTTGATAAAGTTTTCAAATCTTATTTTTCCAAATTTTATGTTTACAAAAAGGTCCTCAAAACTTGGTTTTCTGTTCTGTTTTAAATGGAAAAGGGCCTCCCTGTGATTTCCAAATTTCTTAGGGGGTTATGGAGGAAAAAACATGTCGTCTTCCTCCTCGTGACAGTAGGACGGAAGGTCGCCGACATCGCCGCTACCACGCACCTGCCTGCTCCTCTGCTTGTGTGGATAGGCCCCAGAGGATCCCCTCGACCTCCTCTCTCTCCCCATCCCCTCCGTTACCTCCCTCTCGCTCTCTGTATCTGTCCCGAGAGCAAACCCTAGCCGAAACGTACCTCGCCGGCGATCTCCTCTCCCCGCCGTCTCCGGCCACCCCTGCACGAGTGGATACCACCAGGAGCTCCGCCATGGCCTCCTACACCTCCTGGACGAGCCACGCTTGACGGGAGTTCCGCTATCGCCGGAATCGGTCGTCTCTGTCAACTCCGGTCGCCGGCTTCCTCTGCTCCTCGCCATCGATTAAGGCGTCCCCGCACCTCCCCGTCTACGCCATCAGCCTCCTAGTGAGCTCACGAGCCTTCCCATGCCTTTCGATTTGTTCCTCGACGCCGGAATCGTCCTGCCTCCGTGAACCACTACCGACCGCCGCCGTTTCTGCTCACTGGCGGCAATTTCGGCGACTCTTTTGGTCCACCGCCGGCATCACTCGACTCCCCATGCTCTTCTCTCCCTCGTGGTATAGTTGAATCCGCGAGGTGCGCGCGAAATCAAGGAATTTTTTTTATCTGTGAAGATCAGGGACAGAGTGACATCATAACCCAGTTTTCTGTGTTTTGAATAATGAATATTGCACTGACACGTGGGCCCCACCCCTTTAAGTAATTACAGAAAATGGTTAATTTTGTAAATTGAATAACTATTAAAATATTAACCAGAAAAATAAAGTAAAAGTATGGTTTTGTTCATAAAAATAAACTCTACCCAAATATATCATTTTCATATATGTTTGACAAAGTTCAAAAAAGAGCATTATTTAAGTGTTGTTTAATTCATTTAAAATAGAGAAAATAAGTTTTATTCAATAAAATCAGAAAATTAAAAGTTATATACCAAATTGCTCAAAATGACAAATAAAATCTAGTTATGATGTTTTCAAACCCATTTGAGCAATTAAAACTGTACTCGCCTTCAGAATTGCCCGAAGTGCCCCTTCGGGGTCTATTTCGGGCTAGTTTCTCTTAAACTGCATAACTGTCATACGAACCCTAGCAACCCATTGAACCTGTCTAGGACTTTATTTCAGTGCATTAACTTGCTCATGCATATATATTGTGCATTCACTACTAGGAAAACAGCTATAGGAGTAATCATATTCTGGATACCCGTGACGCACCGTTTGTTTGGTGCGTCACGGCTATGTACCCGTGGCGCACCAAACACCAGTGGGCCTCGGTGCGTCATGCCTAAGGGCATACCCGTGACGCACCAAACAAACGGTATGTCACGACTATAGGTGGGTGTTCGGTGGATACCATAGCCGTGATGCACCATATGTTTGGTGCATCACGGGTATTGCAATAGCCGTGACACACCAAACATATGGTGCGTCACGGCTATGGTATCCACCGAAATTTTCCCTCCACACCCCCCCCCCGGGACCGCCTTTCTAGTTTTTTCACGGAAGATTTCCATGTCTAAAAATCATCAAAAAAAAAATTCCTTATAGTTGCACGGAGAGTTTAAGGTATACTTTTTAAACAAATTTTGAAATATGTATTTCGACTTTCTGAGCAAAAGTTCGTTAAAAAAAGTAAAATGGGCATAACTTTTGCATACGATGTCGGAATTTAAAATTCAATATACCAACGGAAACTAGAGAAAAAAAGGAACTCAACCTCACTGTCCTTCGGCCTGTGAGCCTTTTTTAGATTCTACAAATTCCGAAAGGAAAAAAGTTATGGCCGTTTGAAGATTTTTTATTAGAAAAAAAAAGGATAGGCGTGACACACCACATGTATGGTGCGTCACGGCTAAGTCTGGGCAGAAATTTTCGAATTTAGAACCCGGGACCTATATATACTCCCCTTCCTCCACTCTTCTCCATTCCCTTCTTATTTCTTCTTTCTCCTTCCTCCACTCTCCATTCTCTCTTCTTTCTCTCTTCTCCCTTCCTCCTCCTACCACCACCACCACCACCATCACCACCACCACCACCACCACAACCAGAACCACCACCACCACCACCACCTCACATCCACTCCGGCGACCACATCCTAGTGTCTACTCCGGCGACCTCTACTCTGGTGGCGACCTCTACTCCGGCGACCACCTCCTCTCCGGCGGCCATCTCCTCTCCGACGACCTCCTGCACTACTGCGGCCACCTCCTCTCCGGCGTCCTCCTCCACTACCGCGGCCACCTCCACTCCGGCGACCACCCTCCACTCCGGCCTCTCTGTTTTCGTTTTTCAAAATTTCAAAATTTTGGGCGGCCAGATCTGGATCTAGATCTAGATCTGGATCTGTCCCGCTTTTTAAAAAATAAATCAAAATCAATAGCCGTGACGCACCATCCATGAGGTGCGCCACGGGTAACTAAAGATAGCCGTGACGCACCAAACAGGGCGGGCGCCACGGGTAAACGAGATAGCCGTGACGCACCAAAACAGGTGCGTCACAGCTATTTTAATAGGCGCGGCGTGATAGCCGTGACGCACCATGGTGCGTCACGGATATGAAATTTGGTGCGTCACGCATTAGCCTTTTCCTAGTAGTGATTGCATCGATGCCATGTGTTGATTGTTGTTCTTCTTTTCGGTGTTGTTTCCCCCTCGGTAGAATCCGACTCCGAAGTGAAGGCCAGCAACTCCATGACCAATACTTGATCTTAACCGAAAAGTCAAGCACTTATTCCAGAAGATCTACTATTTGGTTTTCTTATAACCAAGGCAAGCATAACCTCTTATCTGCTCATATATGTTTTCCAACATCATTTGATTCTCGTACTTTGCATTCGATTCCAAAGTATTTAATGTCAGTAGATATATTTCACCTATATACTGCATTGCCTCAATATCCCGATCCACTGCTCTTAGCCGCCATAGATTTGTTTGTGCGCATCGCCAGAGCCTCATATCTGCTTCGCTTAGTCATACATGTCTGTTTACCTCTGCTCCATCCGGTTGATGAATCAGAGCTGCGATAACCTAATATGATATGATGACATGGTGAGATGAGCATTGTGTGGTTAACCTGACTAACACTTGGATGGGAGGCCACATGGGAAGTGGTTCTTTGTCCTATACTTGCCAACCCTAGGATTAAGGTCTCGCCGCGGAAACCAAGACTGAGCGTCCAACCACACGCGTGAGCCGATGAACCTCGCTCGACTAACTAACTTGTTTGGCTCTATCCGTGAGTCACGTAGTTTGGGAGTTCAATCTGCGTGTGAGTCAAAAAACTTTTGGAGGTGTTTAGGGCGTGACCGGGACAAGTTATGGACGTACACGGATCTTGATCCCGCCTCACAGAACAGGTGCCGCCAGGAGGTGGCCAACTCCCTGTTGACAGGGTGGCCCTGTTTGGGTTGACTCATGGATAGGGTTACGCAAGGTAAAGGTCGGAGCCATCCACCCTCTGCCGCGCTCCATGGAAGAGCGTACATGTGGCTCTAAGACTCGGAGGGTATGTGTGGGTAAAGTGTATATCCCTGCAGGGTAATATTCTCGAAAAGCCATGTCCACAGTTACGGACGACTTGGTGAATGTCGTGTGGCCATAGATAACTTCAACGTGACGTAAAAGATGTTGACAATGAATGAAGGGTGCCTCCTCGGAGATGCCGAGAGGGGTGATCCTTATAGCATGTGCGATGTTGGGAAATGATGTTGGTGGATGAACAGATGATGATTACAGTAGTTGACTAGTTTCCTCGTTTGTTTTTAAAACACTCCTTTAGACGTGCTATTCTTCCTCGACTTGGAAAACAAAGATTGCTTTACGCAAAATAGCCTCCATAAAACCCTTTCCGAAGATAGCAGATATATAATAGGTTAGCTAAGTCTTGTTGAGTACCTCCCGTACTCAGGTGTGCTTAATTTTGGTTCAGGTGAAGATCTCACTTCAGTGGTGTTTCAACGTGGACATCGATGAGTAGTTTGGGGTTCCCAGGTAGCAGCCTGGAATCTATGGGCTGGGACGTCGCCTTATGTTGCGGCCTCTTAGGCCTTTTTGGTTCTTCTTGATTAGCAACATAATTTGCCTTCCGTTGTATGATGTAATGTTGGGTCATGTGACCTCTGTTTGTAAATCTATACTCTAGTAATACATGTTCCATACAGGTTCCATGTCTAGTGTGCTGCTTTGATCGGTTGTTGGTTTCGAGCTCATTGTTATACAGTTTTGGCTATGCCTGCATAGTTGTCGCGGTCGAGGTGTTGTGGAGCCGATGATCCATTTCCGAGCACGCCTGTCGGGGTGATTTGACCTGGGGCTTGGTAACCCTAGTAGCCCTCGATTGTTGTTGCACTTTCTGGACACATAGCATCTCTGTATAGCATTGGTCCCGTTCCTTCAGTTTCATACAATTCGTGGACGCTTTGATATGCATAGTTGGTTATGACTAGCATGGACACAAGGAGTAGTAGTACCGTGGTGATCCGGCCTGCGTGCCGATGAATCCGGTCTGCCTGCCGTTGTTTGTTGCAGCTGGGGCTGGTAACCCTGAAGCCCTTGTGGGTCCATGACTAGGAGCGCATAACAGTATGTATACCTTTGGGTCTGGGGTTGTGACAAGTTATGGTATCAGAGCAGGACTGCCTGTAGGAAAACCTTACTGCTTGGTCGATGTTGAGTCTAGTGATTGTGAAAAGTACTTTGAAACTTCAAATGAATTTTCCAAAACCTTCTTAGCATTCTTTTTAC
Organism: Alopecurus myosuroides; assembly: GCA_028641055.1. NCBI lineage: Eukaryota > Viridiplantae > Streptophyta > Magnoliopsida > Poales > Poaceae > Alopecurus > Alopecurus myosuroides. Next base: position 296,373,637 of record CM054057.1, on the reverse strand, counting down.
TCCGTATCTGGTATCTCTCTAACTCTGGGTCACCTTACCTGTTTTGAATTGAAAAGGTTCTAGTTATTCAAAACTTAGGTGCCTTCTTTGGCAAGGACGTCTTTTACCAAATTTGACCTAGTGTTGAAGTTTCTAGAGTCGTGTGTGTTCCATGTTCCGTTATCTTTTGATTTAAACTGGGAGATTTCCTTTCCATCCAATCTCTCTCAGAGTTGTGTGGATTCCATAGTATTCCCATCAAATCCTGAACCTCGAGAACTGCTTTCCATCTCGAATGTATTCCTTGTCTTTTGATCAGGTACTTCCGGAGCTAAGTATGGTTTCTGGAAGATACATCGTGATTGCTATTCGTAGTGTCCTTCAAGGCACTAAGATAGTAGTTACTCCTTTCATTGTGTTTTTAACCCTTGGACTTGAACCGAAGGTCCCGAAATGCGCTGAATTGCAGTGGGTTGGATTGTGTGGTTTCTTAATTGTCCGATGATTACATCAGTACAGGATGCTGACGTTTAACCCAAGATCCATTCTGTTGGTCCTGATGAATCCATTCCACCTCAGGGTGGCTAGGCAATTCCAATTCTCATAGCCATAGGTTTTCTTTTGGAATAAAAAGGGATCACAACAAGAGTGGTCATCTTAAGTTCCACATACTCGTTCTTTATTCAGCTATATTTCCTTTCTTGGCACGGGTTCTACAAATGAGTATTACCTTGTGCATTCAACGTGATCTTAGGAGTTTTCCTGAGCATGTTCCTATCTTCTAGTTGCTTTCAGACCTTCATCCGTTGTTTTGGACACCAAGTTACATATGTGTGTTGGGGGTCTTCTAATGTATTTCCTCTTGTGTTCCATTAGAACATTCCACCTTGGAATGTCAGGAGAAACAAACTCCAGTACCTCGTTAAGGTCAAAGTTTTGTAATCCGCAGATTAAAGAAGTTTCATTAGCTTCTATTCTGTTTTACCTCAGGGTATCACACTCTTGCATATCAAAAGGTCATGCGGAGTTTCATGGCCTTATTGATGAAGTGATGCTCTTACACATCCTTACCCAACTTTTCTCCAAGCTTGAATGCTCGAGAATGCTGGTTGTGCATTGAGGTGTGTATTATATATTCTTAGCAACTCTTATTGCTTTAAAAAAACTAAGAAACATCTATATCTTTCTTGGCACTATTTGGCACCATGTCTCTACTTAAAGTTTACCGTGTTACCAAATCCGTTCATGCCGGTGCACATTCTTGGTCAAAGAGTTAAGTTCATACCAAAGCTCTCAAGATCATACTAGTTGCTTTAAAAAGCAAGATTCCTTTCAAACTCCAAGACATACCGGTGGGTTGTGATATTCTGGTTGTCTTTCTAGAAGTATCACCAGGTGATTACCTGACAGTAATGTCTAAACAAGGGGTACTTTGAACTACTCCTTTGTCCAGCAAACTGCGCTAGACACCCTGGACTAGTGGTTGAGCTAAAAACAATAACCTGGAGAGTTGAAAGACAATGGCTCTCCCTAACTTGATCCTTCGTTAAAGGATGTCTAGTTTCTTCTGTGTTGAAGCATGATAGTATCTCTTCAGTGGACATGCTATAATTCCAACCTTGATTTGATTTAGGCTATCATCAAATCGAGAAAAGATCCAAGGACTATCTTGGTTGTGGTTCACTCATGGTGGTTTACCGAGTACACCTTCATGTCCTATGGTCTGACCAATATTTTTCCTTGTTCATGTGTTATATGAATACTTCTTCTTGGAGTGTTTTGATAAGTTTGTTTTCGAGCCCATCGATGACATTTCTAATCATCCAAGTTGCAATAGGTTCATGTTGAACACTTGGCATTAATGTTGGAAACTTTTGAGAACCATCTTTGTGTTATCACAAAGTTTGTGTTCTGGATGTACGAAGTAACTTTCTCGGGTTCGTGTGCTTTCGGTGAAAGTTGTCGCCATGGATCCGAGTAAAGTTTTCTTGTTTCCTTCGGAAATAATCCCAAGTTGGTCATGCATGTGTGGAGTATTCTTGAGATGGTTGGTTGTTACCTCCATTTACTTGAGTAAATTTGCATCCACACCAAGCCACTGACTGATTGTTCGTAAAAGAGAAGATGTCCAAGATCTTCGTGATCTTTTTTGTCATCTTCCCAACAATGACTTTGATGTGTTTCATTGCAAGTAAACCATGTAGGTGCAACTGTCTTTCACAAGTTTCTAATACACGAGTTTTGCAATATCGCTCGTCTTTCTGAGCTTGACATCATAGTCCATGTCTTGAGAATCTAGTAAATGTATTCCGTTGGTAACCGGTGCTGAGTTATTAGCCCACTAACCAGAGCTGAATCTCAAGAAGCAACGATGGTTGGTGTTTCCTCAAGGGTATTGAGCTAGGTCCATTTGAAAATCCGGCATGGTTGATGTTGTGGTTGACACAATTAGCCGGAAGTCCTAACGTCATGTCTCTTTGACACAGTAAGAACAACCACTCTCTGTAAGGATTCTTGTGTGGCTGTCTTAGAAGTTTTCCTCGCCATTCTTCCAATCAAAGTTTGACTTTCACTTGATGACCTTTTGAAGGCTTGTTATAAGCTTGATATTGGTATTAGAACATCAAGGATAACTTGGAAGTTGATCTTTCCAATATCTCTCTATTGAATCTTGAAAACCTTTGTTGTAGTGGAACCAAGTTCACCATGAAAACATCTCGTGGTGTTATGTAACCGCCATTGATCAGTTTCCTTCTTTAAGTTGATAGTACTTGGAGTTCTGTTCATCTAACACATTGTGTGAATTTGTCAGTTACTTCAGCCCTGAAGTTTTAACCATGTGGTGGATGTATGGTTACGTCCAAACCACAATAGGAAAGAGATTCATCATTCCTTATGGTGCTCCAATCCTCATTGGTTACTCATCTTTACGGTGTGACCAAGAGTTCCTCCTTCCTTACGGTGCTCCACCTTATGTTGGTTACTCCTTTCCTGTCATGAAGTAACATCCCGATTCTTGACAAGGTTTTACAAAAAGTTTGATGGAATGAAAGTTCCTTAATATTCTTCTATGTCCACCTTCAAGAGTCAACATGATCCTGTATAAAAAAATTCTCCGACGCACGATTACAGTGTTTTCTTGTGCTCTCCCTCGTCTACGGATATTACATTGTGATATTCAAGACCATCCTTCCCATCTTGGTATTCTACTTCAAAGAAACCTTGATGTCATAAGTTGTTCAACCTATCTTTTTCAAAAGGATTTAAAGTTTTGTTCAAAGATGATATTCTAAATCCTTTCAAGAACCATCGTCCAAAAACTTGTAACCTTCTCTTATTCCCTCCATTACCTTGATGTGTTTCATGCACGTTAACTCAAAGAGTTCTTTATGAACATTCCTATCATGAGTTACCCATGAGATACTCGATCTTCGTGAAGATCAATTCCTAAGAGTTTTCCCTCCTACCTAAGGTGTAGCCGCTGGATATCTTCGCAAGTGCTATGGATCAACCTCTTCAAGAAGAGAACCCTAAGGTTCGAGAAGATCGTTCAAAACCGGTGTTCCTTCTTTCTTCTCCTTCGGGAGTCTCGGGACGAGATTCTTGTAAGGGGGTAGATTTGTAACATCCCAAATTTGTTAAATTAGGGTGTGTGGTGTTGTGATCATCTCATACATGCATGAAACAAAACTTCAATCATGTTTGAAACAATTTAAATTGTGAATTTAAATGGTTTGAGAAAATCTCCACAAATACTACTTAATGTGGGTTTCAAAATTTTGAACTGAAAATATTTCAATTTCACCAAAACAAAAATATGGTGTGGTTGGAAATTTGATAAGGTTTTCAAATCTTATTTTTGCCAAATTTTATGTTTACAAAAAGGCCGTCAAAACTTGTTTTTTGTTCTGTTTTAAATGGAAAAGGGCCTCAAGGTGATTTCCATAATTTCTCAGGGGGTTATGGAGGAAAAAAAATTGTCGTCTTCCTCCTCGTGACAGTAGGCCGGAAGGCCGCCGACGTCGCCGCTGCCACGCACCTGCCTGCTCCCCTGCTTGCATGGATAGGCCCCAGAGGATCCCCTCGACCTCCTCTCTCTCCCCATCCCTTCCGTTACCTCCCTCTCGCTCTCTGTATCTGTCCCGAGAGCAAACCCTAGCCGAAACGTACCTCGCCGGCGATCTCCTCTCCCCGCCGTCTCCGGCCACCCCTGCACGAGTGGATACCACCAGGAGCTCCGCCATGGCCTCCTACACCTCCTGGACGAGCCACGCTTGACGGGAGTTCCCCTATCGCCGGAATCAAGTCATCTCTGTCAACTCAAGCCGCTGGCTTCCTCTGCTCCTCGCCGTCGATTGAGGCCTCCCCGCACCTCCCCGTCTTCGCTATCAGCCTCCTGGTGAGCTCACGAGCCTTCCCATGCCTTTCGATGTGTTCCTCGATGCCAGAATCGTCCTGCCGCCGTGAACCACCGCCATCCGCCGCCGTTTCTGCTCACCGGCGGCAATTCCGGCGACCATTTGGTCCACCGCCGGCATCACTCGACTCCCCATGCTCTTCTCTCCCTCGTGGTATAGTTGAATCCGCGAGTTGCGCGCGAAATCAACGACTTTTTTTTCATCTGTGAAGATCAGGGATAGAGTGACATCATCTTTGCGTCATGCTGACATGATAACCCAGTTTTTTCCGTTTTGAAAAATGAATATTGCACTGACACGTGGGCCCCACCCCTTTAAATAATTACAGAAAATGGTTAATTTTGTAAATTTAATAACTATTAAAATATTAACCAGAAAAATAAAGTAAAAGTATGGTTTTGTTCAAAAAATAAAACCTACCCAAATATATCATTTTCATATATGTTTGACGAAGTTCAAAAAATGAGCATTATTTAAGTGTTGTTTAATTCATATAAAATAGAGAACATAAGTTATATTCAATAAAATCAGAAAACTAAAAGTTATATACCAAATTGCTCAAAATGACAAATACAATCTAGTTATGATGTTTTCAAACCCATTTGAGGAATTAAAATTGTACTCGACTTGGAAAAAAAAGATTGCTTTACGCAAAATAGCCTCCATAAAACCCTTTCCGAAGATAGCAGATATGTAATAGGTTAGCTAAGTCTTGTTGAGTACCGCCCGTACTCAGGTTTGCTTAATTTTAGTTCAGATGAAGATCTCACTTCAGTGGTGTTTCAACATGGACATCGACGAGTAGTTTGGGGTTCCCAGGTAGCAGCCTGGAATCTATGGGCTGGGACGTCACCTTATGTTGCAGGCTCTTAGTACTTTTTGGTTCTTGTTGATTAGCAACATAATTTGCCTTCCGTTGTATGATGTAATGTTGGGTCATGTGACCTTTGTTTTTAAAGCTATACTCTAGTAATACCTGTTCAATACAGCTTCCATGTCTAGAGTGCTGCTTTTATCGGTTGTTGGTTTCGAGCTCATTGTTATACAGTTTTGTCTATGCCTTCATAGTTGTCGCAGTCGAGGGGTTGTGGAGACGATGATCCATTTCCGAGCACTCCTGCTGATGTGATTCGGCCTGGAGCTTGGTAACCCCAGTAACCCTTGATTGTTGTTGCACTTTCTGGACACATGGCATCTCTGTATAGCGTTGATCATGTTCCTTCAATTTCATACGATTCATGGACGCTTTGATATGCATAGTTGGTTATGACTAGCATGGACACAAGGAGTAGTAGTACCGTGATGATTCGGCCTGCGTGTGCCGATGAATCCGGTCTGCCTACCGTTGTTTGTTGCGGCTGGGACTGGTAAGCCTGAAGCCCTTGTGGGTCCATGACTAGGAGCGCATAACAGTATGTATACCTTTGGGTCCGGGGTCGTGACAGTTAGTGAAGATGCAGTCCCCTTCTGTCTTGTGGTCATACTCCTTGCTTCTGTATAGGTGAAGTTGCTCCCACCAATACTCTTGGCCATCTTCAATGGAAGGAAAACCTTTGTAGAGTGCTGCTCCTCCAAATACTATTCTTATCCTTAGGTTCTTCAATGCCTTTGGAAATTCAGTCTCACAATCCAGAGTCATGGTCATCAGTGGGCCCTTCTTGAGTGATTCGATTAGGTTGGTCATCTATAAGTTAGATAAGACATTAGAAGATTGAATAATAGGTAGAAGTGCTAGAGGAAAAGTTATCCTAGCTATGTCAGAGTAGAATATGTAGTAAATCCTAGGGTCCTTGAAGTCCTTGGGTGGTGGTGGAGCTGCAGCTCTTCATCTTTAGGTTGGAAGCGATTGCGAAGTCGAAGCTCCATTATCATTGAGTTTTGAAGGGTAGGAGAAAAAATAAGTCATAGAAGCATAAGGTAAGAAGGTACTAGATACGAGTAAGAGTAAGAGTACTTTAGAAAATATCAAGTCTTTTTCCATGGTGATCATCAGATCATTAACAAATTACCGAAATTTGGATTTTCACTATAGTGAGAGATACTGACACCCGCAAGCCAATTAGGGAACCGATCGCATGTACATGGACATGTAATTTTGGTCCGGGCCGCTTCATCTCACTATGCCTCTAGGATCCAAAAAATACTCAAAGGAGTTAATAAATTTGATCAAAAAGGATTTTCCAATCCTAAGGGCTCGAACCTACAGGAAACACTTAGCTCTGATACCATTTTGTAGCGTCCTCACATTTAATAATGTAAGAACTACTGTGTTAAGTGCTAGTCCCTGGATCAATGCTAGCAACACAAAACAAGACGTAAAGTATCATTGCAGAAGTATCAAAATTATTACAAAAGATCCAGAATAGCCAAGTATAGCTTTATTACAAAGTGCATAGTCTTGAAAGACTAGCAAAACTCAGATTTTCTAAACAGTAGAAATAAAGGTAGCAATGAGCCTCCATCTTCAATCATGCGCCACAGGCATTACATGTTGGGTGTAGACTCGAGTCCAAGCACTTGATCAAACTTCATTCTCAGAATTTCCTGCACGTTGGAATATGCAGCCCCCGAAGGAGGTTTAGTACAAACAATGTACTGGCAAATGGCACTATGGTGGATATAAAATGGCAAGTCTAAACTACATGCATATCTGGCTTGGTGGAGTTTAGGCTATTTGCAAAAAAACAAGTTTTTACCTAACACTTTTGAAAAAGAGTTTTCTTTCAAAGATTGGCACCATGGGACACACCCATGAGCACCACAACTAATGTTTCCTTAGCAAAATTTTACTTCTTCAAAAACGGTGTTGAGATTCTTCTGTCCATCCTTGTCTAGCTGCTCGAAGTCGTCCATTACCGGGGACACGGCTATGATCATAGTTTCTAACTCTTCATAGGTTGTGCACTTTAACCCTTTGTCTTCAATTAGCCCAAACATCCTATACACGTGGAGTGTATCATGGAAAGGAGAGAATTGAGACGAGATCTTTCACAAGCAAGAATTCAACCCAACCAGCAAGACCCGTTCCACCTAAAATTATGCTACATCTTCATGTCAAACATGGGCTGAACTCTCACAACTTAGTTGATCAAGACAGAGCCCAGATATCAAAGGGCTGCACGGGAAGCTACTAAACTTAAAGGACTTGGTAATCTCTTTGTTTCCTAGGTGGCATTCCTCAAGTGAACTCCTTAGGAGATTAAAGGCCCTAAGGAGACACTTCAAATTCCGACAACCACGCAATACCAACCCACCCAAGTGGTTCATTGAAGTTTATACTTAGAAATTTTCCACAACATTGAGTAAAACAAATTTGTAGCAAGGCTAAGCATCTACTGAGTACTAAGTCTCCAAAATAACAAGTCTAAAGGATGGCTACACACTATTTGGGTTTTTCATAGCATGATAATAACTTAGTAAAAATTCCCTATCATGCGTACTACTCAAAAACACTAGTAACGCATAGTGAAAATATGGGAGATTTGATTGTATGTAAGTTGCCTTGGCAATAGGATGAAAAATCACAACAATAATAACAGCAACAAGAGTAGACTTGCTCCTCTTCACAATCTAAACAAGCAAAACAAGCCACACATAAACATATAAAACAAATATAACATAGAAAACAAAATAACAATACAAAAACATGTATGCATGTTATGCAATGATCAAATTAATGCACAAAATTAACAACTAGTAATAATTACTAACAATGATGTTCTCTTATGTTAATAACATGGTTATGAGGCATGCAAAACATATTAATTATCAAATTATAATTATTAGTATTGATAGGGTTTTAATATAGGCTAATATGAAGATTAATAGGGTTTCTGTTACAAAGTTGCATAAATAATTTTTCCAACGCTTGTACTGGATAGAGGACATCAAAAAAAAACCATAGCAATTTATTTCACCTAAAAAGATTTATAGATTAAAGTTATGCCCAAAACAGTGATTAACATAGATCTACAAATAACATGTGAGTGCATATTTCAAACTTTTGACGCCCTCAACGCGTACAGAATTAAACTCAACCCGACGAAATGCGTCTTTGGTGTGCCCGTAGGCCAGCTGCTCGGCTACTTGGTCTTAGCCCGAGGAATAGAAGCTAATCCAGAAAAGATTCAGGCCATCATGGCAATGAAGGAGCCGACAAATCTCCCGCGGTGTCCAACAATTGGGAGGGCGACTGGCGGCCCTAAGTAGATTCATCGCAAGATTGGGCGAGCAAGCCCTCCCCTTCTACAAGCTGCTGAAGAAAACGGATAAATTCGAGTGGACCGCAGAAGCAAAAAAGGCGTTTGTCGATTTGAAAAGAGTACTACAGAGCACAAGAGTATTGGCCACACCTCAGGATGGAGAACCCCTGTATCTATGCCTAGCCGCAACTAACCAAGTGGTCAGTACAGTAATTGTCGGGGGGTTACCCCCGAGTAGGGGTAAGGCCAGTGCTAAAGGCAAGATCAAAGAGGCTGTTTTGACTAGGTAGCTGGCTACCCGGTACTTTCTACCCGGTAGGCAGCTATCTGGTCGTACACACCAATGGCCAGAAGGAAGAATCAAAGAAGTTGGGTTCCTCCGGGTAGAGGAGTTGGTCCGAGTAGAGGGAGTGGTTTCCTACTCGGGCCAGAAGTCCATGGAGCCGTTCTGACAAAGGAATCCCGCGTATCCTGCGTCCGTACGGCGTGCGGTTCAACTTACGGAGCGCGTGATTATCCGCGCTACGGCGTGGCTATAGTGTAGTAGGCGCCTGTCAAGTCCTGTCACTGACAGAGGGGACAGGACAGGGCTAGGGCCTACCCTATCTCACTGACAAGGGTGGACAGGTCCCATCTCCGAACGGCGCGACGACTTACAGGGCAAGCGTCAGCGGGAACCCGGAGGCGTGCGCGGTTTTGCATTGCTCTCGTCCCATCAAGCTGTACCTTTTAGTCTTATTCTATCCAGCTGGGCACCAGTATATAAGGTGCTCTGCCTCCTCCTGTGAGAGGTTCGACATGTTCGCTACGCATTACGAAGAGAACACTAGAGGCAACACACACAGAGAACTAGAGCGTAGAGTGGCTACTCGGCTGAAGGCCTGAACTGTACTGTGGCTACTCGGTAAACACCATATAAAGAGAGAGGCAGGAGTAGGGGTGTTACCTCCACACGAGGGCCCTGAACCTGGGTAAGATCTTGTTGTTTGCAGTGATTGTGACTTACCACACGCGGCTACTCGCCGTGTGATCCCTCCCCGAGCACTTCCAGCGTCCATCGGCCCCAACTTTAGAAATCCCATGGCATCTGCCGTGATACCACCACGACAGTTGGCGCCCACCGTGGGGCTGACAGAGGCGCTGGCTGGAGTCCACGTTCGGACGGGACTCGTTTCTGCTACTGGGGAGCGCGTGGTCTGTGGCCTTGTCCACAGATTCGGCTCCTTTGACTTCGTCACCGACAACGCCGGAGATTTCGGCGGGAGGCCCATTCCGGCAGGCGGCTCGGTGCTCTCCTTCGGCTCGCACCTCGTCTACGTCGCCACTGCCGTCGTCCGCGAGTTTCTAGAGGAGGTGCTGGTCGCGGAGGATCCTCCTGCTGTGCTTGCTGCCCGCGGAAGGCCGATTGGCTGCTCTGCGGACAGCGTGGAGGTGATGATGACCGGCCTGGCTACCGATGCCGGGAAGGGCGCGGCTGCTGCCACGGAGGTCATCGCGGATCTTGCTGGCCCGACTGCTGGCGGGAGGACCCACAAGCCCTACGAGAAGGACTCCAACATCCCTCTCTCCACTACACCGACGATACCGGCATCTGCAGCGCGGATGGGCATGCCGCCTCCCACCGAGCTCGAGCTCTTGACCATGAGGGCGCAGCTCGACCAGCAGCGCCAGGAGCTGCTCGCTGAGCACCTGGAGCTCGAGAAGGTTAGGTTTGAGCTTAGCCTAGACCAGAACGAGTACAACAAGGCCCATGGCTTTACTCCTGTTGTTAGGAAGTCTAGCAAGGTAGGCGCTACGCGTCGCAACTTAGGCACCGAGATGGAGACAGTTGTAGAGGCTCCTAGCCAATCTGCCACCGCAAACACCACTACCAGGCCCAGATACAGTACCCCCGCCAAAACACTTAGAGCTGCAGGGCTGTAGCTGCTGAGTTGCCAAACCTTGCCGGCGACGCGCGCGCTAGGCAGCAGGAAAGGCTCAATGAGTTAGTGCTAGAGGCTGCTAGGCAGAATGAGGAGTTCCGGAAAGCCAATCCGGGTGTCGGTGCTTCTCAGGTTGTGCACTCGCATGCGGTCAGATCTACGGATCAGGCCTCATCGCCGCATCCCAGCCGCGAGAGGGACCAGAGTGTGCGCTCTGGGAAGAGTAGACAGATGCAGGTGTACGACCCGGCTCTCGCTGCGAAACAGTGCGCTGTGCCGCGAGAGTCCGGTCAGAAACACACTACTGCAGGAGCAGGCTATCAAGCCCATAAAGCTCACAGCAAGGGACATGACGGAGACAACGCGGGGCCTTCTCGGCGTCCTGCTGCTCATCCTACTCGGCAGATGACGCAGCAGCCTGCTGCAACACAGGCGCGTGCGGCTGCGCCAGCAGCCAACCCTGTGGTGCAACCCGCTGTTGTGCAGGAAAACAGGTATGATGATGGCTACTCGGCGATGGGGCTAGCCGGCTATGCTGAACCAAGGAATGTTGCTGATCGCCTGGGTGAGCGCATGTTGGAGCCCAGTGATGCAAGGTTCAAGCTGGACCGGATCAACCTGTCCGCGCAACTCGAGAACAAGGGGCCTCCTGGCCTAGAATGCTTTGGCCCTCGCATCATGAACGAGCCATCAGTGAACCACTTTCAACTGGCCAGGGGGACCAAGTGTTACAATGGCAGCACCAAGCCAGAGGACTGGTTGACTGACTATGTCACAGCCGTGCACATTGCAGGCGGCAATCGGAGATGGGCAGTGCGGTATGTTCCGCAAATGCTTGAGGGTCCAGCTCGGACTTGGCTCAACAACCTTCCAAGGACAGTATCAATTGCTGGCTGGACTTCTCGGAGGCCTTCATCAGCAACTTCACCAGCACTTACAAGAGGCCGAATAGGCCGCTGCAGTTGTCCGCTTGCAAGCAGCGGGAAGACGAGACCGACCGCGAGTACCTTACTCGGTGGAGCACCTCGAGGAACACCTGTGAAGGTGTGAATGAGGCCCGGGCCATCACTTGGTTTGCGCAGGGCTGCAGGCATGGCAGCATGTTGTGGCAGAAGCTGCAGCGCGAGATGCCGAGTACTCTCGCTGAGACCATCAAGATCGCGGACATGTATGCACTCGGCGACCCAACTCGGCCTCTGATGGACTCCCCCGAGCCGAGAAGGAACTACAACAGCAACAAGCGCAATGATTTCCGCAACAAGCGCAGGGGTGACCGGATTGATACTCGGTATGATCCCGAGGAGGTGAATGCTATGACTACGGCTGCTAGGAGTAGCCAAAGGCAAAAAACTGCTGGAGCCCAGTACGGGCAAAACCAGAATCAGGGCCAAGGCATGAAGAAGCCGTACAATGCTCCCCAGCAGGGTAGCGGCAACCCGGATCCTGCTCCGAACTTTGTCTTTGGGAGCATGAGGGATGGGCCATGCAGTTTCCATACTCGGCATCCTGCCAGGCCAGCCAACCACACTACTCGGCAATGCAGCTGGTGGGAACAGATCAAGAACGAGGGCCTGCCTCCTCCTCCTCCTCCTTTGCCAGCTGCGAATGCCAATGTGCAGCCAGCTCGGGCACCCGCTCCTCGGCCTGCAGTCTTCCCGAGAAGAGAGAATGTGAACCAGGTGGCTTTAGGAGCCAACCGCAACTTCAACAACGACCGCTACCGCAACTACAACAACAACGACCGCAACCGCAACTACTACACCCGCAACAACAACACGAACAACAACAACAACAGCAGCAAAAACCAAGGTAACAACGACAACGGCAACAATGGCGATGGAGACCGCAACCAGTACCAGGAACACCACGAGAGCTACATGATCTTCACCTCTGAGCCCTCCGACAAGCAGTCTCAGCACAGGCGTGCGATGGAGGTCAATGCTGTGATTCCTGCTGTGCCCCACTACCTGCACTGGTGCAACCAAGAGATCACATGGTCCAGAGCTGATCATCCTAAGGTGATGCCCAACCCGGGGAGCTACGCTTTGGTGGTGGATCCCACCTTCTTGGGTGCTCAGAAAAAACAGGTTCGGCAAGGTCCTGATTGACAACGGCAGCAGCATCAACATTGTGTACAGAGACACACTTGAGAAGCTCGGGATGGCCGAGAACATGTTGCTACCCAGCCGGACCACTTTCCATGGCATTGTGCCGGGAGTGTCTTGCTCTCCAATCGGTCGCGTCTGGATAGACGTCCTATTCGGCACCAGAGAGAACTGCCGCACTGAGAGCTTGGCCTTCGAGGTGGTTGATCACCAGAGCCCATACCATGCCCTACTCGGTAGGCCTGCTCTCAACAAGTTCATGGCTTCAACCCATGCTGCATACTTGAAGATGAAGATCCCTGGTTCCAATGGAGTGATCACCATCTCGGGTGACTACAAGAAGTCCATGGAGTGTGCCTCTGCTGGTTCGCAACTGGCGGAATCCATGGTCATTGCTGCCGAGAAGAAGAAGATGTACGAGGTGTGTCGCGGGATGATCACGGCAGATGTTACCAGGGGTAACTGATCTTGGGGCAAGTCGACACAGGCGTTTGGGAGAGGGTTTAGCTCAGAGGAAAACATGATGGAATTCAATCTGGTAGCCGGCGATGAAGTCGCCGAGTCTCCGATCTCACTTTATTAACTCGATCTCTTTGTGTACAAGGGATACTCGATATTCGGTGATATGATTACTATTTGGGTCTCTCCTAAACTAAGCCTAGGAGCCGGTTTATAAAACACCCGCACCCCTACCTGGCTTGCTCTCCAAGGCACAACTTGAGTCCTACCCGAACACGGCTTACAAATCCTAGCTTTCCTTACCGCAACCCACAATCCGGGTTACGAGGCCTACAAACTTTGGGCCTTCCAGAAGTGTCTTTATCCTTAGCCGGATCCTGCACAACATCCTTTGGGCCGGGTTATACCTTGGAATTGGCCTACCGGGTTATTATCTCCCCATCAGTAGTCCCCAGAATAGCTTGGGCTTCTCGAGATTTTCTTTGAAGCGCACGCTATTCCCTGCAAAAATATCAAACTCACCATTTCACGGGGGCCGGGTTAGATTGCTTTGATAAACAGCTAGGCCTAACTCCATGGTGGCCATATAGCAACCCGGCTTTTCTCCAAACCCATTACTCGTTTTTCCGATCCGGTAATCACGGAAAAGATTTATGTCACATCTATCCCGGAAATCTCGTCTAACATTTAACGTATATCTCGGAAAATCCGGGCAGATACGTTTTATCCGTAATTCCCGGTTCTCGCCCATTGGCCTAGGCTTATCCTGCCGCACTCTATAAATAGATACTTAGGGGTTAACCTAATCCCAACGGCTCATTTCTCCTTCTTCTTCTCTTCGCTTCCGTGCTCGAACTCACGGAGCACCACCACAAAAACCCCGCGCTCGTCTTTGGATCCATCCTATTGCAGGCTGCGCTCCGCTGCAATTCGTCCCGCGCCGCCGTCGACCCTCACCGCCGCATCTGTGAGCGTCTGGCCGGCAGTCACAAAGGAGCATTCCTATCACGTTATTCGCCGCCGCCACGCGCTACTCCGATCTCCTCTGGTAAGCTTCTCGCACCCAGCAATTTGACCTTGCAATTTCTAGATTCACTCCAGATTGGATCTAGGTCGATCCGCGAGCCGTTGTTCTTACTGCGCTGAATTAAACCGCTTAGATACTTGCTAGCTCCTTCAACAACTTGTTGGATGATCTCATACCACCCCCCCTACCGCTATTAATCTCCAATTTCTTCGTAAAATCACTCGCGAGTTCTCCTAACCTAGATTCATTTCGTCCAAACTTCCGCGCGTATCATTAACACCCGGAAAATCCTCCTTTTTCAGTTATTTTGCTTGCAGTAGAGACATGGGCAACCATCCGTGCGCCCCAAACTCACCTCAACACGTAAGTGACCAATGATTTCCACAGCCGTACTCGATACCCGGACACCTCGCAATCTTTGCTCCGGGATGCGTTACCCAGATATTTTTTAGTCTTCACACTTTCCTAATATTTCAAACTCGGGTAATCCAACACTTCCGAGTCTTATTTCCTGCACCTCTTTTTCTCGCGTTTTGCAGGTTAACCCCATGGCTCCAAAAAGGCAAGGGAAACAGCCGGCTCCGGTAAAGACTACCCAAACCATATCGGCCAATGGGGGTCGATCTACAGTAACAAAGGCCAAGTTGGACGAGCTGGCCGAACTAGGAATTCTCCCCTCTCAGAAGGACATACACTGGAGGGCACCAGGCGACGAGACCCGTCCCACTCCTGCCGACAGTGAGGTAATTTGCTTCATTGAGCACGTGACCCGGGGATTCCGTCCTCCGGGTCACCCTTTCTTCCGAGAGGTCTTAAACTACTACGGTCTCCGGGTATTTGACATAGGGCCCAATTCCATGCTAAATATTACCCACTTCATCGTTCTATCGGAATCATACTTGTGCGTTCCGCCAAGTTTGACCCTTTTTATTGAACTATTCCAGTGCAAGCCGTGCTGCGAAAGCGGTAACGGAACACTTCTTACTTGCGGCGGGGTATCCATCCAACGCCGCAAACACTCACCAATGCCAACCCTCAACTTAAACTCCCACGTCAAAAACTGGCAATTGTCTTTCTTTTATTGCCATGATACCTCCCCGGACGGCGAGAGGAAGCTGCCGGGTTACTCGGAGAGTCTCCTCGAGCCTTCTGAATCTTTCAACGCCTTTGCCCCTGACTCGGACAGGGAGGCGATCCAGCCTTTGCTGGCTAAGTTGGCTGTTTTCTTGGCCCAAGGCCTTCTTGGGCTCAACTTGGTGAAGACCTGGGTGGATTTCCGGATCCAACCCAACTCCATCCGCTCCAAGTTGATGCACGAGTACTCAGGGCACACCACAGACGCGCTCCGATATTCCACTAAGAACTTCGCAACCGGCGACACCATCAAGACCATCAAAGGCTTCCTGACTGAGAAGTTGGAGGTGATAAGAAATATCGCCGGGTTACCCCCATTCACTCGAGAAAACCCGGCTCCAACAGTAAGACCCGGCTCCCACAACTTATTTCAATACTTTAACTTGATACTGCCTCTGATTCTTGCTTTCATTTCCTCGATCATAGGCTGAAGATCCCTTCTGGAGGATCGAAACCTCCCCCCCGTCCAAAGACCCGGAAGTGGAGGACGAGCCGGCCGATGATGATGAAGGTGCTTTCCCAAATCTTACATTCGCCTTTTACCTATACTACTTTCCTATCACCCATGTTTCTTCTTGTCTGATACATACTCGACTTTCAGGGTTGGAGGACGAGGAAGAAAAAGAAGAGGATGACCCGGAGGCCACCGAATCCGACCAGGAAGCCACAGTCGGAAACAAGAGGAAGGCCAGAGGGGTGATTGCAAAGGTTCCTTTCTCCTTCATGTCTTCTGAGCCTTACTCCTTCGAAACTATGCGTATCCTTAATGAACGGTTGTCACACTCACCACTCTTGAAGGATCTCCTCTCGGCTAAGCGCAGGGTAACCCGGAGTTCCCCGGGGGACGATCCCCTTAACCCGGGTATCCCCACTTCCCCTGCTCACCGAGCCAACATTCCTCCACCTCAGCGCCATCCATCTCCTAACCACCCACACGCTGGGCAATTCCGGGTACCGCAGCCGGTACCTTTGACAACTTCGTCCGCCTCCAGCAGCGAGCTCCCGCCGGATTATGCCATAAACACCGGGTAAAGGTCCTTTACTTGATATCCTTTTACACTTATTAACTCTTTAATATGTACTACTAACCACTCTTTCCTTTTTCCCCTTTTAGTGCCCAAGTGACCACCGATGACCCGGAAATTCCTGAAGTAAAAAGGCAAGGAGGGGAGGAGCCGCACATTAACACGGATGCTGCAGCTGATGATGAGGCTGAGGACGGGCAAGAACAAGACCCCTTCAAGGACCCAGCTAAGCCGAAGACCGCATCCCCCAAATCCTATGAAGAGGTAGATGAAGACATTATCTTAGAGACCAAGTCGGGCTCTCCTAACCCGGATACCTAGACGATCCGGGTTTCGACCCCAAAAGTCGGAAAACTCCTTCAACCAGAAGACCAATCTGCCGGTCCTTCACGAATTCGTCCTGAAGACATGACGTTTGCCCAAATGCTTGATGCCCTCTACACCTTGAGGTCCGACGAAGAAAATATTTTAGACGCCTTGATAACAAAGCACAAGGTAAGTCCGAGCAATATCATCTGCATCCTTGTATAGTCCCCAAGTTCCGAGTGAATTACTGATTGATTTGCTTGGAACTTTGTGCAATGGCTCCAATTAACCCTTTTCCTTGTGTCATCCATCTAGGACTTTGCTGCGCAATCTGAGAAGAAACTGGCCAAAGCTGCCAAACGCCTCGAGAAGGAGACAGCTCTGCGCGAAGCAGCGGAAGCTGAAGTGCGTAGAAGCGGAAAAATCACAAGGAAATACAGAAAAAGGGCTCATATGGCTGAAGATAGGCTGACGACTCTTTCAGTGCAGATTGCTGATATCTATCGCGTCGCAACTGGTACAATTTCTGGACTCTGGCGATTATGACCCATATTTCATTTGGTTGGATAACCGGATTTCTTACTCGTTACTTTCCTTGCTTTTCAACAGGTCCGGGTGAAGCTGCCCCTGAAGAAGAAGATGATACCGCCAAACTGCAACTGATTAAAGATACTATCCGGCAACTTGGTGCCGGCGTTGGATGGATTCTTGATGAGCTACGACTGCCGTGCGCTGCGCCGGGTAGCATGAAAAAGTTGCTGGAGGCCTGCTCCACCATTCCTGAATGGATTTGGCATTGGAAGCGCTCATCCTGCCGTTTTGGGGTAACCCGGGGACTCGCCCTGGCTAAAGCTTATATCCCAAAGCTAGAACCGGCCAAGATGATAGCCGGGTTTCCGGAGTTCAATCAGGACGGGTCCAAGTTTTCGCCGAAGGATTTCAAAGCCATTCAAAAGGAAGTTCGTCACCCGGCCAGTGTGATCGCCGATAGCCTGATCATTGACACTATTCTTCCTGCATATGATGCTAACGACAAAGTCATTAAAGCAGATCGCCCCAAGCCATTCGATATGCTTGCCCGATGGAAGGAAGATGTTGCCAATATGCGAGAGGAAGCTGCACAGAAGAAGGCTGAAGCCGACTCTGCGCCCGCTACCTCGACACCTATCGTCCCTCCACCTGCGCGAGTCGGCGGTGCTGCTGATCCGAGTAGGGCTGCTACCCCAAGTGACGGCAAGGGTAAGGCCAAGATGGATCCGGCGGCCTAGAGTGCCGAGTAATATCTGCCACTTCGTACTCGTTAGTCGGCCGATGTGCCGTTGAAACAATTATTATTTGAATGGTGCGCTTGTGCGCCTTTGATACTCTTTGGTGAAATTTTGTAATGCACTCTAAGTTCCTGATACACCTTCTGCCTCTTCTGGCTTAAATCTATCTACTTTTGAACTCGTTTGCTCTTGATATCCAACCTTCTTTACTCTTGATATGCAACTTTCTTTGTTCTTGATATCCGACATTCTTTTACTTTTGATATGCAACTTTCTTTGTTCTTGATATCCGACATTCTTTATTTTTCCCTTTGTGAGACTCGGCATCCGGGTTATATGGGTGTTTGGCAAGCGGACTTGCTTCTAAGTCCCCAAGTCCCCAAGACCCGGATGTTTGGGTTTGTTGGAAATTAAACAACTAAGCAATTTTTCCCTTCCAAGATCCCAAGTCCCCCTGACCCGGACTTCCGGGTCTAGGGCACGTGACTTTTTAGAGGAGAACAAATTGCCTGCTGCTAAATTCGCAAAGGCCCCAGAGTCGTTTCACATGGGGTTTGAAGTTATGCTTAATAATCGTTGAGTTTCCGGCTATTAGCCTTGTACTCTACATAACTTGTGGTTTAGA
This sequence comes from Alopecurus myosuroides, assembly GCA_028641055.1. NCBI lineage: Eukaryota > Viridiplantae > Streptophyta > Magnoliopsida > Poales > Poaceae > Alopecurus > Alopecurus myosuroides. Next base: position 296,355,167 of record CM054057.1, on the reverse strand, counting down.
TGACCCTTTTGACTATCTTGTACTGTAAGCCGGCTTTCGCGTGGATACCATGTTATTACATCTATACGAAAACGAGGTCAGGCAAGTCCCATTGGGCTTCATGGCTGCCTGTAATCGTAAGCGAACAAATCATGCCACTTTAGTGCGAGTCACATCGAGCTTAAGTAAGAATAGCCAAGAAATTTGGACTTCTTTGTCCGATTATAAGATTGCAACCGTACTCGTTTGCGAGTAATCGGCCCTTATAACTCATAGGCATCAAGGTCGGGTCTTTTGAGTTTGCAACTGCGCTTATCCAAGCAATCAGCCCTCAAGACCTAAATATACGCATCATGCTGAAAGTATAAGACTCAATTTATAATCACCTCTATTCTCGATAATCACCTCTTTATTTGATATGAAAAATTAGGTCAGCAAGCCGCCTCATTAAAAACCCGTCCAGTCCCAAAGGGTGCCCTGGATAGGAAAAGAGTGCGTCTGAAACCTGCTGCCTGTTACATCGTTCAACCCCACGTGCCAACATAATCCTTGCTAAGTATAATACGGGCGTAGCTGGGCCACGTTCCACGGTCTGTCTCTTTCTTGCATAGACGAAGTGGTATGAGCGGTGTCATTAACCGTGGCCGATTCTTCCCTTGCGTCTACCAAGTAATATGACCCATTATGCAAATTCTTGCTTATGATAAATGGTCCTTCCCATGGTGGTGATAACTTGTGTTTTCCTTCGTTTGACTGAACCAGACGCAGAACTAGGTCTCCTTCCTGGAAGACCCGGGTTTTCACACGCCGGCTATGATACCTCCGTAGATCCTGCTGATATATCGCTGATCTTTCCAGGGCTTGTTCCCTTTGTTCTTCTAACATATCCACGGCGTCCTGCCGGCTCTTTTCGTTCTCCACTTCAACGTAAGCTGACACTCGCGGTGAATCATGAATAATGTCACTCGGTAACACTGCCTCCGCGCCATATACCATTAAGAACGGCGTCATCTGAGTGGATCTGTTAGGTGTTGTATTGATACCCCAAACCACAGCAGGAAGTTCTTCGACCCATGCACCAGCAGCCCTGATACAGGGGACTCGTAGGCGTGGCTTTAGTCCGCGAAGCAGTTCTTGATTTGCCCTTTCTACTTGTCCATTGGCCTGTGGATGAGCTACCGATGCTACGTCAAGCCGGATTCCGTTGTTACCACAGAACTTCTCCATCTCACCAAGGGACATGTTGGTTCCGTTGTCGGTGATTATGCTGTGAGGATACCCGAACCGATAGATAATTCTTTTCAGGAACTTGACTGCTGTAGCTGCTTCACAATTAGTAACTGGCATAACTTCTACCCACTTGGTAAACTTATCGATAGCTACCAACAGATGTGTCTTTTTGCAAGGTGACATATGAAAGGGGCCAACCATGTCCATACCCCAGACGGCGAACGGCCAAGTTAGCGGGATGGTCCGTAATTCCATAGCCGGCACGTGGATTTGGCGGGCGTACCTTTGACATCCGTCACACCTTGCTACCAATCGTTCCGCATCTGCCAGAGCCGTGAGCCAGAAAAACCCGTGTCGATAAGCCTTGGCCACAAGTGACCTTGTAGACGCGTGATGCCCACAATCACCTTCATGAATCTCCTTGAGGATCTGTCGGCCTTCCTCTGGTGCCACACAGCGCAGGAAGACCCCCGTGGCGCTTCTCTTATATAACTCCCCATTAATAATAGAATATCCCTTTGCTCGTCGCAAAATTTGCCTTGCTAATACCTCCTGCTGCGGCAACTCGCCTCGTGATAGGTAGGCCAAAAAAGGTTCTGTCCACTCGGGAATAGCGCGTACAGTGGCCACGAGCTCCAAGCCCGGGTCTTGATTTGCTAGCTCTTCCTCAGACTCTGTTTTAACTGATGGTCGCCATAATTCGTCCAAAAATACGTTAGGTGGAACCGGTTCTCTGCGCGAGCCGAGTCTGGCTAGGGCGTCGGCTGCCTCGTTCTTTCTCCTGTCTATATGCTCCACCTCATACCCGGAAAAACATCCGGCTACCCTATCGACCTCTCTGCGGTATGCCGCCATAGTTGCGTCCTTTCTATCCCAAGTTCCTGATACCTGTTGTACCACAAGATCCGAATCTCCAAAGCATCGTATCCTCCTAATGTTCATCTCCTTAGCTATTTTTAAGCCATGCAATAGGGCTTCGTACTCGGCTACATTGTTGGAACAATCAAAGTGAATCTGTAATACATAACTCAACTTGTCTCCTTTGGGTGACGTTAGCACCACTCCAGCTCCTGAACCCTCGTACTGTTTCGATCCATCGAAATGCATGATCCACGACTTGGAGTTTGGAACTATGGTAGCCATGCCTGTGTGTGTCCAATCATTAACAAAGTCCACCAAGGCCTGTGATTTGATTGCCGACCTAGGCTCGTAGCTGATGTGATAATCCCCCATCTCTATCGCCCATTTGGCTATTCTTCCGGTTGCATCCGAGTTTCTGATGATATCCGCCATTGGTATTGAGCTGACTACTGTTATAGGGTGCTCCTGGAAATACGGCTTTAGTTTCCGGCTGGCCATGAAGACCCCGAAAACCAGCTTCTGCCAATGCGGGTAACGCTGTTTCGCCTCAGACAATACCTCGCTGACATAATAAACCGGCCTCTGAACCGGGTAACCCTTTCCGTCCTCTTTGCGTTCCACGACCACTACTGCACTGACGGCTTTGGGGCCAGCTGCAACATACAACAACATAGGTTCTTTAGGGCCCGGGGCCGCTAATACTGGTGCTTCAGATAACTGCTTTTTTAGTGCCTCGAATGCCTCATCCGCCTCTTGATCCCATACGAATTTGTCGGATTTCCTCAAGAGCCGGTACAGGGGTATTGCCTTTTCTCCCAACCTGGATATAAACCGGCTCAAGGCTGCTACGCAGCCTGTGAGCTTTTGGACCTGCTTCAGATTTTCCGGCTTTCTCAGACTTTGGATAGCTTTGATTTTGTCCGGGTTTGCCTCAATTCCTCTCTCGGAAACGATAAAGCCGAGTAACTTCCCAGCTGGAACCCCAAATACGCATTTTGTCGGGTTGAGCTTCATCTGATATCTCCTTAGATTTTTGAACGTCTCCTTTAGATCGTCTATAAATGTCTCTGCCTTCCTGGTCTTGACAACCACGTCATCCACATAAGCATGGACATTGCGTCCAATTTGGTCTTCGAAGCACTTCTGAATGCACCGTTGGTAGGTTGCGCCTGCGTTCTTCAGTCCAAACGTCATTGTTTTGTAGCAGAAGGCTCCAAAAGGGGTTATGAACGATGTTTTCTCCCAATCCTCCCTTTTGAGCTTAATCTGATGATATCCCGAATATGCGTCCAGGAAGCACAACAAGTCGCTCCCAGCTACTGCGTCTATTATTTGGTCTATCCTTGGTAGTGCGAACGGATCCTTTGGGCAATGCTTGTTGAGACTTGTGAAATCGATGCACATCCTCCACTCGTTGGTCTTTTTCATTACTAGAACCGGATTTGCCAGCCAATCCGGGTGGAACACTTCCATGATGAAGCCGGCTTTTAATAGCCGCGCAATTTCTTCGCCTATTGCTTTCCTTCTTTCCTCATTCATCTTTCTGAAGCCCTGCTTCACGGGCCTGGCCTTGGGATCCACATGCAAACTATGCTCTGCCAACTCCGTGGGGATACCCGGCATGTCGCTGGGTGTCCAAGCGAATACGTCCGCATTTGAACGAATAAACTCCACCAGCGCCTTTTCCTGCCCGCTTTTCAAATTAGACCCTATAGTAAACTGCTTGGTGGGATCACCTTCAACAAAATCTACTTTCTTGGTGTCCTGTGCTGCCTTGAATTTCACTCTTTCATCCTCAGAATCCGGCCTTCTCAATGCTGTTCCATCATCCGGATCCACCTAGGACCGGTAATACTTGAGTTCTTCTTTTCTGCAAGCTTGCTCAGCCATCACTGAATCTCCTTCATCACACTCAGCCGCTATATCCCTACTTCCTTGTATGGTGATGGTCTGCTTAGGACCCGGAATTTTTAGCTGTAAATATACGTAACACGGTCTGGCCATGAACTTAGCGTAAGCCGGTCTTCCGAACAACGCATGATAAGGACTACGCAACTTGACCACCTCAAACGTGAGCCACTCAACTCGATAATTATCCACTGATTCTCCAAAAGCAACCTCCAATGTGATCTTTCCCTCAGGGCGCGCTGAGTGACCCGGCACAATTCCGTGAAAAACTGTTGAACTTTTCTGCAGCTGGGATTCTTTGAGGTTCATGCGTAAGAAGGTTTCCCAATACAAGATGTTAATGCTGCTTCCCCCATCCATCAAGACTTTTTTCAACTCGTAACCATTGACCTGCGGTGCGACCACCAACGCCAAGATTCCTGGGCGTTCTATTCCTTCCGGGTGATCCCTTCTGCTCCACGTTACTTCCTGTTCGGCCCATCTCAGGTATCTCGAAACGGCCGAGGAAACCGAATTTACCGTTCGCTTTGGTGTTTCTTTATCCCTGCTAGAAGTTCCTGTAACATGCACATGATATTGTCCTTTTAAGTCAAACGTACGTACCATACCGACGAAGATGTTGACCTCGCCGATTGTCACGACAGATCCGGATTCGAGGTGATCCGATTCTGGCCCCCAGCCGGAGTCGTCCACCACCTTCTCTCCTTTGTGGTCGTCGTAGATCTCTCCGACGACGAGGTTCCTCATGCTTTTCCGAGCTTCTCCCGTGATGTAAACACCTTTGGACGCAGGCCCCACGGTGGGCACCAACTGTCGCGGGATGATCACGGCAGATGTTACCAGGGGTAACTGATCTTGGGGCAAGTCGACACAGGCGTTTGGGAGAGGGTTTATCTCAGAGGAAAACATGATGGAATTCAATCTGGTAGCCGGCGATGAAGTCTCCGAGTCTCCGATCTCACTTTATTAACTCGATCTCTTTGTGTACAAGGGATACTCGATATTCGGTGATATGATTACTACTTGGGTCTCCCCTAAACTAAGCCTAGGAGCCGGTTTATAAAACACCCGCACCCCTACCTGGCTTGCTCTCCAAGGCACAACTTGAGTCCTACCCGAACACCGCTTACAAATCCTAGCTTTCCTTACCGCAACCCACAATCCGGGTTACGAGGCCTACAAACTTTGGGCCTTCCAGAAGTGTCTTTATCCTTAGCCGGATCCTGCACAACATCCTTTGGGCCGGGTTATACCTTGGAATTGGCCTACCGGGTTATTATCTCCCCATCAAGGTGGTGGCCATGGCACAAGCAGCGCAAGGTGGTGCGCCTGGCATGCCGAGTTCCCAGTACGGTACTCCGTTCCTGGCGTCCCAGGAGACAAAGAAGGTCCAGGTTGATCCTGAGTTCCCAGACCGTGTTGCCATCATTGGCGCCGGGTTGGGAGAGAAATAGGAAAGCGAGCTCATCCACTTTGTCGTGGGATAATCACGGCAGACATTACCGGGGGTAACTTATCTTGGGGCAATTCAACTCTGGTGTTTGGGAGAGGGTTTCGCTCAGGGGAAATCATGGTGATGAAACGAGGTAGCCGGCAATCAAGTCGCCGAATCTCCGATCTAGATTTATTATCTCAACTCTGATATTACAGGGGATACTCGAATAGCTAGTAAAACTCGTACGTGTCTAATCTAACCCTAGGAGCCGACTTATATAATATCCGGACCCCCTGGCTTCCTGTCCAAGGCATACTCGGAGTCCTACCCGGCCACCGCTTACAAACCCTAAGTTTCCTTATCAAAACCCACAATCCGGGTTACGAGGCCTACGCTCTTGGGCCTTCTAGAAACTCCTTTTCCCTAAGCCGAGTCTTGCACAGCTCCCTTCGGGCCGAGTTACACCTTGGCGTTAGCCTACCGGGTTATCATCCCTCCATCAGTAGTCCCCAGAATAGCTTGGGCTTCACGAGATCCTCCTTGAAGCGCATGCTATTCCCTGCAAAAATAACAAACATACAATTTCATAAAATTCCGGGTCAGAATGCCTTGATAAACAGCTAGGCCTAACTCCTCAGGTGGTCCATATATAACCCGGCTTTCTCCGAGTCCAACGTCACTTTCCCGGGTCAACACTCCGAGGAAAGTAAAGAAGACCCGGCTCACTTTGTCCGCCAATTAATCCGAATATCGCGGACACAATTCGCTCCGATCTTTTCCGGATATCCCGCATAGGCACTTAACCACTTATCCCAAAAAATCCGGGCGGGTATCTCTCCTCCTGAAATTTTTGGCTCCCGCTCTCTCGTCTAGGGTTTCCCACCCGCACATATAAATAAGCACCTTAGGGGTAACCCTAAATTTACAACTCCATTCCCCCCATCTTCCCTATCTCCTTCATCTTCAACCTCCATCGGCGCTTCCTTGCTCAAGCTTGACACCGCGCCGCCACGGAGCCCACGGGGGAGCAGCCGGAAGCGAGCCGCCGCCGCCTGCGCTCCGCTTCCGCCCGCGCCGCGCCGCCGTCAACCACCGCCACCACGCCGTCGAGCTGCGCGCCGGAGGACCCAGAAGGTCACCGCAACTGTGCCATCTGTCGCCGCCGCGCTCTCCTCCAAGCCCCGCCGGTGAGTTCCCTTCCGCCATGTGTTTTACCTCCAAGCTCACTCGCACTAGGTTAGATCCGATCCGCTCTTTAGATAACTTTCTTGTTCCGCAATGATTCGGTAGTCCACGCTCCGCTCCTTCTCAACCAACGTATAATTTAGATCAGTAGCATATCTCCGTTACTTGTGGTCACCAACTTTTCTGCAAATTTCTAAGTCTAGATCCAATCTGCCAAAGATCCCCTCAATTGCTCTTTTATACCCGGATAATCCATAATTTCTGGGTCTTCTAGTTACTCTTTGGTTAACCGGGTAAACAATCATTTTCCGGGTCTTAATCACTTATAATCTGCACCTTTTATCTCCTGTTTTGTAGGCTACGCACATGGCGCCCAAAAATAAGGGAAAACAACCGGTAAGGCGAGGCCGACTCAGTCCATATCCGCCAACTGGGAAAGGTCCACCGTGACCAAGGCCAAGTTGGACGAGCTCACTGTGTCGGGCGTCCTTCCGTCCCAGGAGGATATCCACTGGCGAGTTCCGGGTGATGAGACTCGGCCCACCCCTGGTCCTAATGAGGTAATCTGTTTCGTTGAGCACGTGATCCGGGGATTTCGTCCCCCAGGTCACTCCTTTTTCCGCGAACTTCTTAGCCACTATGGCCTCCGAGTCTTTGACATAGGGCCCAACTCTATGTTAAACATCACCCACTTTATCGTCCTTTGCGAATCTTATCTATGCGTCCCCCCAAACCTTGCTCTGTTCCTTGAGTTATTCCAATGCAAACCGTGCCGCGAAAGCGGTGACGGGGCCCTCCTAGCTTGCGGCGGAGTGTCAATCCAGAGGCGGAAGAATTCGCCGATGCCGACTCTGAGCCTCAACTCTCATTTCAAGCACTGGCAGAAATCCTTCTTCTATTGCTGGGACACCTCCCCACCCAGCGAAAAGAGATTGCCGGGTTTCTCCGAGGGTCTCCTCGATCTCTCCGATACTTTCAATGCCTTTGCTTCTGAGTCGGATAGGGAATCCATCCAGCCCCTCTTAGCTAAACTTGTTGTCCTTTCCGCCCAGGGTCTCCTTGGGCTCAATCTAGTTAAAACTTGGGTGAATTTCCGAATCCAACCCAACTCCATCCGGCCTAAGCTGATGTCCGAGTATTCCGGGCACGTCACGGATTCGCTACGCTACTCTTTGAGGAACTATCCGGCTGCTGATACAAATAAGATTATCAAAAGTTTCTTGACTGAGAAAGCGGAAGTGATCCGGAACATAGCTGGTTTGGAGCCATACACCCGAGACCACCCGGCTCCTGCGGTAAGATCCGGCCTTTACTCTTTTGTTCTTGTGATTTTACTTGATGCAATCACTAACCTTTTCCACCACACCTTTATTTCAGGCAGGTAGCGCCTTCTGGAACATCGAGACTCCCCCTACCTCCGAAAACCCGGAAGAGGAAGAGGAGGCGGCTGACCCGGAAGAAGGTACCATCCGGGTTTCACCCCTTTTAATTTCTGTTAACTTGCCTTTCCATACTTTCTCTTTTTCCGACTGTGTACTATGCTTCTCAGGACTGGAGGATAAGGAGGACGGAGAAGATAAGGAAGACCCGGAGGAGACCGAAAGCGACGAAAGCGAGGCAGAGCCGGAAGCTGAAGTTGGGGCCAAGAGGAAACCCCGAGGGGTCGTATTCAAGGTTCCATATTCCTCCATGTCCTCCAAACCATATTCATTTGCTAACATGCGTGAGCTTAATCAACAATTGTCCGACTCACCATTGAAGAAGCCCCCTAAGGTCAAGCGCAGGGTAACCCGGAACTCCCCGGGTGAGAATCCCCTCAACCCGGGTATCCCTACGTCCCCAGTTCGCCGCACCGGTACTTCCCAATCTCATCCTTCCAATTCACCTCGAAGACATCCTTCTCCCAATCACCCCCTAGCTGGACAACTCCGAGTCTCACTTTCTCAATCTTTATCAGCCTCATCCGGATCTTCCAACGAGCTTCCAGCGGACTTCATGGTGAACACTGGGTAAGTTGTATTTCTGGTTATCCGGTATACTGGTTCTTTCAATATCATTCACTCATTACTACTGACCATTTCTTTTACTTTCCTTAGCGTCCAGGTCACGATCAGTGACCTGGACAACATGGATCTAGATAACCGGGAAACTGAGGATCCGGTTGATAATGTCAACGCCGCGACTGGCGACGCTGAAGAAGAAGACCAAGGAAAGGACCCGCTGACAGACCCGGCCAGGAAGGAGGGCGAGTCTTCGAATCCATCATATGGACCCGGGGATGACGATGTCGAGGTTGTGGGCGCAAGGATGGGTGATCCCCATCCTGATACCCAGGCAACCCGGGTCTCCCCCCCGAGGCAGGAAAGGACTCCACCTCCAAGTAACCTTGCCCTCGGCTCTTCCGGTACAAAGCCTGATGATATGAGCTTCGCCGAGATGCTTGACGCTCGGCATACCCTGAGAGCTGACGAAGAAGGCATTCTAGAAGCCTTGATCGCCAAGCACAAGGTAAATTCAACTAGTACTGCCCATATATTTGTCTAGTCCCCAAGTTCCGAGTGAACTTATGCATAATTTACTTGGAACTTTTCATAGCATATCCGACTGATAGTTCTTTTTTCTTTTTGTCCGACTAAGACTTCCTTGTGTTTCCACGCAGGCATACGTAACCCACTCTGAGGAAGTGTTGGCTAAAACCACCAAACTCCTCGAGGTGGAAACGAAGCTGCGCGAATCTGTTGAAGCTGATGCCAAGAAACTGGGAAAACTTGCGAGAAAGTATAGAAAGAGATCCCATGCTGCGGAGGATGAACTGACCAAGCTATCTGCCCAGATTGCCGATACTCACCGTGCTTTGATTGGTAATGATTCCCGACTCACTAATCCTAACCCGGATTTTTCATTCTTATAAACACTCGGAATTCCTTACTTGGATCTTTCTGTTTTTCTTCAGGGCCGGATGATGAGATTCCGGATGAAGATGATATAGCAAAGCTGAAGACCATAAAGAGCACAATCTGGCAACTCTGTGCCGGCACCAAATGGGTTCTTCAAGCTTTGAAGTGGCCGGGTACTGGGCGTGGTGGTTTGAGCACACTGCTTGATGCGTGCTCCACCATCCCCGAGTGGATTGAGCACTGGAAACACTCGTCATGCCGGGTTGGAGTAACCCGGGGGCTTGCTCTGGCTAAAGCATACTTTCCCAAGCTTGAGCCGGCAAAGCTCTTTGGCGGGTTTCCAGAATTCAACACTGATGGCTCCAAGTTTTCAGCCAAGAATTACAAAGCCATCCAAAAAGAGGTTCGCCACTCTGCTAGTCTGATTGCCGACAGTCTGGATGTCAGTCTGATTGTTCCACCATACGACGCTGAGGATAAGCCAATTCAGTCGGATCTTCCGAAGCCTTATGACATGCTAGCACGGTGGAAGGCGGAAGCTGCTCAAATGAGGGAAGAGGCCGCGAAGAAGAAGGCTGAGGCCGATACTGCGCCTACAACCTCTACGCCGGTTGTTCCTCCTCCCGCACGTGCCGGTACTGCTGCTGACCCGGATGCTGCTGCCGCAAAGACCGTTGAAGAGCAAGTCAAGAACCAAGACCCGGCTGCCAAGGACAAGGTTGACGACTCGACCCAGGAGGCCGAGTAAACTTTTATCTGCTACCGTCTCAAACACTTCATTCGGCCAATGGGCCTTTAAAACAATTATTCTTTTGATAGTGCGCCTGTGCACTTTTTGATACTACTATCCTGGTTTATAATACGTTTAAAACCTTAATATCTTTCATGGCCCTTCTGGCTTTTGCGTGAATTTGATATTTCTTAACTTTGAGCTTTTTCATTCCTGGTTTTCCGACTTTTGCTATGGTTCCTTTTGCGAGACTCGGTTTCCGGATCTCATGGGTTTTGACAAGTGGACTTTTTCTAAGTCCCCAAGTCCCCAAGACTCGGATTTTTGGGTTTTTGAGCTGAATAGCTAGATAATTTGTTTCTTTTTTCAAATTCCCAAGTCCCCAAGGCCCGAATTTCCGAGTCTGGGGTTTTAGACTTTTCCAAAAGAACAAATTGTTTCTGCTAAAGCCCAAAACCTAGAGCCATTCACATAGGTTTGAAGCTATGCTTAATATACTTTGAGTTTCCGGCTGTTAATCTTGTGCTCTACATAACTTGTGGTTTAGATGACCCTTTTGACCTTCTTCTACTATAAGCCGGCTTTCGCGTGGATAATCAATGTTGCTATAGCTGTACAAAGACAGGGTCAGGCAAGTCCCATTGGGCATCATGACTGATTGTAATCATACGCTAGCAAAGCATGCCACTTTAGTGCGAGTCGCATCAAGCTTAAGCAAGAAAAGTAAAGAAAATTTGGCTCTATTGTCCGGTTATAAGCTTGCAGCCGTACTTATTACAAGCAATCGGCCCTTATAACCTAATGGCATCATGGACGGGTCTTTGAGTTTGCAACTGTGCTATTCAAGCAATCAGCCCCCAAGACCTAGATATATGCAATTTACTAGAAAAACTAACATATTAAGAACAATAAATAATACTTACCTGGAAAAGAAATAGAAAATAACAGAAATAAAAACTTGACAAAAAACACATAGAAAGGAATATTTTGTTCAACCATCTCTTTATTGATATGAGAAAAGTTAGGTCAGCAATCCGCCTCATTAAAAACCTTCCAGTCCCCTTAGGTACCCTGGATAGGAAAAGAGTGCGTCTGAAACCTGCTGCCTGTTACATCGTGTAATTCTACTTGTGAATCTAGTCTATTCTAAGTGTAGTAGGGACGCAGCTGAGCCACGTTCCATGGTCTTTCTCTTTCTTGCATAGATGAAGTTGTATGAGCGGTGTCATTGACAGTAGCCGACTCTTCCCTTGCATCTACCAAGTAATACGATCCATTGTGCAGATTCCGGCTTATAATGAACGGTCCTTCCCATGGTGGAGATAACTTGTGCTTTCCTTCCTTTGACTGTACCAGGCACAAAACCAGGTCTCCTTCCTGGAAGACCCGGGTTTTGACCCGGCGGCTATGATATCTCCTCAGGTCCTACTGGTATATGGCTGATCTTTCCAAAGCTTGTTCCCTGTGTTCTTCTAGCATATCCACGGCATCCTGCCGGGTCTTCTCGTTCTCCACCTTGACGTAAGCCGATACTCGATGCGAATCATGGATGATATCACTCGGCAATACTGCCTCTGCGCCATAAACCATAAAAAACGGTGTCATCTGAGTAGATCTGTTAGGTGTGGTGTTAATTCCCCAAACCACTGATGGTAACTCCTCAACCCATGCGCCAGCAGCTCTGATGCATGGGACTCGCAGCCGTGGTTTTAATCCACGAAGTAACTCCTGATTTGCCCTTTCCACTTGTCCATTAGCTTGTGGATGGGCTACTGAAGCTATGTCAAGCCGGATTCCATTGTTCCCGCAGAATTTCACCATCTCACCAAGGGACATGTTAGTTCCATTATCTGTTATTATGCTGTGAGGATACCCAAACCTGTAGATGATTCTTTTCAGGAACTTGACTGCCGTAATTGCTTCACAATTGGTAACTGGCATAACTTCAACCCACTTGGTAAATTTATCAATAGCCACCAAGAGATGTGTCTTTTTGCAAGGTGACATGTGAAAGGGGCCAACCATGTCCATACCCCAAACGGCAAACGGCCAGGTTAAAGGAATTGTTTGCAACTCCATGGCCGGCACATGGATTTGGCGGGCGTACCTTTGACATCCATTGCACCTTGCCACCAAGCGTTCCGCGTCTGCTAAGGCTGTGAGCCAGAAGAAATCGTGCCTATATGCTTTGGCCACAAGGGATCTTGTGGATGCGTGATGCCCATAGTCGCCTTCGTGGATCTCTTTCAGGATCTGCCGGCCTTCTTCCGGTGCTACACAGCGCAAAAATACTCCTGCAGCACTCCTTTTATATAACTCCCCATTGATGATGGAATAGCCTTTTGCTCGCCTCAGAATTTGCCTTGCTAATACTTCTTGCTGTGGTAACTCGCCTCGTGATAGGTAAGCCAGGAACGGCTCTGTCCACTCGGGAACAGCTCGTACTGTGGCCACGAGCTCCAAATCCGGGCATGGTTAGCCACCTCTTCCTCAGACTCGGTTTTAACTGATGGCCGCCATAGCTCGTCCAGGAAAACATTGGGTGGAACCGGCTCTCTATGCGAGTCGAGTCTTATGAGTGCGTCTGCTACCTCGTTCTTTCTCCTGTCAATATGCTCTACCTCATACCCGGAAAAACACCCGGCAACCCTGTCCACCTCTCTGCGATATGCTGCCATAGTTGCATCCTTCCTATCCCAGGTTCCTGAGACCTGCTGTACCACAAGATCCGAATCTCCATAGCATCGTATCCGCCTGATGTTCATCTCCTTGGCTATTCTCAATCCGTGTAATAATGCTTCATACTCAGCCACGTTGTTGGAGCAATCAAAGTGGATTTGCAACACGTAGCTCAGCTTATCTCCTTTGGGTGATGTAAGTACCACTCCAGCTCGTGATCCCTCGTATTGCTTGGAACCATCAAAGTGCATTACCCAAGACTCGGAACTTGGTGTCATTGTGGGCATGCTAGTGTGAGTCCAATCATTAATGAAATCAACTAAAGCTTGGAACTTGATTGCTGACCTGGGCTCGTAGTTGATATGGTAATCTCCCATCTCGATGGCCCATTTGGCTATTCTGCCTGTTGCGTCCGAGTTTCTGATGGTATCCGACATTGGTATAGAGCTAACCACTGTTATGGGGTGTTCCTGAAAATAGGGCTTCAATTTCCGGCTGGCCATGAAGACTCCGAAAACCAACTTCTGCCAATGTGGGTAGCGCTGCTTTGCCTCTGATAACACCTCGCTGACGTAATAAACCGGCCTTTGAACCGGGTGATCCTTCCCATCCTCTTTGCGCTCAACGACAACCACTGCACTGACCGCCCGGGGCCCGGCCGCAATGTATAGTAGCATGGGCTCTTTGGGACCCAGAGCTGCTAACACTGGTGCCTCAGATAACTGCTTCTTTAATGCCTCGAACGCCTCATCCGCCTCTTGGTCCCAAACAAACTTATCAGATTTCCTCAAGAGCCGGTACAGTGGTATTGCCTTCTCTCCGAGTCTGGATATAAACCGGCTCAGCGCTGCCACGCACCCTGTGAGCTTCTGAACATGCTTCAGGTTTTCCGGCCTTTTCAGACTCTGGATAGCTTTGATTTTGTCCGGGTTTGCCTCGATTCCTCTATCGGAAACAATGAATCCGAGTAACTTTCCTGCTAGAACTCCAAACACGCACTTTGTAGGGTTGAGTTTCATCTGATACCTTCTTAGATTCTTGAATGTTTCCTTTAGATCATCAATGAACGTTTTCGCTTTCCTGGTCTTGATCACCACATCATCCACATAGGCATGAACGTTGCACCCAATCTGGTCCTCAAAGCACTTCTGAATACACCGCTGATAGGTTGCGCCAGCGTTCTTCAATCCAAAAGTCATGGTTTTGTAACAGAAGGCCCCAAAGGGGGTTATAAACGATGTTTTCTCCCAATCTTCCTTCTTGATCTTGATCTGGTGATACCCGGAATATGCATCCAGGAAACATAATAAGTCACTTCCAGCCACTGCGTCTATGATCTGATCAATTCTTGGAAGGGCAAACGGATCATTTGGGCAATGCTTGTTGAGACTCGTATAATCTATGCACATTCTCCACTCGTTGCTCTTTTTCATCACTAGAACCGGATTTGCCAACCAATCCGGGTGAAAAACTTCCATGATAAAGCCGGCTGTCAATAGCCGAGCAATTTCTTCCCCTATATCCCTTCTTCTCTCCTCATTCATTTTTCTCAGGCCCTACTTCACGGGCCTAGACTTGGGATCAACGTGCAAGCTATGTTCCGCTAACTCTGTAGGGATACCCGGCATATCGCTGGGCGTCCAATGTCGCACCCGGACTTCTAGGGGATACTCACAGTCCGTTAAACAGTAGATACATGGCTTACGGGGCATACCGGCACCCGCATCTCAATATGAGGAGGCCAACACGTAAACGTGTGGCAACCATTGTCTTACTGTTCATCGTCTGCACAAACCATCCCGTAGAAATCCAGATACTTCTGTTGACGTACTTCAAAAACATACATACATGGTACGTCAACGGCGTTTGAACAAGCGATATCACAACAGATCTCTACGACACAAAAGATGGAAATAAGTTGCAAATAGCTCTCATTAGAGCAGAGATAGCAAATACAATCATCCAGAGGACACATGTCCCATCATATCATCATTACATCACAGTGGAAGCATCCAAGATGTCTGAGTACAGACAAGAACCAAATAGGCCTAAGAGGCCGGAAACGAACCGACGGAGCCCATCCACGAAGTCTCGGATCCTGCCCGGGTCCGCTATCTACTCGTCGGCAGTCTCGTCGTACTCCACGTAGTTGCCACCATGTAGATCTTCGGAAACGTAGGTCTGCGGAAACCACAGCCCCAAAGGGGTCAGTACATAAACGTACTGGCAAGCAAGACTCACAGTTCACCAAAGTGTAACCCGTCAACACCAAGCACAGATGCTTTGGGTTCAACGGAAGGAAGGGGATAAAAGGATGCTGCAACTGGCTGCTCTAACCAACTACAGAAACATACTACAACTTCCGGCTAACAGACAGGAGATAAGATCGCGTATCGTAACCGACCTATCCACTAATATCAAACAAACCCATCCTGGATCTCGCCCCTTATCCAAAGAAGCAATCCGAGGATAACTCACACAGTTGGATTAATGATGGTTCAGATTATTGTGTCAATAAGCCTATTACTAGTCAAATTGTTAATCATTGGGTGTAAGGTTGTTAATCATTAGGTTTAAGTTGTCCTGAGTACTTGTTAGCCAGTACTTTCACCAAGTAGTCCATAACCGCGGAAAACACGGCTTCTCGAGAAGATTTATCCCTGCAGGGGTGCACCAATTTGGCCGTACACGTAAGAATAACCCGCCAGACGGGGGATCAACCCACCAAGCGAGGTACTCTACACAACTCAACTCTTCTTCGCATCAAGCCCAAAGCACCTTGGGCGCACGGCTAATCGAGCCCCGAAGAAAAGGGACCCTCATAGCACTCTAAGAACGTGTCCCCCTATATGCCGACTACAAAAGTTCCACCCTGGCCTGGGCTCGCAAAAACATGCATGCGGCAAATGGAAAACACGAACTAAATGAGGCGATTTGGACGAGATGCGAATCGAATCAAATTGAGGGGGGCGCCCATACTCGCTTCCCACATGCGGGTAGTGCGCTCATCATGGATCAGTAGACAAGACCCTTTTCCTATTAGGGTCGACACTAGCAGGCCTCAAAACCACACAGGGCCTCCTGCCGGTGCCTTATCATCAAATTATTATTAATAATAACATTAGCATGATTGATTGATTAAACATCGAGCCCCCAGAACATAAAGGAATAGTAACAGAAAGTAACGGGTAACAGACTCGAGCAAAACAACCCTAAGCATGCTAGTAAGACCCGGGCAACAAGCAAAGGGTATAGGATTGGAGGTGAGGCAATATCAGGGTTCAGGGTATCATGTGATAGGTTCGTGACAGAAACAACTATTCATAGGGCTAGCAGAATAGACAACGGAAAGTATCGGTAACCAATGTTGAAAGGAACACGATGGTTCATGTGAGTGAATACTTGCCTGCAAACCCAGTAGCCTGGTACTGAGCTAACTCCTTAGAAGGGGTGTCGTAAGTATCGTCGGTCTCAACGTCGCCGTGTATCCGAGAAGAAGCAAACAAACAATGCAGAAAGATAAACAATCAATAACATGGCATAGTGCACAAACATGGGATGATGCATGACCATTTAACTGATGCAACAAAATAAACTAGTTGACAAGATAACACAACATAATTAAATGGACCCACATGCAATTGGATTGCATACGGAAAGCCCATGAATTATGGTTGAATTAATTGTTTTACAACTAATCATCATATGAAAGTGGATTAGCATGATGCATGGATGAGGAAAACTGCAAAATAACAACAATAGAACCAATTGGAAATAAGGTTTACCAAGTTTGGAAATTCATTCATTAAGTTAGGAAATTTTGGTTCCATAAAGGTGTCACACAAGCATTTGTTGTTTTCACCCATTTTAATTGTTCAAAATAGATAACAAAGTTCATATTTGATAAGAACACACAATTTTGTGTGGATTACATGTTTCACTTGTTGAAAAAGGATTTCAAATAAATTATTTATGAATTAAACAAGTTTAAGCAAGAATTAAATGAATTTAATTCAAACATGAACTTATTTGGATTTTTATTTGTTCAAAACATTAAACCAAATTCATATTTCAAAATTTTATACTTTTAGGGTTTGAAAACATATTTTATATGTCCCAAAAGAATTTGTTTTGATCAAGTTATGAATTTAACAATATTAAATGATTTAAACAAGATTTAAATCATTTAACCAATTTTAATTATTCAAAACATGAAACAAATTTTATATTTGGAAAGGTGGTTTAATTTTGCATGGAAAACATATTTTATTTGTGGAAATTGGATTTAAAATGAGCAAGTTATTATTTTGGCAATTTTAAATGCAATAAACAAGAAACAGTTGTTTTCAGCAATTTAAATTATTCAAAACAGCAAACAAAATTTATATTTGGAAAGTACATGAAAATTTGATTGGTAAACATATTTAATTTGTGGAATTTGGAATTTTTATGATCAAGTTATGAATTTTGCAAAATTAAGTGATTTAAACAAGATTTCAAATTTTGCACCAATTTAAAATATTCAAAACAGTGAACAAATTTTATATTTGGATAGAACATTTAATTTGGGACAGAAAACATATTTAAAAAGTTAAAATTGGAGTTGGGATGAATTTCTTATGCAATTTACAAGATTTGGTGCAAATCTGCCATTTTTAACTTATTAGGGACTTGGAAAATATTTTTACAGGGGCTAGAAATAATTTACAAGGGCCTATTGGTGATTTCTGACAAGTGCTGTACCAAAACAAATAGTAGAAAAAAAGTTGGGTTTTTTTGGCAGCAGGGGGGATCGATCCCCTGACCTGCTGCTGGCGCTGGGAGCTGCTAACCAGTGCGGCTGGTGCGGCTATTGTTGGTAGAGAAGGGGCTCGGGGGGGGTTATGCTGTTGGCCGCGCGCTGTTTTCTGAATTTCCTGCGTAACTGAACCTGCAGGTTTGGTCGACAGGTAACAGGGGAACCGGCGGGAGCTGTGGCTCCGGTGGCCGTGGCCGGGCTGCGGCGCGGTGTGCTGGAGGGGTGGCCGACGGTTAGAGGAGAGGGGAGAGCGAGGTGAGGGAGGGGCCGAGGCGGTGCTCACCTCGAGCGATTGCAGGAGGCGGTCGGGTGCAGGGAGAGCAGCAGGGCGCGACCGGCGGCGGGAGGCGATGGCGGCGGCGGCTCGAGCCGCAACTGGCGGTGAGGCCTTCAGCGATCTCGGAGCGGGAGGGGAGCCGGTTCCATTCCCGGGGACAGGAGGTCCTCGAGGTGACCGTGGTGGGGGGCGGCAGCGAGCTTGCTGCCCTCTGTATCTCTCTCATGCAGGTTCAGAGAGGTTGCGGCGAGGGAAGAGCAGAGGGGAGGAAGAGGAAGAAGGTGGCGGGGGAGAGGGAGAAAGAGGAGAAGGGGGAAACCCTAGGGTTGCAGGAGGGGTCTTATGGGGGAAAGGGCTTGGTACGGCAAGCCATCGGTGGAGGGGGGCAGACGATCGTGTGGTGTTGCTGCTGTCGTACAGCAGTGACATCACAGGGAGGAAGAAGACAACCTGAAAGGGTATTGGGCCTCTAGGGGGGAAATTTGGGCTGGGCCATGCCCCTCTCCCTGTTAGATGTTAGGTTTATTATTTTTCTTTGTTTCTTTTTTTTTCGCTGATTTGGAATTAGGAAGAAAATGGAGGGTTTTGAGTTAGGAAAATTTTATAAAAATGTGGGTGTGTTAGTTAGGTCAACCACAACCCATTACCAACTTTGTTTTCTCAAAATTTCAAATGTAAAATTGCTGTTTGGAAATGTTTCAAATTTTAATTAATTTTGGGTATTGATTGAGTTATTTAAAACAAAAATTTAATTAGGGTGATCATATGGCATAAAAGGAAACAAGTGAGCACAAAGGTGTTGGTTAGTTCATAATTTCAAAAGTGGGTACTGTTTGCACTTAAATGATTTGAGTTTGAGTTTTGAATGCAATTTATATTAGGTGGATTCTTAAATAACAAATAAGAGTTGAGCTTTTTATTATTTCATGGAAACAAATGGAAGTGTTAATTGAACTATTTTATTTGGAGAGTTTTGTTTTGGAATTTTCATAACTTTCAACATGGTTGTTGTTTGGAAGAAAATCATAATTGAATTTGAAAAGGGTTTGATTATTGGATGCATTTTTATAGAAACAAAACAATAGTTTTGGAATCACACTTTAATGGAAACAAATGGTTGTTTTTAGTTGAAATATGATTTTGGAAATTGTAACATCACAAGGATGAAACAAAAGGTTTGAATTTTGGTTTTAAATTCAAATAGAAAACAAAGGAAAACAAATGAAAACAGTTGGAAAACAAAAGGAAAACAAGCAAAACAATTGCAATCAACATGATGCCATGATGCAAAACATAAAATAACAGAGAGCAAACATTCTAAAGGCTATTTTTCATACTTGGGATGTTACATCCAAGCAAAAACATCTTGATTTGAACGAATAAACTCCACGAGTGCTTTTTCCTGCTCATTGTCCAGGTTAGATCCTATAGCAAATTGCTTGGACGGATCACCTTCGACAAAGGCCACCATCTTGGTATCCTGTGCTGCCTTGAATTTTGCTCTCTCATCCTCCGTATTTGGCCTTTTTAACGTTGTCATGTCATCCGGGTCTACTTGAGACCGATAGTATTTGAGCTCCTCCTTTCTACAAGCTTGTTCCGCCATTGCCGCGTCTCCTTCGTCACACTCAGCTGCTATAACCCGGATCCCATGGATGGTGATGGTCTGCTTGGGACCCGGGATTTTTAGCTGTAAGTATACGTAACACGGCCTGGCCATGAACTTGGCGTAAGCCGGCCTTCCAAATAGCGCATGATAAGGGCTGCGCAGCTTTACCACCTCAAACGTGAGCCACTCCACCCGGAAATTATCCTTTGATTCTCCAAAAGCAACCTCCAAGGTAATCTTTCCCTCAGGGCACGCCGAGTGACCCGGCACAATCCCGTGAAAAACTGTTGAAATTTTCTGTAGCTGAGACTCCCTGAGACCCATGCGTAAGAAAGTTTCCCAATATAAGATGTTTATGCTGTTTCCGCCATCCATTAAGACCTTTTTCAGCTCATAGCCATTAACCTGTGGCGCGACCACCAATGCTAAGACTCCCGGGTGTTCTATTATTTCTGGGTGATCCCTTCTGCTCCATGTCACCTCTTGATCTGACCACCTCAGGTATCTTGGAACAGCCGAGGAAACCGAGTTTACTGCCTTTTGCAGTATCTTTCTATCCTTGTTGGAAGTTCCCGTGGTGTGAACATGGTACTGGCCCAATTGCTTGGGGTTGGCCTGGAAACCTCTAGCTCCTCCTTGATTGTTACCCGGATTACCGCCTCCTGGGTTGCCTGCCGGGGGTGGGCCATTGCCCGGGTTACCACCCGGACCCGGTCCTGCTCCCCGGCCTGCGTCTCGCATTGCTTTCGGTATTTCCTCGTTCTTCCATCTTTGCAAATCTACGCACTGTTCCAGCGAATGATTGGTCGGCCTACCGTTCCTGCTATGGCGAGGACAGGGCATCCTTAAGGCCTCTATGTGATTAGCCGGTCTTGGCGGCCTTTGGTAATTTCCTCCATTAAAGTTTCCACCGTTGAAATTTCCTTCTGCTCTGAGTCTCGTAAACCCGGCTTCTGTATTGGCAACAAACTCGGAACTTCCCTCGTACGAACGCTTATTCTGGTTATTTCCATTGTTTCCTCCATTATTACCCGGCGCAGACCCATTGCTGGTTCTTCCATTATTGCTCGTGTTTGCTTTTGTTTTCTTGTCATCAACGTCCTCTTCGGTGGTATCTGTAGCAGCGTGCTTGTTGCATGCTTCCATCAACTCTCCCATAGTAACCTCTGAAGCATTCCGGCTAGATTTCATGCGTGTTAGCTTTTGCACTAGGGGTATGTACTTGCACGTTTTAGCCATGGCCTGTAGCGCATCCTTTGGCTGAATATCTGTAGATGAGTGAAGTATTTCCATAACCCAGCGCACCCAACTGCGCGCCGACTCTCCCTTCTTCTGGACACATCGTTCTAGATCATCAATTGTGAATAATTTCCTGCACGTCCCATGGAAGTGCTTGATAAATGCAACCTTCAGCTCACTCCATGACTTGATAGATCCTTCGGGTAAATTGTTGAACCACAACTTTGCCTGGTCCAATGAGGATTTGCCGGGTGTCCCGAGGGAGTTGGTTGAGCACTCGCTACATGTGCAGCATGATGCCAAACGAGTGAAGCAGGCGATGCGCCGCTTTGGTGATGAGAGGAGGAAGGCTATCGGGGATCAGATCACCAAGTTGCTGATAAGCAACTTTATCATGGAGGTTTTGCATCCGGACTAGCTAGCCAACCCGGTTATGGTTGAGAAGAAGAAGGAGGACCCCAAGGCGGATACCGCATGGCGCATGTGCGTAGACTACACCGACCTGAACAAGGCCTTCCCCAAGGATCCCTTTCCGCTACCCCGCATAGATCAGGTGATCGATTCCACTGCTGGTTGTGAGCTTTTGTCTTTCATAGATGCCTACTCTGGTTTTCATCAGATAGCTCTCAACCCTGCTGATCAAATAAAGACTGCCTTTATTACCCCGTATGGGGCTTATTGCTATCGTGTCATGTGCTTTGGGTTGCGGAATGCTGGGGCTACCTATCAGAGATGCATGCAGAAATGCTTGCATGATCAAATTGGCAAAAATTTGCAGGTGTACGTAGATGACATTGTCATCAAAACAAATAAAACACATACTCTGCTTAGTGACATTGAGGAAACATTTGCCAACTTGCGCAAGTACAAGATGAAGCTGAATCCGACTAAATTGTCGCACCCTGGTTTCTAGGGGATACTCACCGTACGAACTGGATAGCAGATGCTTGGATTATGGGGCATAACTGCTCCCACGTCCCAGCTTCCTGGTAGGCCTGCGCTTATGCGCGACAACACAAGCCCTGCTATTCCATCGTCGATGTAAACTATCCACTAGAGATCAAAGGCACTTCCGTCGACGTACTTCAAACCATACACACATGGTACGTCAACGGCGTTTAACAAGTGATATCACAACAGATCTCTACGACACAAAAGATTGAAATAAGTTGCAAATGGCTCTCATTAGAGCAGAGATAGCAAATACAATCATTCAGAGGGCACATGCCCCAACAATACATCATTACAATACAGCGGAAACATTCAACATGTCTGAGTACAGACAAGAACCAAATAGGCCTAAGAGGCCGGAAACAAACAGACGGAGCCCATCCACGAAGTCTCGGATCCTGCCCGGGTCCGCTATATACTCGTCAGCAGTCTCGTCAAACTTCACGTAGTAG
Organism: Alopecurus myosuroides; assembly: GCA_028641055.1. NCBI lineage: Eukaryota > Viridiplantae > Streptophyta > Magnoliopsida > Poales > Poaceae > Alopecurus > Alopecurus myosuroides. The sequence goes on along the minus strand of CM054057.1, from coordinate 296,332,937 downwards.
CCACCATGTAGATCCTCGGAATCGTCGTCTGCGTAAACCACAGCCCCAAAGGGGTCAGTACATAAACGTACTGGCAAGCAAGACTCACAGTTCACCAAAGTGTAACCCGTCAACACCAAGCACAGATGCCTTGGGTTCAACGGAAGAGAGGGGATATAAAAGATGCTGCAACTGTCAGCGCTAACCAACTACAGAGATTATACTACTTCCGGCTAACAGAAAGGAGATGAGATCGAGGATTGTAACCAACTGAAAGATAACTTCAAACAAACCCATCCTGGATCTCGCCCCTTATCCAAAGAAGCAATCCGAGGATAACTCACACAGTTGTAATAATGATGGTTCAAATTATTGTGACAATAAGCCTATTACTAGTCAAGTTATTAATCATGGGGTGTAACATGTTTGATCATTATGTTTAAGTTGTCCTGAGTACTTGTTAGCCAGTACTTTCACCAAGTAATCCATAACCGCGGAAAACACGGCTTCTCGAGAAGATTATCCCTGCAGGGTTGCACCAATTTGGCCGTACACTCATGAATATCCCGCCAGATGGGAGATCACCCCACCAAGCGGGGCACTCAACACAACCAACCATTCTTCGCATCAAGCCCAAAGAACCTTGGGCGCACGGCTAATCGAGCCCAGAAGAAAATGGACCCTCATAGCACTCTAAGAACGTGTCCCCCTATATGCCGACTACAAAAGTTCCACCCTGGCCTGGGCTCGCAAAAACATGCATGCGGCAAATAGAACACACGAACTAAATGAGGCGATTTGGACGAGATGCGAATCAGGTCAAGTTGAGGGGGGCGCCCATACTCGCTTCCCAAATGCGGGTAGTGCGCTCATCATGGATCAGTAGACAAGACCCTTTTCCTATTAGGGTCGACACTAGCAGGCTTCAAAACCTCTCATGGGCCTCCTGCCGGTGCCTTATCATCAAATTATTATTTAGCGATATCATTAGCATGATTGATTGATTAACATCGAGCCCCCAGAACATAATGAAATAGTAACTGGAAGTAACGGTAACAGACTCGAGCAAAAACAACCTAAGCATGCTAGTAAGACACGGGCTCAAACAATGGTTATAGGTATGGAGGTGAGGCAATATCAGGGTTAAAGGATACATGTGATAGGTTCGTAACAGAAACAACTACTACTAAGGCTAGCAGGAAAGAACAACGGAAAGTATCGGTAATCAATGTTGAAAGGAACACGATGGTTCATGTGAGTGATAACTTGCCTGCAAAACCCAGTAGCCTGGTACTGAGCTAAATCCTTAGAAGGGATGTCGCAAGTATCGTCGGTCTCAACGTCGTCGTTTATCCGGGAAGAAGCAAACAACATTGCAGAAAGATAAACAATCAATATCATGGCATAGGTGCACAAACATGGGATGATGCATGTCATGTTAATAGATGCATCAGAATAAACTGCTTGACAATATAACACAATTTAATTGGACCCCTATGCAATGTGAATTGCATATGGATGCAAATGGTTAAGGTGGAAGCAATGATCTACATTTGATTAACAAGTGTAAGTGGTTAAACATGATGCTTGCATGATGATGATGACAAGATAACAACAAATAACAATGATAGATGCAAAGGAAAAGGAATGAAACAAGTTTTGGAAATCATTTATTAAGTTTAGGAAAATTTGGTTACTTAAACATGTCACACAAGTAATTGTTGTTTTCATCAATTTAAAGTGTGCAAAACAATTAACAAAATTTATATTTGAAAAGGTTATCAAATTTTAGTTGGATTACATGTTTCACATTTTGAAATTGGACTTAGGATTAATTATTTATGAATTAAACAATTTTAAACAATTTTTAATTGAATTAAACAAGATTTAAATAGTTTAGGCAATTTAAATTATTCAAACCAGAAAACAAAGTTTATATTTGGATAGGTTATTTCAAAATGGTGTGAAACATATTTTATTTGACTTATTTGGAAATAGCATGAATTAGTTATGAATTATTGCAATTTACATTTGAATTATCCAAATTTGGATTTTAAAAGTATTTTGAAAACTCAAAACAGAATACAAATAGGTTATTTGGAAAGATTAGGAAAATTGGATCAGAAAACATATAAAGTTTTTATTTATTGGATTTATATATTAAAAGTTATTTATTTTTGAAGTTTTATGCTTTATTCAGTTATTTAAAAGAAACAGAAATTAAACAGATTCGTTTAAAAACTTTTGTTACCGCAACTGGGTATACCCACACGCTGACAGGGGGCCCGTGGGCACTGTGTGTGCGTGGCAGCGTGAGAGGCTGACAGGGGGCCCTCCCTGTCAGCGAAAGGCGCAAAAAGGTTGGGAGAAATCCCCGTGCGAGAGCCAGGGCTCGAACCCTGGCCTCTCCCGCGAGCGCACCGTGGCGTTGCCACTGGGATGGCGAGAGGATCTTGTCAGAACAGCGTGCACGGCCAAGGTGAGGTTCAGAGACAGCTTAACTGAAGCCAAACGTGCAACTCTGAACCTTCGCTGTCAGAGGCGAGCTCGCCGGCGGGGGAGGGTGGCGATGTGCGTGTGTAAGGAAGAGATGGTGTGCTGGACGAGTGCAGCGAGGTGCGGTGAGCGACAGAGAGGAGGAGGGAGAGATTGGAGGACGGCTGCTCACCGTCGTTTGTCGACAGGCAGAGGCGCGGGGACGGCTCGACGGCGACGGAACACGGACGGCGGCAGCGGTATGGCCCTCCTCGGGCTCCACTGCGGTGTCGAAGAGGTAGGTGGCATCGGGGCCTTCCCGTTCCCGTGGTCGTCACGAGGCTAGCGAGGCCCTACGGTGGCGATCGCTGAACGTTTCCGAGGAGGAGCCCGGCGGCTGACGGGGACGTCGCGGACCGCGGCGACCAACCAGAGGTCCACAGCGCCCGGTCAGGTGCCGTAGAGGTAGAGGAAGGTGAGTGGAGTCGAGCGCGGTGGACAGGTGGGGTGGTGGTGCAGTGGATTGGCGGCGGCGGACAGAGATTCAGAGGGAGCTCCGGTGGTCTTCTCGGATGAGAGATTCAGAGAGGGAGAGAGCGAAGGCAGAGAGGGAAATGGCGGCGATCGCGGGGGCTAGGGTGGCAGGTAGCTAGGGTTAGGGTTGGCGCAGGGCCCTAGGGATGTTTATAGGGCTGTAGAGGTTAGGATCGCCGTCGGGTGGTCGACTCTGCCGCGGTGGACACCTCCGATGGCTGCCGTACGGGTTGAAGATGGAACGCACGCGCTTCGAAGCGGTAAGTGTTGCGCGGGCGGGCTGGGCTGCTAGCTGTTAGACGCTAGGTGGGCCGGGCCAGATGGATAGGTTAGTTGTCGCCCGCGCTGGATTCCTTTTCTTTTCTTTTTCTGTTATTATTTTTTTTTTGTTTGTAGCTTTTGCTTTTGGAAGAAAAGAGAGGCTTTAGTTTTAGGAACAAAATTGGAAAAATTTGGGGAAGTTTAACAGACCAAATGCAACCATTTGGTGGTTTTATTTTCAAAAGTTCAAAGGTGTGCTTGCTGTTTGAAAATTAAACACAATTTAATGAAATTTTTCAATATTAACTAATTTTAGAAAACAAAGCATTTTCAATAGGGTTACCCCTAAGTTTTTAAAATGATTTAAGGAGTACAATTGGGTGGTGAACTTTATGGTTTCAAAAGAGGTACTGATTTTGAGAATTGGTTTGAATTGAAATGATTTAGAGTAATTGCTTGAGTTAATGGGTTGATTAAAACCAACAATTTTAGGAGTTATCAATCATGAAATAAAATGGAACAATTTGGTTGTTTTCACTTGTTATTTTTATTCCAAAAGTTGTAACAGAACAAGTATGAAACATTGTTTGAATTTGTTTGATTTTCATTGTGAAAACAAAGAATAACAGATGCAAAACAAAGGGAACAAATGCAACAACATGATGACATGATGCAATACCTAATTAAACAAGAAATCAATCATTCTAAGGGGAGTTTTCATACTTGGGCTGTTACAAAACGCCCCCCCTTGAAGGAATCGCGCCCCGAGATTCCTACTGAGAAAAGAAAAGGTCCGGATACTTCTTGGGAAGATCCTTTTGAGCTGTGACACGTGAAACACATCGTGCACATTGGATAGTTTAACTGGAAGTTCAAAACAATAGGGATTACTGGCAATTCTTCTGGAAATATATCAGGGAATTTGGAAACCACCGGAATATTTTTCAAGTAAAGGGGAGAGATTTTTGTATCAAGGGTGTATAGCTGGATAGAATTTGATTCATTTGTAGAATAGACTATCTGTAATAGGGGTGGAACAGAGTTATTGACATCAATGCAACACCAAGAATAATCATCAATGTCAGAATCATCAACATGAGAGTAACGAGGAATATGTGGCCTCTCATTAGAATTGGATTGTTCTTACTTATCTTGGAAGTCAACATTTGAGATCCCGGGGAGTGAACAGAGTTTTGATTGCTTAGTGGACCCAGAATTGGGTTGTATGTTGTGTAAAAGATTGTTGACACAAAGGAATGTGATGCTCCGGTATCAAATAACACTTTAACTGGATAAGAGTTTACGAGGAAGTTTTGATTAGACGCCGGTAGAAGATTTGAAGTGGAAAATAACAACAAGATTTCAACGGACGAAAAGGATGTTGAGAAGAACAGAATATCAACATCGGGGAAAAACGAGAACAAAACTCCTGAGTTACTATGGGAAACCCAAAACACGTGAAATCCTAACTTGAAAGTTTAGATGAGAAGAGAGAAATCAACGTTGCACTTCCTTACCAGAAAAGGGAGGGAGGGTGGGGAAAAGAAGAAAAAGAACAGAATTCCTACTCTCACGTTTCATTTTGTTCCTATATAGCTACAAAATAGTTTCTAGACTCAACTGCGACCAGTAAAAAGGGATCCTACAGGCAGACAGGCTCTGATACCATTTGTCGCACCCTGGTTTCTAGGGGATACTCACCGTACGAACTGGATAGCAGATGCTTGGATTATGGGGCATAACTGCTCCCACGTCCCAGCTTCCTGGTAGGCCTGCGCTTATGCGCGACAACACAAGCCCTGCTATTCCATCGTCGATGTAAACTATCCACTAGAGATCAAAGGCACTTCCGTCGACGTACTTCAAACCATACACACATGGTACGTCAACGGCGTTTAACAAGTGATATCACAACAGATCTCTACGACACAAAAGATTGAAATAAGTTGCAAATGGCTCTCATTAGAGCAGAGATAGCAAATACAATCATTCAGAGGGCACATGCCCCAACAATACATCATTACAATACAGCGGAAACATTCAACATGTCTGAGTACAGACAAGAACCAAATAGGCCTAAGAGGCCGGAAACAAACAGACGGAGCCCATCCACGAAGTCTCGGATCCTGCCCGGGTCCGCTATATACTCGTCAGCAGTCTCGTCAAACTTCACGTAGTAGCCACCATGTAGATCCTCGGAATCGTCGTCTGCGTAAACCACAGCCCCAAAGGGGTCAGTACATAAACGTACTGGCAAGCAAGACTCACAGTTCACCAAAGTGTAACCCGTCAACACCAAGCACAGATGCCTTGGGTTCAACGGAAGAGAGGGGATATAAAAGATGCTGCAACTGTCTGCGCTAACCAACTACAGAGATTATACTACTTCCGGCTAACAGAAAGGAGATGAGATCGAGGATTGTAACCAACTGAAAGATAACTTCAAACAAACCCATCCTGGATCTCGCCCCTTATCCAAAGAAGCAATCCGAGGATAACTCACACAGTTGTAATAATGATGGTTCAAATTATTGTGACAATAAGCCTATTACTAGTCAAGTTATTAATCATGGGGTGTAACATGTTTGATCATTATGTTTAAGTTGTCCTGAGTACTTGTTAGCCAGTACTTTCACCAAGTAATCCATAACCGCGGAAAACACGGCTTCTCGAGAAGATTATCCCTGCAGGGTTGCACCAATTTGGCCGTACACTCATGAATATCCCGCCAGATGGGAGATCACCCCACCAAGCGGGGCACTCAACACAACCAACCATTCTTCGCATCAAGCCCAAAGAACCTTGGGCGCACGGCTAATCGAGCCCAGAAGAAAATGGACCCTCATAGCACTCTAAGAACGTGTCCCCCTATATGCCGACTACAAAAGTTCCACCCTGGCCTGGGCTCGCAAAAACATGCATGCGGCAAATAGAACACACGAACTAAATGAGGCGATTTGGACGAGATGCGAATCAGGTCAAGTTGAGGGGGGCGCCCATACTCGCTTCCCAAATGCGGGTAGTGCGCTCATCATGGATCAGTAGACAAGACCCTTTTCCTATTAGGGTCGACACTAGCAGGCTTCAAAACCTCTCATGGGCCTCCTGCCGGTGCCTTATCATCAAATTATTATTTAGCGATATCATTAGCATGATTGATTGATTAACATTGAGCCCCCAGAACATAATGAAATAGTAACTGGAAGTAACGGTAACAGACTCGAGCAAAACAACCTAAGCATGCTAGTAAGACACGGGCTCAAACAATGGTTATAGGTATGGAGGTGAGGCAATATCAGGGTTAAAGGATACATGTGATAGGTTCGTAACAGAAACAACTACTACTAAGGCTAGCAGGAAAGAACAACGGAAAGTATCGGTAATCAATGTTGAAAGGAACACGATGGTTCATGTGAGTGATAACTTGCCTGCAAAACCCAGTAGCCTGGTACTGAGCTAAATCCTTAGAAGGGATGTCGCAAGTATCGTCGGTCTCAACGTCGTCGTTTATCCGGGAAGAAGCAAACAACATTGCAGAAAGATAAACAATCAATATCATGGCATAGGTGCACAAACATGGGATGATGCATGTCATGTTAATAGATGCATCAGAATAAACTGCTTGACAATATAACACAATTTAATTGGACCCCTATGCAATGTGAATTGCATATGGATGCAAATGGTTAAGGTGGAAGCAATGATCTACATTTGATTAACAAGTGTAAGTGGTTAAACATGATGCTTGCATGATGATGATGACAAGATAACAACAAATAACAATGATAGATGCAAAGGAAAAGGAATGAAACAAGTTTTGGAAATCATTTATTAAGTTTAGGAAAATTTGGTTACTTAAACATGTCACACAAGTAATTGTTGTTTTCATCAATTTAAAGTGTGCAAAACAATTAACAAAATTTATATTTGAAAAGGTTATCAAATTTTAGTTGGATTACATGTTTCACATTTTGAAATTGGACTTAGGATTAATTATTTATGAATTAAACAATTTTAAACAATTTTTAATTGAATTAAACAAGATTTAAATAGTTTAGGCAATTTAAATTATTCAAACCAGAAAACAAAGTTTATATTTGGATAGGTTATTCAAAATGGTGTGAAAACATATTTTATTTGACTTATTTGGAAATAGCATGAATTAGTTATGAATTATTGCAATTTACATTTGAATTATCCAAATTTGGATTTTAAAAGTATTTTGAAAACTCAAAACAGAATACAAATAGGTTATTTGGAAAGATTAGGAAAATTGGATCAGAAAACATATAAAGTTTTTATTTATTGGATTTATATATTAAAAGTTATTTATTTTTGAAGTTTTATGCTTTATTCAGTTATTTAAAAGAAACAGAAATTAAACAGATTCGTTTAAAAACTTTTGTTACCGCAACTGGGTATACCCACACGCTGACAGGGGGCCCGTGGGCACTGTGTGTGCGTGGCAGCGTGAGAGGCTGACAGGGGGCCCTCCCTGTCAGCGAAAGGCGCAAAAAGGTTGGGAGAAATCCCCGTGCGAGAGCCAGGGCTCGAACCCTGGCCTCTCCCGCGAGCGCACCGTGGCGTTGCCACTGGGATGGCGAGAGGATCTTGTCAGAACAGCGTGCACGGCCAAGGTGAGGTTCAGAGACAGCTTAACTGAAGCCAAACGTGCAACTCTGAACCTTCGCTGTCAGAGGCGAGCTCGCCGGCGGGGGAGGGTGGCGATGTGCGTGTGTAAGGAAGAGATGGTGTGCTGGACGAGTGCAGCGAGGTGCGGTGAGCGACAGAGAGGAGGAGGGAGAGATTGGAGGACGGCTGCTCACCGTCGTTTGTCGACAGGCAGAGGCGCGGGGACGGCTCGACGGCGACGGAACACGGACGGCGGCAGCGGTATGGCCCTCCTCGGGCTCCACTGCGGTGTCGAAGAGGTAGGTGGCATCGGGGCCTTCCCGTTCCCGTGGTCGTCACGAGGCTAGCGAGGCCCTACGGTGGCGATCGCTGAACGTTTCCGAGGAGGAGCCCGGCGGCTGACGGGGACGTCGCGGACCGCGGCGACCAACCAGAGGTCCACAGCGCCCGGTCAGGTGCCGTAGAGGTAGAGGAAGGTGAGTGGAGTCGAGCGCGGTGGACAGGTGGGGTGGTGGTGCAGTGGATTGGCGGCGGCGGACAGAGATTCAGAGGGAGCTCCGGTGGTCTTCTCGGATGAGAGATTCAGAGAGGGAGAGAGCGAAGGCAGAGAGGGAAATGGCGGCGATCGCGGGGGCTAGGGTGGCAGGTAGCTAGGGTTAGGGTTGGCGCAGGGCCCTAGGGATGTTTATAGGGCTGTAGAGGTTAGGATCGCCGTCGGGTGGTCGACTCTGCCGCGGTGGACACCTCCGATGGCTGCCGTACGGGTTGAAGATGGAACGCACGCGCTTCGAAGCGGTAAGTGTTGCGCGGGCGGGCTGGGCTGCTAGCTGTTAGACGCTAGGTGGGCCGGGCCAGATGGATAGGTTAGTTGTCGCCCGCGCTGGATTCCTTTTCTTTTCTTTTTCTGTTATTATTTTTTTTTTGTTTGTAGCTTTTGCTTTTGGAAGAAAAGAGAGGCTTTAGTTTTAGGAACAAAATTGGAAAAATTTGGGGAAGTTTAACAGACCAAATGCAACCATTTGGTGGTTTTATTTTCAAAAGTTCAAAGGTGTGCTTGCTGTTTGAAAATTAAACACAATTTAATGAAATTTTTCAATATTAACTAATTTTAGAAAACAAAGCATTTTCAATAGGGTTACCCCTAAGTTTTTAAAATGATTTAAGGAGTACAATTGGGTGGTGAACTTTATGGTTTCAAAAGAGGTACTGATTTTGAGAATTGGTTTGAATTGAAATGATTTAGAGTAATTGCTTGAGTTAATGGGTTGATTAAAACCAACAATTTTAGGAGTTATCAATCATGAAATAAAATGGAACAATTTGGTTGTTTTCACTTGTTATTTTTATTCCAAAAGTTGTAACAGAACAAGTATGAAACATTGTTTGAATTTGTTTGATTTTCATTGTGAAAACAAAGAATAACAGATGCAAAACAAAGGGAACAAATGCAACAACATGATGACATGATGCAATACCTAATTAAACAAGAAATCAATCATTCTAAGGGGAGTTTTCATACTTGGGCTGTTACATAAATGCACATTTGGCTTCCCGGCTGGCAAGCTACTCGGCTTCTTGGTATCCAGTCGGGGCATTGAGGCCAATCCTTCAAAGATAAAAGCTATAGAGAGCATGTCTTTGCCGAGATCCCTGAAGGATGTGCAAAAGTTCATTGGTTGCTTGGCTTCTCTGAGTCGCTTCGTGGGCAGAATGGGCGAGAAGGCCTTGCCTTTGTATCAGTTGATGAAGAAGAGCGACAAGTTCGTCTGGACACCGCAAGCTGATGTGGCATTCAAGGAGCTGAAAGCCATGCTGAGTAGCGCTCCCATCTTGGCTAGTCCGCTACCCAAAGAGCCAATGCTGCTGTACATTGCTGCGACTAATCGAGTGGTCAGTGTTGTGATTGTGGTGGAGAGAGAAGAGGAAGGCAAGACTGTGCAGCGGCCAGTATATTATCTCAGTGAGGTGATGTCCAGTTCCAAGCAAAACTACCCACACTACCAGAAGATGACTTATGGCGTGTACCTGGGCGCCAAGAAGCTGAAGCACTATTTCCAAGAGCATCCCATCACTGTGGTGAGCTCTGCTCCCATCTCGGACATCATGGGAAACAAGGAGGCAAGTGGTAGAGTAGCCAAGTGGGCAATTGAGCTGGCCGCGTATGCTCCTGCATATGCGAGAAGAGAAGCCATCAAGTCTCAGATCCTAGCAGATTTTCTGGTGGATTGGGCTGAAGTGCAGTATGAGCCTCCTACTCCGGTAGCCAACTACTGGAAGATGCATTTTGATGGCTCCAAGGTGAAGGAAGGCTTGGGTGCTGGCGTGGTGCTCACGTCACCCAAGCGAGATCAACTCAAGTACGTGCTGCAAATCCACTTCAAGGCATCCAACAATGTAGCAGAGTATGAGGCCGTGGTACACGGCTTGAAGGTAGCCAAGGAGGTTGGCGTGCAGCGCATCGTGTGCTATGACGACTCGGATTTGGTTGTACAGCAAGTTTCAGGCACCTGGGATGCTCTGGATGCCAACATGGCTTCATATCGGTTTTTGGTGCAAATCATGACTGGATTCTTTGAAGGGTGCGAGTTCAAGCACATACACCGAGTAGAGAACGAGGCAGCAGATGAGCTGTCCAAGTTGGGGTCTTCTCGGCAATACATCCCGGCTGGGGTTGCCTTAGAGCATTTGAGAAAGCCATCTATCAAGCCATCCCCCAACTCGGAGTCTATATTCGTGCCTTCTCTGCCCAGTGAGGAAGCTGTTCCCATGGAGATTGACTGGGAGGTTGCAAAAGAGAACCCGGGGACTCCCGTCTTACTCGGGGACTGCCCCTCCTAACTCGGGGACTGTCGCGTTCATTGAGGGGGTCCTTGCCGCGTGCACGAGATCTCGGGGACTCGTCCCCGCCCCAGAAGAAGAAGAAGTGGTGGCTGATCCAATGGAAGTGGATGAACCAGTGTTTCCCATCCGGGGGACACCGAGTTGGGCTTTGCCCATATTATCCTTTCTAAAGGACGGCACCTTGCCGAGTGATGAGGTTATCTCAAGGCAAATTCAGAGAAGATCCAAGGGTTACACAATCTTCAGAGATGTGCTGCATAGAAGAAGTCCTACTGGTGTGCTGCAACGCTGTGTAGAGCCAGAAGAAGGAGAAGAAATTCTGGTGGAGATACACCAAGGAGAATGCGGGCATCACGCCTTTTCTCGGCCTCTGGTCAACAAGGCTTTTCGGCATGGCTTCTTTTGGCTCACTGCCTTGAAACAAGCTGAAGATATTGTGAGAAAGTGCAATGGCTGCCAAAGATTCGCAAGTAAGATTCATATGCCAGCTTCCGAGTTGAAGACCATTCCCATTACTTGGCCATTTGCTGTTTGGTGCTTGGATATGGTGGGCCCTTTCAAACCGGCTAGAGGCAACATGACTCACATCTTGGTCATGGTTGACAAGTTCACAAAGTGGATTGAGGTGAAGCCTATTCGGAAGTGTGATGGAACCACTGCTGTGAGTTTCCTGAAGGATGTGATCCTGAGGTATGGCTACCCGCACAGTATTATCACGGATAATGGCACAAACTTTGCTGAGGGTGTGTTCGCAAGGTTCTGCAGAGATAAGCATATTCGGCTAGATGTTGCATCTGTTGCGCATCCCACCTCCAATGGGCAAGTGGAAAGAGCAAATGGCATGGTTCTATCAGGCATAAAGCCAAGGCTGATTGAGCCGCTGCTGAAAACACCTGGGTGTTGGCTAGACGAGTTGCCAGCGGTGTTGTGGAGTCTAAGGACTACCCCTAACCGGTCAACCGGCTACACGCCATTCTTCCTGGTTTATGGAGCTGAGGCCGTGCTGCCCACTGACCTAGAGCATGACTCGCCCCGTGTAACGCTCAACGGAGGCAGAGGCTAGAGAAGCTCGAGAAAATGACGTTGACCTGCTAGAAGAAGCAAGAGAGCTAACTCTATCACGTTCAGCTGTTTACCAGCAAAACTTGAGGCGTTATCATAGCCGGAAAGTGAACCCAAGGGTTTTCCGAGAAGGAGACATGGTGCTTAGGCTTGTGCAGCGCACAGCCGGGATGCACAAGCTTTCTCTTCTGTGGGAAGGGCCATTCATTGTGAGCAAGGCATTGCACAATGATGCATATTATCTTATTGACGCACAGCCACCCCAGAAGAACAGGCCGGATAGGGCTGGAGAGGAATCCAAGCGCCCTTGGAATGTAGCTCTGCTTCGACGTTTTCACTCATGAGCAAACTGTGTATGTATCTCCTTATCCGAGTTAAAACTCCTATTCGGCAATCTGAAATTGAACTCGGGGACTCGCCTCGTCCAAATTGTTCCTTGTGTTTACTCTGTTTTGCTTTGTCTATTCGGTTGAACCACTTAGAATTTCAAAAGCATACAAAGTAGTGTGTTTAAACTCACCGGACACTCTGCGACTCTGCTGCTGTCCGCAACCCGGCTTCATGGCAAGCCAGAGAACAAGCCAAAGAGTCAATGAACACATGAAAAATGCAAAGGAAAGGAAGCGTGTGGCAACCGAATAGAGTGTTTTTTACTATTTTCTCTTTTCTGCTAAGTGGTGGGCAGCGTTACTATGATTTTTCTAAGTGGCTAAGTATTTGAAACTTCTACTTTGAACTCTTGTGACTCGACTACCAACAAAGCAACAAGTTGCAGGTAAGAGCTGAGATAAAAAGGAAGAGCGGATAAAAAATGCAACTCAGGGACTTGCATATTAACGCAACCCGGCATTGAGCCAGAGTTGCTAAGAACTTCAACTGAGAATAAAATTGAGTAGCAACGAAGACTTAAATAGTTTGATACATTTGCACCCGGCATTCCGGCGATCTGATAAAAGTTCTAGAGGATAAGTGTTTTTCAGGAGTCACTCCTTGGAGGTAGCGGTGTCGTCCGCAGCTTTGCCATCATCTTCAGCCTTCTCGGCGTCAGCATCAGCCTTGGCGCTCTCGGCATCCGCTTCCGTGTTGGCATTGGCGGCTTGCTCTGAGGTTGCCGTGGCGACGGAGATGGGATCCGTGGCCGAGGTCATGCGGCAGCCTGGAAGCTGCTGCTGGTCACGCCCAACTCGGGAGCCGCCTATTGGATCACCATCTCGGTGGTGATGGTGGGCTCCTCGACGTGGGTTTCCGGCTTCTCGACGTCAGCATCAACCTTGGCCTTGCCTTTTGCCTTTGCGGCAGCTCCTTTCGCGGCACCCTCTTCGAAGAAACTCAAGTCATCTGACTCGGTGTCCTCATCTTCATCGTCCTCATCCTCAGCTTCAGTATCTGGCTCGGGGAGGCCGTCGATGAAGGTGGCGGTGTCCGCGTAGGAGGCTACCTCGTAGGCTGCTGCCTTCCGGCGAGCAATGCATTCGGATCCTTTGACCAATTGGAGTCTTGGCGCATCTCAATGATCCTGCCAAGATCGAGGTTCTCATGCCAGCTGCAAATGAAGTGAAGAAGTTCATCCGCTCCTGCCCGAGCTGCTGAGCCGTGCCACTTTTTCAACTCGTCCTTCACTCCGTCCAGCTTCTCGGCAAGCGCGCTGAGGTTGTTTGGCGCAACTTGATCAGGCCAGAACAGGTCGTGGAGCTTGTAGGCAGTGGACACCATGGTGGTGCCCAAGCCCCTGAGTTGGCGAAGCTGGGTCTTGATGTTCAGGAGGTTGTCGTTGACGCTGGACTTGGTGTCGACGGGCATCCCGGATGCGGTTCGAAGTTGCTGTGCTTTTTCAAGGGCAGGAGTGCTGGCAGCACGGAGAGTAGGGAAGATATCTAGAGAGAAACCGGTAAAAGTTAGAAATGGAGGCAGAAAAGAGATGAAACCAAGAAGAAAGAATGAGAGGAAAAACAAGCCAGGTAGCGGAGAAAAGAAATAGCCAGATGCAGAGAAGAGAAAACTTACGCCTAAGATCCACCAGCAGTGCGTCCAGCTTGATCTTCCAATCCTCCTCGTCAGTAATATGCCGGTTCTCAACCTGGCGTGCGGTGGCGAGCTGGAGCATGAATTGTGAGTTGTGGTCCTTCAGCACCGAGATCTCTGTCTCGAGCGCCTTATTTGTGGCTTTGGCTGTGGTCTCGGTCTCCAAGGCATCCTCAAGAGCTGATTTCAACTTCAGTTGCATCTCTTCGAACTCGGCGCGCTCGGCGTCGCGTTCCTTCTTGAGCTCTGCATCTCGGGCGGCTAGCTGCTGCTGCACCTTTGCAGGCATCAAGCAGTTGAGATGCTCCTCCCGGAATTTCTTGTATTCTTCTGCAGAGATAACAGCAGGGTTAGCAGAGAAGCCAAGCAAAGGAAGATGCAATGACAGAGAAGCTGGCAACTCACCTTCCAGATGCTTGATTTTGCTCTCAGCAGAGGAAAAGAAGACGTGGCAGTGCTCATGTTGCTCCTGCAATTCTTTGAATTTGCCTGCAGAGTAAACAGAGTTATAGCAAAAAGCAAACGCAGGCGTAAACACAAAACGCACAAACCGAATAGCTAAAAGCTTGCCTTCGATCTCAGAGAGCTGAAGAGCGCGGTCCAACGCCGCCTGCTCCAACGCGGCATCATCTTTGCGTTCGGCTTCAAGAGCCGCGATGCGGTTCTTGGCTATGCTGTGGTTCCAGAGTAGCCAGCGGAAGATGTTGGTCCGCTTCAGGAGGCTATTCTGTGAAACAGAAGAAAAGAGTTAGGGATTTTTTGAAGATTTGACCCGAGAAGACGGCAACTCGGTTGAGTACCCGTCTACTCGGCCCGAATCTCGGGGACTGGGGAATAGCTAAGAAGAAAAGAAGAGAAGAAGGAAAGAAAAACTGCAACCCGGAAAAGCAAGGGAAGCAAGAAAAACTTAAGGTGTATGTTTGCTCCACATCTTCGGCGGCCTTGCGGAGGCAGAAAAGCTTCCCGGCTAGCGTGCAGGTGTCGGAGGCGACGGTCATTGGAGTAGTGCCGATGTCGGCCTTGTTCCAGTCGATGCGGTAATGGTCAACCGTGCCCAGCGTGCTGCCATTCCACTTCTCGACGCCGAGAGCGTCGCTCTCCCAGACCTTGTCCACGAAGCCTACCCGGTCCACGACCGCGGCTAGCCCCTCTGACTGGATGTCGTCCTCACCGGCTTCGCACGAGTGGAACTCAATGGGTTTCTTGGCTTTGAGCTTGGCGTCCACTGCCTTGGCCTGGTCCGTCCTTCAAGGTGGAGAGCCGCTTCTCGCCTTTGGTTAGGGAGATGCTGTGTTGCTTGGACACAGACAGCAGGTATGATGGCTAGCTGCCTTGTGCCCGAGCAGCACCCTCAGCACTTGACCCTTCGACTGGGCCAGAAGATCCACCAGCAGCGCCGGTGGTGAGTTGCGAGCTCGTTGGTGCCTTGGGTGGTGGCATCAGATCTCCGAGCTGCGCAACCTTGCGCGGTGGATTCTTCCACACAGCTGCAGCTTCAGGTTTGGCGGTCTTCTTGCCGGTGTCCGCCCGAGAAGCGGGCGGAGGCACTGGGCGTGCAGCGGGAGGAGGCATCAGCTGAGATGCGGTCTTGGTTGTCTTCAGTTTCGGGGGACGGCTTGGTGCGGTTGGTGGAGTAGCCTGTTGGGTAGCCGGCACAAGGGGTCGGCTACCCTGCGCAGCGTCTGGCTGTGCTTGGCTCTGGAGCACGGGCTCCACCATAGTCTTCTCAACCCGCTGCTCGGCAGCGGGATCAGGTCTTGCGCGCGGCCTGACCTCGGGGTCTTCTTGAGCTGCAGCTTGTTCTTGCTGCTGCTCGGTGTTGTCATCTAGCCGCTCAAGGGAGGCACGGTCCTGGTTCTCGGCTTCTTGTTCAGCATGCTCCCCAGCTGTGGTAGCTGGGGGAGAGGGAGGCGTCTCATCTTGAGCAGCATCCTGCGTACTCTGGTACGCGTAGGTCTGCTGCTCCAAGTCCTGCGCATCTTGGTCACCAGCGCCCGTGTTGTCGACGCCGGCATCTTCTTCTTCTAGCTTCACCGGGGAGGGCGCACGCGCCCTAGCCCGCGGTGCTGGCTCGTCTTTGTCCTCGGAGAGCTCGACGAGCTTCTCGAGGTCCATGATGGGTTTTGTCGTGGGATAATCACGGCAGACGTTACCAGGGGTAACTTATCTTGGGGTAAATCGACTCTGGTGTTTTGGAGAGGGTTTAGCTCAGGGGAAATCATGCTAGTAATCGACCTGGTAGCTCCGGCAATCAAGTCGCCGAGTCTCCAATCTAGGGTTACAATCTCAATTCTCGTATTACAGGGGATACTCGAATATCCGGTAAAGCTCGTGTTCTTTCTGAGCCTAGGAGCCGGTTTATATCTTACCCGGCCCCTGGCTTCCTATCCAAGGCACACTCGGATTCCTACCCAGTCACCGTATACAAACCCTAGATTTCCTTATCGTAACCCACAAGCCGGGTTACGAGGCCTACACTACTTCTTGGGCCTTCTAGAAGCTCCTTTTCCTTGAGCCGGGTCTCGCGCGGTTCCCTTTGGGCCGAGTTACACCTTGGCATTGGCCTAACGGGTTATCATCCCTCCATCAGTAGTCCCCAGAATAGCTTGGGCTTCGCGGGATCCACCTTGAAGCGCATGCTATTCCCTGCAAAATAATAAACATACAAGTTCATAGAATTCCGGGTTAAAACGCTTTGATAACAGCTAGGCCTAACTCTGTAGGTGGTCCATATAGTAACCCGGTTTTCTCAGAGTCTGACATTGTTTTCCCGGGTCAACACTCCCAGGAAATGCATAAGACCCGGCTCGCACTATTCATTAATTAATCAGAATATCGCGGTGGTGATCTGTTTCAATCTTTTTCGGATATCTCGTAACGGGCGCACTTAACGCTTATCCCAAAAAATCCGGTCGGATATCTTTTTCGCGAAAACTTAGCTCCCGCCGCTTGGACCTAGGGCGCTCCACCCGCACTTATAAATAGGCGTTTCCAGGGGCAACCCTAGACCCAGCGTACCATTTCCCCCCATCTTCTTCATCTCCAATTCCTCTCGGCGCCCTCTTGTTCGAGCTCAAGACCGCGCCGCCACGGTGTCCACGAGCACGTTACCGGAGACGAGCCGCCGCCGTCCGCGCACTGCACCAGTCCCCACAGCGCCGCCGTTGACCTCCGCTGCCGCGCCCTCGAGCAGCTCACCGGAGGGTCTAAAGGACCACCGCCACTGCGCCATCTGCCGCCGCCGCGCTCTCCTCCCGATCCCACCGGTAAGCGATCTTGCTCCATAAATTTCACCTTTAGCTTAGATCGAATAGATTGGATCGGGTTCCGCCCCTGGATGCGTTTCTTGTATCTGGCTAGTTGAACACTTCACGCCTCGCTATTCCACAATCAACACTAGTTCTAGATTCAATCGCATACCTCACAGTACATCTCCAACATTTGTAGTCACAAATTTCTTCGTAAATTTTTCCGCCTAGATCCAATCTGCCGAAATTTCTTCGCAAGTGTTCTTCAGAGAGTCGGACAATGATCATTTCCGGGTCTCAAGTCACTTATACTTTGCATTTTGTCTCCTGTTTTTAGATTACGCCCATGGCACCCAAAACCAGCACGAAGACGAAGGGGAAACAGCCGGCTAAGGCGAAGCCGAGCTAGTCTATCTCTGCCAATTGGGCGAGATCCACTGTGACCAAGGCCAAGTTGGACGAGCTCGCAGAGTCGGGCGTCCTCCCCGCCCGGGAAGATATCCACTGGCGCGTTCCTGGGGAAGAGACTCGGCCCACTCCGGGTATAGACGAGGTAATATGCTTCGTAGAACACGTGATCCGGGGCTTCCGCCCCCCGGGTCACCCCTTCTTCCGCGAATTGCTGAACCACTATGGTCTCCGAGTATTTGATATAGGACCCAATTCCATGCTCAACATTACCCATTTCATAGTCTTGTGCGAGTCATACCTTTGCATTCCTCCAAACCTCGCTCTCTTTCTAGAACTATTCCAGTGCAAACCGTGCCGCGAGAGCGGCGACGGGGCCCTCCTGGTTTGCGGGGGGGGGGGGGTTCTATCCAAAGAAGAAAGAATTCCTTGATGGCGACTTTAAGCCTTAACTCCCATGTCAAACACTGGCAAAAGACCTATTTCTATTGCCAGGACACCTCCTCACCCGGCGAAAAGACATTGCCGAGTTTCTCCGAAAATCTGCTCACACTTTCCGATAATATTAGCTCTTATGCCTCTGAGTCGTATCGGAAATCTATTCAGCCCCTCCTCGCCAAACTTGTTGTACTCTCGGCTCAAGGCCTCCTTGGGCTTCACTTAGTCAAAACCTGGGTAACCTTTTGGATCCAACCCAATGCTGTACGGCCCAAACTCATGTGCGATTACACTGGGCACATCACGGATTCCCTTCGTTACTCGCTAAGGAATTACCCGGCCGCTGACGCGAACAAGATTATAAAAAACTTCCTGACCGAAAAGATGGAGGTGATCCGGACTATAGCCGGCCTGGACCCCTACACGCGGGATAATCCGGTCCTTGCTCTAGCAATAAGATCTGACATTCTTCTGGTATGATTGCTAACCTTTACAACTGTACCTTTATCTCAGGAAGATAGCGCCTTCTGGAAGATTGAGACCCCGCCTCCTTCCTAGAACTCAGAGGAGGACGAGGAGCCGGCTGACTCGGACGAAGGTAGCATCCGGGTTTTGCTCATTTCCATTTCTGTTGACTTTACTTTTCCAACTTGTTTTCCTTTTCCAACAATATGCTATGCTTTCCAGGATTAGAGGATGAGGAGGAGACTCAGTCGGACGAAAGTGA
Organism: Alopecurus myosuroides; assembly: GCA_028641055.1. NCBI lineage: Eukaryota > Viridiplantae > Streptophyta > Magnoliopsida > Poales > Poaceae > Alopecurus > Alopecurus myosuroides. The sequence goes on along the minus strand of CM054057.1, from coordinate 296,314,310 downwards.
GGCTGAGCCGGACGTCGAACTTGGAGCTAAGAGGAAGCCCTGAAGGGTAGTATTCAAGGTTCCGTATTCCACTATCACCTCCAAACCATATTCATTCGCTAACATGTGCGAGCTTAACCAACGCTTGTCCGATTCGCCACACTTGAAGGAACCCGCTCCAGTCAAGCGCAGGGTAACCCGGAACTCCCCGGGTGATGACCCTCTCCACCAGGGTATCCCTTCGTCCCCAGCTCGCCGTGCCGGTATTCTCCAGACCCATCCTTCCGATTCTCCTCGAAAACATCCTTCTCCCAATCATCCACTAGCTGGACAATCCCTGAAGGGTAGTATTCAAGGTCTAGCAACGATCTTCCGGCGGATTTCTTCATGAATACCGGGTAAGCTATCTTTCTTGCTATTCGATATACCAACACTTTCCATAAGTTTCATTCATCATGTACTAAGTGCTCCTTTTATTTTCCTCAGAGCCAAGGTCACCACCAGCGACCCGGACGATATGGACGTGGACAACCCGGATATGGAGGATCCGGTAGATACCGTGAAGGCCGCGGCTGGCGGCGCTGAAGAAGAAGTAGTCCTGCTGAAAGATCCGGCCGAGCAGGAGGCCGAGTATCCGATCCCCTCACACACACCCGGGGATGACGACGTCGTGATCCTGGGCACAGGGAGGAGTGATCCCACTCCCAACACCCAGACGACCCGGGTGCCCACCCCCAAGAAGGAGAGAACCCCGCCCCAGGATCCCGGTTCTTCCAAGCTGGAGCTCGGAAACCTCTCCTATGAAGAAATGATGGACGCGCTCTTTGCTTTGAAGACCACCGAGCGAGATATCCTGGAGGCCATGGCTGCTGAGCACCAGGTAATCCTAATCAACATTGTGCATATACTCATCTAGTCCCCAAGTTCCGAGTTTAACTAGGCATAGTTTACTCGGTACTTCCCTTTATATCCGGCTGTTTCTTATATCCGACTAATCTTTCCTTTTCCTTTCTTCGTAGGCACAAATGACCCGGTCCGAGGAGATGTTGGCCAAAACCAATCAGCTTCTTGAGACCGAGACAAAGCTGCGGGCAGAACTTGAGGTTGAAGTAGAGAACCTTGATAAATATGTAAAAAGGTACAAGAAGAAATGCCACAATGCCGAAAATACGTTGAAGAAGCTCTCTGCTCAAATTGCCGATACTTATCGCGCTCTTCTTGGTAAAGATCGACAACTCGCTAATTATAACCCGGGTTTTCCATTACGCACGATACCCGGGTGTTACTGTTTTAACCTTTTCTGTTTATACTACAGGTCTGGGTGATGCTGCCCCAGACGAAGATGACATTGAGAAGTTGAAGACACTGAAAGGCGTTATCCGGCAGTTTTCTGCCGGCACCAAGTGGATTCTGGAGGCTGTGCAATGGTCGGCTACGGGCTATTGTGGCTTGGACACTTTGCTGGAAGCGTGCTCCACTATCCCCGAGTGGATCAACCTCTGGAAGCATTCTTCATGCCGGGTTGGGGTAACCCACGGGCTTATGTTGGCCAAAGCTTATTTTCCCAAGCTCGAGCCGGCAAAACTCGTGGCCGAGTTTCCCGAGTTCAACCTCGATGGCTCCAAATTTTCCGCCGAGAATTTTAAAGCTATCCAAACTGAGGTGCGTCACTCGGCGAGCACGATCGCCGACAGTCTGGAGCTAAATAGGATTGTTACGCCTTATGATGCTGAGGATAAGCCAATCAAAGCGGATCTGCCCAAGCCCTTTGATATGCTGGAGAAGTGGAAGGCGGAATCTGCCAAGAAGAGGGAGGAAGCTGCGAAGAGAAAGGCGGAGGCCGACACTGGGCCTTCCTCCTCTACACCGGCTGTCCGTCCACCAGCTCGCGCCGACTCTGCTGCCAATCCAGGTAAAGGTGCTGAGAAGACCGCTGAAGAGCAAACCCATGACCCGGCTGCCAAGGACAACGTTGAAGACTCGGCGAAGGATGCCGAGTGAAGTTTCACTTTTCGCTGCCTCAAACACTTTATTCGGCCAATGGGCATCTAAAACAATTATTCTTTTAATAGTGCGCCTGTGCACTTTTCGATACTACTCCCTCGGTTTGTAATACGCTAAAACCTTAATAGCTTTTGTGTCCCTTCTGGCCTTTTGAATGGATTTGATATTTACTAGCTTTAAACTTTTCGTTGCTGGTTTTCCGACTTTCGCTAATTTTTCCTTTTGTGAGACTCGGTTTCCGGGTCTCGGGGGTTTTGACAAGTGGATTTTTTCTAAGTCCCCAAGCCCCCAAGACTCGGATATTTGGGTTTTGAAGCTTAATAGCTAGACAATTTGTTACTTTTTTCAAATTCCCAAGTCCCCAAGCCCCGAATTTCTGAGTCTAGGGGTTTGGAGTTTTCAAAAGAGCAAACTGTTTCTGCTAAGGCCCAAACCCTAGAGTTACTCACATAGGTTTGAAGTTATGCTTAATATATTGCGAGTTTCCGGCTATTAACCTTGTACTCTGCATAACTTGTGGTTTGGATGACCCTTTTGATCCTCTTTGTTGTAAGCCGGCTTTCGCGTGGATAATCAATGCTGCTATAAATGTATAAAAACAGGGTCAGGCAAGTCCCCATGGGCATCATGACTGATTGTAATTACACGCTAGCAAAGCATGCCACGTTCTTGCGAGTCACATCAAGCTTAAGCAAGAAAAATCAAGAGAAATTGGCTCTATTGTCCGGTTATAAGATTGTAACCGTACTTATTCTAAGTAATCGGTCCTTATAACTTAATGGCATCGTGGCCGGGTCTTTGAGTTTGCAACTGTGCTATTCAAGCAATCAGCCCCCAAGACCTATATATGTAATCTTTAGAAAACTACTGTACTTATGAACAAAGGACTAATACTTACCTGAAAACATCAAAGACAGAAAGCAAAAACAGGAATACGAAAAACGTAACGAAAAACACATAAGAAAGAAACAACATCGTAGTTTAACCATCTCTTTATTGATATGAGAAAAGTTAGGTCAGCAAGCCGCCTCATTAAAAACCCTCCAGTCCCCTTAGGTACCCTGGATAGGAAAAGAGTGCGTCTGAAACCTGCTGCCAGTTACATCGTGTAGTTCCACTTGTAAGCCTAGTCTAGTCTAGGTGTAGTAGGGACGTAGCTGAGCCACATTCCATGGTCTTTCCCTCTCTTGCATAGATGAAGTGGTATGAGCGGTGTCATTGACAGTATCCGACTCTTCCCTTGCATCTACCAAGTAATATGATCCGTTGTGCAAATTCCGGCTTATGATGAACGGTCCTTCCCATGGTGGAGATAGCTTATGTTTTCCTTCCTTTGACTGTACCAGGCGCAACACTAGGTCTCCTTCCTGGAAGACCCGGGTTTTGACTCGCCGGCTGTGATACCTCCTCAGATCCTGCTGATATATGGTTGATATCTCCAAAGCTTGTTCTCTGTGTTCTTCTAGCATATCCACGGCGTCCTGCCGGGTCTTCTCGTTCTCTACCTCGACGTAAGCCGACACTCGGGGCGAGTCGTGAATAATATCACTCGGCAACACTGCTTCTGCACCATAAACCATGAAAAACGGGGTCATCTGAGTAGATCTGTTAGGTGTGGCGTTAATTCCCCAAACCACTGATGGTAACTCTTCCACCCATGCTCCAGCAGCTCTGATGCACGGGACCCGCAGCCGTGGCTTTAACCCACGAAGTAATTCCTGGTTTTCCCTTTCCACTTGTCCATTAGCTTGTGGATGGGCTACTGATGCTATGTCAAGCCGGATACCATTGTTCCCACAGAATTTTTCCATCTCACCAAGGGACATGTTGGTTCCATTGTCTGTTATTATGTTGTCAGGATACCCAAACCTGTATATGATTCTTTTTAAGAACTTGACTGCTGTGATTGCTTCGCAATTGGTAACTGGCATAAGTTCAACCCACTTTGTAAATTTATCGATGGATACCAAAAGATGGGTCTTTTTGCAGGGTGACATGTGAAAAGGGCCCACCATGTCCAGGCCCCAAACAGCGAACGGCCAGGTTAATGGGATTGTTTGCAACTCCATAGCCGGGACATGGATTTGGCGAGCGTACCTTTGACATCCGTCGCACCTTGCCACCAAGCGCTCCGCGTCTGCTAAGGCTGTGAGCCAAAAGAAACCGTGTCGATATGCTTTGGCCACAAGGGATCTTGTGGATGCATGATGCCCACAATCACCTTCATGGATCTCTTTCAGAATCTGTCGGCCTTCTTCTGGTGCTACACAGCGTAAAAAGACTCCTGCTGCACTCCTTTTATATAACTCGCCATTGATGATGGAATAGCCCTTTGCTCGTCTCAGAATTTGCCTTGCTAAAACTTTCTGCGGTGGTAACTCGCCCCGTGATAGATAAGCTAAAAACGGCTCTGTCCACTCGGGAACAGTGCGCACCGTGGCCACGAGCTCTAAATCCGGGTCTTGGTTAGCCACCTCTTCCTCAGACTCGGTTTTAACAGATGGCCGCCATAACTCGTCCAGGAAAACATTGGGTGGAACCGGCTCTCTGCGTGAGCCGAGTCTTGCGAGTGCATCTGCTGCCTCGTTCTTTCGCCTGTCAATATGCTCCACCTCATACCCGGAAAAACATCCGGCAACCCTGTCCACCTCTCTGCGATATGCTTCCATAGTTGCATCCTTCCTATCCCAGGTTCCTGAGACCTGCTGCACCACAAGATCCGAATCTCCATAGCATCGTATCCGCCTGATGTTCATCTCCTTGGCTATTCTCAATCCGTGTAATAATGCCTCATACTCGGCCACGTTGTTGGAGCAATCAAAGTGAATTTGCAACACGTAGCTCAGTTTATCTCCTTTGGGTGATGTAAGTACCACCCCAGCTCCTGATCCCTCGTACTGCTTAGAACCATCAAAGTGCATCACCCAAGACTCGGAACTTGGTGTCATTGTTGGCATGCTTGTGTGAGTCCAATCATTGATGAAATCAACTAAAGCTTGGGATTTGATTGCTGGCCTGGGCTCGTAGTTGATGTGATAATCTCCCATCTCAATGGCCCACTTGGCTATTCTAACTGTTGCATCTGAGTTTCTGATAATATCCGACATTGGTATAGAGCTAACCACTGTTATGGGGTGTTCCTGAAAATACGGTTTCAATTTCCGGCTGGCCATGAAGACCCCGAAAACCAACTTCTGCCAATGTGGGTAACGCTGCTTTGCTTCCGATAATACCTCGCTTACGTAATAAACCGGCCTCTGTACCGGGTGATCTTTTCCATCCTCTTTACGCTCAACAACAACCACTGCGCTAACCGCCCGGGGTCCGGCCGCAATGTATAGTAACATGGGCTCCTTAGGACCCGGAGCTGCTAAGACTGGTGCCTCAGATAATTGCTTCTTTAGTGCCTCGAACGCCTCATCCGCCTCTTGGTCCCAAACGAACTTGTCGGATTTCCTCAAGAGCCGGTATAAGGGAATTGCCTTCTCTCCAAGCCTGGATATGAACCGGCTTAATGCTGCTACGCACCCTGTAAGTTTTTGAACATGCTTCAAATTTTCCGGCTTTTTCAGACTTTGGATAGCTTTGATCTTGTCCGTGTTTGCCTCGATTCCTCTCTCGGAAACAATGAATCCGAGTAATTTTCCTGCTGGAACTCCAAACACGCACTTTGTAGGGTTAAGTTTCATCTGATACCTTCTCAAATTCTTGAACGTTTCCTTTAGATCATCAATAAATGTTTCCGCTTTCCTGGTCTTGATCACCACATCATCCACATAGGCATGAACGTTGCGTCCAATCTGATCCTAAAAGCACTTTTGAATGCATCTCTGGTAAGTTGCACCAGCGTTCTTTAGCCCAAAAGTCATGGTTTTGTAACAGAAAGCCCCAAAGGGGGTTATGAACGATGTTTTCTCCCAATCTTCCTTCTTGAGCTTGATCTGATGATACCCGGAATACGCGTCCAGGAAACATAATAGGTCACTTCCAGCCACTGCATCTATGATCTGATCTATCCTTGGAAGGGCAAATGGATCCTTTGGGCAATGCTTGTTGAGACTCGTGTAATCTATGCACATCCTCCACTCGTTACTCTTTCTTAGTACTAGAATCGGATTTGCCAACCAATCTGGGTGGAACACCTCCATGATAAAGTCGGCTGTCAATAGCCGGGCAATTTCTTCTCCTATAGCTTTTCTTCTCTCCTCATTAAATTTTCTCAGGCCCTGCTTCACAGGCCGGGACTTAGGATCAACATGCAAACTGTGCTCAGCTAACTCAGTCGAGATACCCGGCATATCGCTGGGCGTCCAGGCGAAAACGTCCTGATTTCCGCGAATGAACTCAATGAGTGCCTCCTCCTTCTTACTGTCTAGGTTCGATCCTATAGCAAATTGCTTGGAGGGATCGCCTTCGACAAAGGCCACCATCTTTGTGTCCTGTGCTGCTTTGAACTTTGCTCTCTCATCCTCCGTATTCGGCCTCTTCAGTGCTGTTCTGTCATCCGGGTCTACCTGAGACCGGTAATACTTGAGCTCTTCCTTCCTGCAGGCTTGTTCCGCCATTGCCGCGTCTCCTTCGTCACACTCGGCTGCTATAACCCGGCTCCCATGTATGGTGATGGTTTGTTTGGGACCCGGGATCTTTAGCTGTAGGTATACGTAACACGGCCTGGCCATGAACTTGGCGTAAGCCGGCCTTCCAAACAATGCATGATAAGGACTGCGTAATTTTACCACCTCGAACGTGAGCCACTCCACTCGGAAATTGTCCTTTGATTCTCCAAAGGCAACCTCCAATGTGATCTTTCCCTCGGGGCATGCCGAGTGACCCGGCACGATCCCGTGAAAAACTGTAGAACTTTTCTGTAGCTGGGACTCCTTGAGACCCATGCGTAGGAAAGTTTCCCAATATAGGATATTGATGCTGCTTCCGACATCCATTAGCACCTTTTTCAACTCATAACCATTAGCATGTGGTGCAACCACCAATGCTAAGACACCCGGATGTTCTATTCTTTCCGGGTGATCCCTTTTGCTCCATGTTACCTCTGGATCCGACCATCTCAAGTACCTCGGAACAGCTGAAGAAACCGAGTTTACTGCCTTTTTGAGTATCTTTCTATCCTTGTTAGAAGTTCCTGTGGTGTGAACGTGGTACTGCCCCAGCTGCTTGGGGTTAGCTTGGAAGCCTCCCGCGCCTCCTTGGTTGTTACCCGGATTGCCGCCTCCTGGGTTGCCTGCTGGGGGTGGGCCGTTGCCCGGGTTTCCACCCGGACCCGGTCCTGCTCCCCGGCCTGCACCTCGCATTGCCTTTTGTATTTCCTCATTCTTCCACCTTTGTAGATCTATGCACTGCTCCAACCAATGATTAGCCGGCCTGCCGTTCCTGCTATGGCGCGGACAGGGCATCCTGAAGGCCTCTATATGGTTAGCCGGCCTTGGCGGTCCTTGGTAATTTCCTCCATTAAAGTTTCCTCCGTTGAAATTTCCTTCTGCTCTGGGTCTTGCAAACCCGGCCTCTGTGTTGGCGACAAACTCGGAACTTCCCTCATACGGGCGCTTGTTCTGGTTGTTTCCATTATTTCCTCCATTGTTACCCGGCGCAGATCCATTGTCGGGTCTTCCACTGTTGCTCGCGTTAGCTTTTGCTTTCTTATCATCAACATCCTCCTCTGTGGTATCCGTGGCGGCGTGCTTGTTGCACACGTCCATCAATTCTCCCATTGTAACCTCTGAAGCATTCCGACTGGACTTCATGCGCGTCAGCTTTTGTACTAAGGGTATATACTTGCATGTTTTTGCCATGGCTTGTAATGCATCTTTAGGTTGAATATCCGTGGATGAGTGGAGTATTTCCATAACCCGACGCACCCAACTGCGCGCCGACTCACCCTTCTTCTGGACACATCATTCTAGATCATCGATTGTGAATAACTTCCTGCACGTCCCATGAAAGTGCTTGATAAATGCAATTTTCAGCTCACTCCAAGAATTGACATTGAACCATAACTTTGCTGCTCCCTCTGACATCATCAGATACATAAACTTAGCCTGAAGATTTTCAGACGCATTGCGAATCGACATGGCCATCTCATAGCTACTCAACCAGGTTTCTGGATACATGGTCGGCTCGTAATTGACCACTTTACCCGGCTCCTTGAACTTATCCGGGTAAGGCTCGGCTCTGATGGCATCCGACAAACACTTGGGCCCGGCTAAATTTGCCGGTGGTGGCCTCACCCGGGAAACGTGCGATCCGGCTGCTGGTGCGGCGGGGGGTACAACCGCTACCGGCCCTCGTACCGCAGACCCGGCTGATGCGCGCCTGGCTCGAGAACTGTCCACAATAGCTTGCGCCGCTGATACTGCTGGTGTCGCTGGTCTACGGGGAGGAGGCGGCATTTGCTGTTGCTCTGCCCTCCGTCGTGCTGAGCTCGTATGAATATTGCCAGTGTTCCCATTATACCGGCTAACGTATGGTGTTCTGTGCATCCCGCTCCTGTTATCCGGGTAATTGGCCTGCTGAGCCGCTGCTGTGCGCAATAGATCTATCACCCACCGGGTCTCCTCCGCATGGGGGGACTCTCTTACGGGGATAGGATCTAATGCCAGTGTTGCTGCATATACATTGTCTATGAGATTATTGAAGTGACCTGGTGGCATATGAAATCGTGACGGTGGTGGTGGTGGTACTGTATTGCCAATGGCGATCCCTGTCTGCAACGTGGGTAACCCGGCTTGTATGGTTGCCGGCTATACTCCCACGGTCGCAGGCTGTGGGCCGGTTTCCTGATTCGCAGTCGGAATTGGTTGATCCTGGGGCGTAATGAACAGCGCGGCCGGGTTTAAAGTTCCTCCCGTTGCCGGTAATCTCGTTTGGTATCTCTGACTGTGCATCCTGGTCGACTGAACCTGGAGCCGGTTCTCCAATGCTTCCAGCTCACGCCTGCGCGCTGCTATCCCTTGCCTCTCGGCTTCTACATCTCTCCTTTGTTGGTCCAATGCACGGCGGGCCACATCCAGATCTGCAGCATGTGCCGCTGCGTTTTCCAGGGTTATTACCGTGGCCAACACCGTGGGATCCAAGATCAGGTTGTTGTTGAACAGAGCTGGATTTGGTGGGTTTGAAGGACCCGCACCGGGCGTTCTATTCGCCATGAACCCGAACATATTTCTCTCCAACTCGCTTTCTGGGGTATGGCTGGTGACTGAAGCCGACTCTCCGTCAACCCGGGTCAGAACCGGGTTTCTGTCAGCCGGGTTTTGCTGCTGGGCCAGCGCTCGCGCCGCTCCGACCGCGGCCGTAGTCACGTCCCCCTGATTGAGATTGGTTGCAGGGGCCGTGTAGACCGCGACCTGGCGCGCGATGCCTGGTGAAGACTCGTATTCCTCCTCATCACCGCTATCCTCTTCGTACTGGTCCTTCAGCAGGTGCAGGATAGACTCGGTATCATCTTCTCTCAATACCCGGCCACGCGGGGTCCATGCCGGCTCCCCCGGCTGTTCCCTCTTCGTGGTGGGCTCTTCTATCGGATCGACCGTCCCGACTGATTCCTCTCCATCCGACTGAACGCAAGTCTCTTCTCATGACACAGAATCATATCCAAAATCGTCAGGGATTGAACCGGACGTACGTACCATGCCGATGAAGACGTTAACCCGGCCAATTGTGACGACATATTCGGACTCCAGCAGATCTGACTCTGGCCCCCAGCCAAAATCATCCACCATCTTCTCTCCTTCGGGGTTGGTGTAGATCTCGCCGATGACGAGGTTCTTCATGTTCTCCCGAGCTTCTCCCGTGATGTAAACACCCTTGGACGTAGGCCCCACGGTGGGCGCCAACTGTCATGGGATAATCACGGCAGACGTTACCAGGGGTAACTTATCTTGGGGTAAATCGACTCTTGTGTTTGGGAGAGGATTTAGCTCAGGGGAAATCATGCTAGTAATCGATCTGGTAGCTCCGGCAATCAAGTCGCCGAGTCCCCAATCTAGTGTTACAATCTCAATTCTCGTATTACAGGGGATACTCGAATATCCGGTAAAGCTCGTGTTCTTTCTGAGCCTAGGAGCCGGTTTATATCTTACCCGGCCCCCTGGCTTCCTATCCAAGGCACACTCGGAGTCCTACCCAGTCACCGCATACAAACCCTAGATTTCCTTATCGTAACCCACAAGCCGGGTTACGAGGCCTACACTACTTCTTGGGCCTTCTAGAAGCTCCTTTTCCTTGAGCCGGGTCTCGCGCGGTTCCCTTTGGGCCGAGTTACACCTTGGCATTGGCCTACCGGGTTATCATCCCTCCATCAGGTTTCCTCTTGGTACGAGTGGGGGCCGCGGCCGCGTCAGCGTCCAGGGGATCGCTGGATGAGAAGAAAGAAAGAGTTTAGAAAGGGAAAAGCATAGCAGCGAGAAGCAGTAGCGAGTTGATGTTCGGATGGAACAACTTACCCCTTGCGGGTGGGAGGTGGCCTTCTGTTGGTAGTGAGCTTCTTGCCACCCGTCTTCTTCGTCTTCTTGGCAGCAGGATCTTGGGCACCACTACCCACCCTCTTCCGGGTTGTGGGAGCGGCCACGGAGAGAGGCTGGACGTCCATGGGCTCCTCGTCCTCCTCGTGCTCGACATCCTCTCCATAGAAGAGAAAAAGGGCTCAGAAACAGAAAAGGAAATCAGAACGTGCTACTCGAGATCAGAAAGGTGAATTTGGTCACCTTCGTCATCCTCGGACCAATCCCGGATAGACGCGTCAACTCGGTGCTTACCAGGCTGAGTGGCATGCGGGATGCAGAGAGTGTCTTGGGTGTCGTAGGCCTTCTCGTCGTCCTCTTCCCGGTCGGCGTGCCAGTTGCTCTCAAAGACCTCCTTGTCCTCTTCCAGCCGACGATCAATGTGCTGTGAAGGCAAGCAAGATAGCACAATGAGTTGAGTTCTCGGTTATGGGGTCCTACTCGGAGCAACATGCAAACACAAAGCATATCTGGCTAAGTATTTCTACCCGACAAGGCATGCAAACATAAAGCATACAAAGCCAAAGGAGTATTCTGTGATGTCCTACTGGGAATGGCATGCAAACACAAAGCATATTCAGCCAGGGATTTCTATTCGGCATGGCATGCAAACACAAAGCATAAAAAGCCAACAAGTTACTTATGATGTTCTACTTGGTGCAGCATGCAAACACTAAGCATACAAAGCTGAGAAACCATCTACTTGGTATCAAAGTGCAAAAGTAAAAGCACCGAGTACTAACCTGTCCAATGCGCTTGGTGCGGCTATACGGCTCGAAGCCATAAAGCCAGTTGTCCTTCAGTGTAGTGTGCATGATGGACCTGGCCCAGACAGCCACCTCCGACTTGCTGAGCTCGAAGGTTGTGGTTCTTGTGCAGTCACGGGGTCCCCCCATGTAGCACATCTTGTGCGAGCGGCGCTGAAGTGGGAGTACCCGGCGCGAGATCCAGCAGGCGATGGGATCATCGTGGAGCAGCCCCTCCTCGCGCAACTCGGAGAGGCATCGCTCAACCTGGACAGCGTCCTCGATGGTGGTCTTCGGGTGGTAGCCCCAATTTTGCTGAGTTGGCAGGGTGTTCTTGAACTTGGGAAGGCCTATCCGGTCCTGGATCGGCTTCCCGACTTCAGTGGCTACGTTCTTCACGTAGAGGAAACTGCGCTGCCACTTGCGCACAGATTCCGGTCCTTTGGCTCGTGGATGGCTACCCGTCGTCCGCTGCAGCATCATCGCGCATCCGGTCTGGGTCATGGCGCGGACGCTATCTGTTTTACCCGGATTGGGGATGCTTTGTTTGCGGAAAAAGAAGTAGCGTGCCCATGTGTGGATTGTTGGGTACACGCCAAGGAAAGCCTCACACACCACGGCGTGGGTGGAGAGCATGATAAGAGAGTTTGGAGGAAGGTGGTGTGGCTGAAGGCCAAAGTGATTGAGGAAGTTGGCGAAGAAATCAGAAACCGGAAGGCCGAAGCCGCACTTAAAATGCGCAAGAAAGACCACGTACTCGTCCTTCTCAGGCTTGGGTACGATTTCCGTACCTGGATGGCGGCTGGTCACGCCGGGAGGCACGCGGCGCGTATTCACGAGCCATTGGCAATCGTCCGCGGTGACAGCAGAGCCTTCCCAGCCGGCGCGGGCGGCGGCGTCGTCGTCTCCGTGTGCAGCCATCGCGACAGAGATGCGCGCTGAAGATTGGAGGCGAAGGCGCGAGTGGGAGATGCGAATCTGAGTATGAAGGCTCTAGGATCTCTCTCTCTCCGGCGGCGCGTGGAGCAGCGGCGCGGCAAGCGGTTGTGGTGGCAGAGTGCTCGACGGCGGCGGAGAGACGAAGGGGCAGGGGATTGAAGTGAGTAGGAAAGAGAAGAAGAAGGCGTCGAGGGGGTATTTATCTCTCCCCTCGAGTTGCCGTTACCAGCGGAATAAGTGGGATCAATCGTGCACAGAGATCGTGCGGCAGGGCTGCGCGCCGGTTAGAAACGCACACAACGCATATTGCGCGCGTAACGGGCGCAGTTAATCCCACGTCGAGATCGTGGGAGATTTATTGCGGTTGAAGTGACTTTACAGGCTAGTGGGCCCGAGGTGCAGTTATTGGCGCGTGGCCTGCATCGTCCCAGGCACCGATGCGTCGGGGGTACGGGGGCGTGACACGTGCCCCGTAGCGACACGCGGAGGCGGATTCGCACCGTTGAAGCGGGATTGTGTTTCGAGATTTCGCTAAGTCATTTTACTCGGCATCACCAAAGGAGGGTGTTGCTACTCGGAGGAGAAGAGATTCAAGGAAGAGTTGAGGGCAACAGGGAGGCGCTACTCGGCCTCTTACAGTGCGAAGACAAGATTTGTTTTTAAGCTGGCAGGGCCCAGTGAACAAGTTCGCAGGACTCTACCAGCTTCAGGGACTAATGTCGGGGGGTTACCCCCGAGTAGGGGTAAGGCCAGTGCTAAAGGCAAGATCAAAGAGGCTGTTTTGACTAAGTAGCTGGCTACCCGGTAGGCAGCTATCCGGTCGTACACACCAATGGCCAGAAGGAAGAATCAAAGAAGTTGGGTTCCTCCGGGTAGAGGAGTTGGTCCGAGTAGAGGGAGTGCTTTCCTACTCAGGCCAGAAGTCAATGGAGCCGTTCTGACAAAGGATCCCGCGTATCCTGCGTCCGTACGGCGTGCGGTTCAACTTACGGAGCGCGGATTATCCGCGCTACGGCATGGCTACAGTGTAGTAGGCGCCTGTCAAGTCCTGTCACTGACAGAGGGGACAGGACAGGGCTAGGGGTCTACCCTATCTCACTGACAAGGGCGGACAGGTCCCATCTCCGAACGGCGCGACGACTTACGGGGCAAGCGTCAGCGGGAACCCAAAGGCGTGCACGGTTCTGCAGTGATCTCGTCCCATCAAGCTGTACCTTTTAGTCTTATTCTATCCGGCTGGGCACCAGTATATAAGGTGCCCTGCCTCCTCCTGTGAGAGGTTCGACACGTTCGCTACGCATTACGAAGAGAACACTAGAGGCAACACACAGAGAGAACTAGAGCGTAGAGTGGCTACTCGGCTGAAGGCCTGAACTGTACTGTGGCTACTCGGTAAACACCATATAAAGAGAGAGGCGGGAGTAGGGGTGTTACCTCCACACGAGGGCCCTGAACCTGGGTAAGATCTTGTTGTTTGCAGTGATTGTGAGTTATCACACGCGGCTACTCGCCGTGTGATCCCTCCCCGAGCACCTCCAGCGTCCATCGGCCCCAACTTTAGCCATCCCATGGCATCTGCCGTGATACCACCACGACAGTAATCGTGGTCGAGCGACCAGAGGATGGAAAGTCGCACGGCGTATAGAGACCAGTATACTACCTCAGCGAGGTACTCTCACCGTGCAAGCAACGATACCGCCATTACCAGAAGCTCGAGTACGGGGTGGTCTTCACAGCTCGCAAGCTTAAGCATTACTTCCAAGAACATACCGTCACGGTGCTAAACGACGCATCACTCGGTACAATCATGAATAGTCATATGGCATCAGGAAGAATCGCAAAGTGGAGCATCGAGCTAGGCGCCTGGGACATAGTATATACAGGGCGAAATGCCCTCAAATCACAGGTGGTCGCGGACTTACTCTAAGAATGGACGGAGCTGCAAACTCCAGGACCTCCAGAATACTCGAGTTCCTAGATCATGTACTTCGACGGGTCAAAAAGAAACGAGGGAGCGGGAGCCAGTGTAATCCTCATATCACAAAGACGTGACAAGCTCCAGTATGTCCTGCGACTCGACTTCCCCCTCAATGGTCTAGCATCCAACAACGACACCGAATACGAGGCACTCCTACACGGCATGAAGATGGCGATCGCCTACGGCGCCACTCGATTGATGATCTACGAAGACCCCAACCTCATCGTGCAGCAGGCGATGAAAGAATGTGATGCAGTCGCAGATAACATGATCGCCTATCGCAACATGTATAATCTGCTCGAAGGAAGCTTTAAAGGGTGCAAACTGAAGCACATTGCACGATCGGGTAACGAAGAAGCTGACAGACTGGCGAACATCGGGTCAACAAACGCTCCAGTTCCACCAGGAATTTACTTCGAGCGAATCAACAAAAGGTCAGTCAAGCTCAAGAAACACATAGAGGTACCAGCAGCAGCGGAAACGGGGGCTAGTCAACAAAGCACTCTCATTGCCCTAATTCATCACATCTCTCGACAAGTCTTCCTAGTCGAGCCAACCTGGACACACAAGTATCTCGACTATTTGCTCAGAAAACAGCTCCTAGGAGACGTCTTTGAAGCAAGACAGATAGTTCGACGCAGTAAATCCTTTCAAGTGATAAAGGGCAAGCTCTACAAGCAAAGCATCTCGGGAGTCCTTCAGAGGTGCATCGCACCTGAAGACGGAAAAGAGTTACTACGATACATACACCAAGGCGACTGCGGACACCATGCAAGTTGGAGAGCCATCGTGGGTAAAGCTTTTCGAGCAGGATTCTACTGGCTCACGGCAGCCAGAGGCGCCAAGGATCTGGTCGAAAGATGCGACGCTTGCCAGCGATTCGCACCCAAGCCACACGCTCCAGCCACATAGCTTCACATGATCCCTCTATCTTGGCCCTTCGCCCAATGGGGGCTGGACATGGTGGGACCACTACGGAAGGCGGCACCCGGAGGATATACCCACCTGCTGGTTGCAGTCGACAAGTTCACCAAGTGGATAGAGGCCGTTCTAGTTACGTCGCAACACGCAAAGTTTGCCGTTAAGTTCCTCAACTCCATCATTTGCAGATTCGGTGTCCCTCATAACATTATCACGGACAACGGAACCAACTTCACAGCGAAGGAGACTCAAGATTTCTGCAAAGAAAAGGGGATAACTCTCAGTTTCGCCTTGGTGGCACACCCCCAAACCAATGGCCAAGTTGAACGATCCAACAGATTAGTTTCGACTGGCCTGAAAAAGAGACTGCTCGCAAGATTGGACGCAGCAGGGCATTGGGCTAAGGAACTACCATTTGTCTTGTGGAGTCTGAGGACAACTCCAAACAGGTCAACAAACTACACGCCATTTTTCATGGTTTACGGCGCCGAGGAAGTCCTACCCGAAGATGTTCGATTCAGTGCTCCACGAGTCGTCGCCTACAGCGAAAAATGCTCCAACAAAGCACTCGCGGAGGATATGGACGCACTGGACGAAGCTAGGGACGTCGCACCCGCAAGATTCGTCGTCTACCAGCAAGCGCTACGTAATCACCAGAGTCGCCGCATCCGCAGCCGATCGTTCGTGGTAGGCGACCTGGTACTACGGCTCAAGCAAGACAGCATACACAAGCTCGAGCCACCATGGGAGACCCTTCACCATACACGAAGTTATACCCGGAGGTGCCTATCGCTTGAAGAACCCAAAAACAAGCGGCGTCTACTCCAACCCATGGAACGTGGCGCACCCACGAAATTTTTATCCTTATGAGAGTTTTCTACTCGCAAATAAGGCTGCTCCAGCCACATTGTAAACCGAGCAAACAAATGGCTTCTCAGCCATTGCAATAAAAACATGGCTTCTCAGCCATCACAATAAATACTACTTAGTCGCATATCTTTCTCTTTTACCAATACATGCTAACAAGGGACACACCCCAGCACATGGGGGCTACACCCAAACTAGCATAAAAATTCTTCAAGTGACTATGCACAAAAAATATTTACAAGCTCACAAGGTACACACCTTAATACACCTTAACATATTATACAATATACAAGGTATATACACCTTAAAAACGGCGAACAATCAAACTACCGCCGACCAGCACCCTCTCGGAGCAGGCCGCACAACCTCATAATGAGCAACAAAATCAACAGGAACTCCTCGGGTAGTGGGAAGATGTGCCACAGAATTGAAGTTAACATCAGGATGCCATAGCCGCATAAATGTCAAGGCCACCCGAGCTCCGCAAATAAGCTGTTGGCGCACACACTCGCGAACATCCTCCACCCGACGGAAGAGCCTCAACAGACCGCTCAATCGATCAAGCACAACATCGAATGGATACAACGCCCAATAAACAGAGGACAAAGCTTCTCGGCAGGACTCGACAAAAAAGTATGCTTGACTTACTCGATATTGCAATGTAGCCAAGATAAAGCCCCTGCAGTGACCAGACCAGAAATTGCAGGCATGCATATTTGAGTTGCTAGACTCGCAAGCTACCCTATTGTCCACCCAATGACCTTTGGATGCCCCATCAGGCTCTACAACTACACGGACAAGAAAAGCGTAAGTCCACAAGGAAAAAATCACCGAATAGGCTTGGGGGCTTGCAAGACTTATAGAGCAATTTTTTTGCAACACTGGCCAACTCCTCCATGACAAACTGCTCGCGCTCGGCAGCAAGCTTCCGCTTGGACTTGACAACATCCGCCACACCTTGCAAAGCCTTCAGCTTACGCTCGCCATCCACCACACGGTCGCAAAGCGAAGCAAGCATGCTCCCATCTGTCATCAACGACGTAGTCGAAGGAGCAACCGTACTCGATGGTCCCCCGCCAGAATCCACAACCTGCAAAGAGCATGGGACACACGACAGTTTCAGTCACAAGGCTGAATATCACTCGACGCCGTACCACGAAAACATCTTCGACTGTTAGGGGGCTACTCCCATCGGGAGAACACAAAGTAAGGCAAAATGACAAATGATGACACTTTAAATCCTTCACTTAGAAATTAAAGCATAGAATATTCTCAAAAGATTCATTACATAGCCAGCATACAAAAGCAGAAACATTATCCTATTCTAAGGAGCAATGGACTTCCCAGAAGTGGCCCCGCTCGCAGAAGGTTTCGCCCCACGGCCGCGAGAAACTAGCTCAGAAATCATCCTCGCTAACTTCTCAGCACGATCGCCAAAAGGTCGGAGCGCTACATTTTTTCCTAAGGCATCCTGAGGAAGCTCCGAGTACACCATCTCCATGTCATCCAAGACGTTGTGCGCCAGGGCAAACTGGATGGCTGTCTTGGCTCCGCACTCGCTCCGAGCGAGGGTGTACTTCTGAAGAAGATCGACCTCACCAAGGAAAACCCGCAGGAGGCCATCAAGAGTCAATGGAACTGGCGTCCCTATGAGCAATCGTTGATGCAGCTGTGATAGCACTCGAGAAGCATCGCGCGGAGAGAAGCAAGCCTTCTTCTCGTGTTCCTGCAGCTGAGTGCACACATCTGCCAGGGCATCGACCCGGACCTCTCCAGGAAGTTTCAAGGCAACGCCAAGCGCATCTGCAACAGAATAGAGAAAGTCATGAAAGGAAGGAGAAAGAAACAGGATAAAAGCGCGAATAGACAAATAACGTACCCGCCAAAGCCTGAGCTATAGGGCGAAGGATGCCGGTCAGCTCGTTGTCGTGAGCCACACCTGCGTCCTCCAATTGCTTCAGGGACTCTCAAGATGTAGCAAGACAATCGGATGCATCCTTGCGAGTGGACTCTAGCTCCCGTCGGGTACACTCCAACTCCTTCTCGAGATCTTTGTTTCGAGAGTTAGCCACAGTCTTCTCACTGTTCGCGCGGGCAGCCTCATCTACAAAACGGAGAAAGCACGTCAAAAAATGATGCAACCTGAAGAAACAGAGCCAAAACACGAAGCGTATGGTCACTCACCTCTTGAAGAACGGGCGTCTTGAAGACACTGATCGCGCTCTTGGCGAAGAGAAACACACTCCGCCTCAGCCACAGCAAGACGACACCCGAAAGCAACTAGGGAATCAAGGATGGCCTGCAAAAGTTTCGCGAGTCAGAAAAGTATCACTTGAGTCTATACGCGAATGCACGCAGTCGAGTATAGACTCGGGGGGGCTACTCCCATCGGGAGCACTGTCGTGCACCCGATAAAATTAAGACAAAAGAAAAAAAAAGGGGGTGAAATCAAAGACGCAACTTGAGTCTGTGACTGACTGCAAACAGTCGACCACAGACTCGGGGGCTACTCCCATCGGGAGAACTGTCGTGCACCCGATAAAAGAACAACCACTCGAAGGAAAGAAAGCCTTACCTTGCCATTCGGGGTTGACAAAGGGTCAGGCGAACTAGCCGAGACCTCTTTGCTCGCCGACGCCCCGGCATCCCAATGCTGCTCGGCCGCCAAGCTAGGGACCGCGTACTCGGAAGTGTCAACTGTGACGCCCCGAGGATCGGGCACTATGCAGATTTCAGCATTCCGCCAAAATCCACATAATAACCGATTCCAGGTTGCCACTTGTGATAACATTACAACAGTTCACGAATATTCCGCAACAACAACAGAAAAGATATATACAAGACGACTCAAACGAGTCAAGGATACAACTGATACAATACGAAGATCCAAATAACAGCGGAAGAAACAACATAGTGTCCGACTACGGACAAGATACAAATTGGACTAAGAGTCCTGAAGATAACCGATGGCGTCCAATCCCTGCCCAGGCCAAGCCGGAGGGGTTCCCAAGCTAACGTCGTCAGACTTCAAACCTGTTGACTGCAATGTGGAATATGCAGCCACGAAAAGGATTCGTGGGTCAGTACGGTTAAGTACTGGCAAGTGGATAAACCATACTCACAAGATACCAGCGTAACCAATCATCACAAGATACAAATACTTTGGGTACAGCGGAAGGAAGGAATTATTGCAAAGAAGCGGCAGCGGGCTGCACTAACTAACTACAGAGACGCGCTACAACATTCGGCTAAAAGAAAGGGATAAGATAGCGTATCAGAACCAACTATAACTACTCACCAAACAATACCCATCCAGTGTTACCCCCTACTAAGGAAGCAACCCGAGGAAACTCACACGGTTGATTAAGGTGACATTCATTTTTATGGTGGAGGTAATCTATTTTACTAGTCAAGTTATCATCGTTAGGTGTAAGTTGTCTGAGTACTTGTTAGCCAGCACTTTCACCAAGTCATCCATAACCGCGGACAACACGGCTTCTCGAGGAGATTTAACCCTGCAGGGATGCACCAATTTGGCCGTACACGTAAGAATGACCCGCCAGATGGAAATGCACTTCCACCAAGCGAGGCACTCAACACAACCCAACTCTTCTTCGCATCAAGCCCAAAGAACCCCGTGCAGTTGAGCGCACGGCTAATCAAGCCCCACGAAGAAAAGGGGATCCTCATAGCACTGTAAGAACGTGTCTCCCTAAATGCCGACTACAAAAGTTCCACCCTGGCGCCAAGGGTTCGCACCTGCATATGCATGCGGCAAATGGAAAACCCGAACTAAATGAGGCAATTTGGACGAGATGCGAATCGAATCAAAGTTGTGGGGGGCGCCCATACTCGCTTCCCACATGCGGTTAGTGCGCTCATCGTGGATCGGAGAACAAGACCCTTTTCCTAATTAGGGTCGACACTAGCAGGCCTCAAAACCACGCCGGGCCTCCTGCCGGTGCCTTATCATCAAATTATTGTTACCCCAGACATTAACATGTTGTTGATTAAGTTGAAACCCAACTATCAAACTAAACAGGTGATAAGACGGACAACAAGACTTGAGCGCAAACAACACTAAGCATGCAACTACGACACGAGGGCCAACAAGGTAAACAAGCAACAGGTAATAGGAAGTGGAAGGAAGGCTATATCATGGCTACAAGGTAAACATATGATAGGATCGAGACACAAGTGATGAAAGGCAGCCATAGGTAGCAAGTGAGTATACTTGCCTGGAATCCAGCAAGTAGAGGTACATCCGAAGAACTTGTCGTTGCTCACATCATCTCAACGTCCTATCCGCGAAGAAGCAACGAACTAGAACAAACACCGGATGCAACAATTACTACTACGGCAAAAGATCATCATGATCCTATTTTATATGCATGACAATTAATTGATGCATCAAAGTAAACCAGTTGACATGGTAAACATATTTAAATGGGCCCATATGCAATTTGGATTGCATATGGAAAAGCCTATGAATTAATGTTGAATTAAATGATCTACAGATAACCATCATGTGAAAGTTGATTAGAATGATGCATGGATGATGAAAACAATAAGAAAACAACAATAGCTTCAGTTTGATATGTTGTTTACCAAGTTCGGAATTTTATTTATTAAGTTATGAACTTTGGCATTTTAAATGATTTAAACAAACATTTGTTGTTTTCACCAATTTTAAATGTTCAAAACAGATAACCAAATTTATATTTGGAAATAACACACAATTTTAGATGGAATACATATTTCATTTGTTGAATTTGGATTTAAAATGAGCAAGTTATCAAATTAGCAATTTTAAATGCATTAAATAAACAATTAGTTGTTTTCAGCAAATTAACTTATTTAAAACAGATAACAAAGTTGATATTTGCAAAGTTCATGAAAAATGGGATGGAAAACATATTTTACATGTTGGAATTGGATTTGAATTGCCCAAGTTATGAATTTTGCAATTTAAAAGGTGTAATTAAAGCATTGAATTATTGCACCACTTTTAATTAGGAGAAACAGTAAACAAATTGTATTGAAAAGGTTGAAAACATGTAGCAAATGTTTCACTAAACATTTTGAGCTATTAAACATAATTTTTGGATCATTATTGAATTTATTATGCATTTTTTCATAACCATTTTTATTCTGCCCTTTTTAGTAAACAGAAGGAAACATGTTCAAATTTAATTCAATTATGACCAAATAAAATACCACTGTGTAGAGTTTGTTAAGACAAAATTTTAGAGCCCAAGTTTGCTCAATTTGGGTGAACAGAACTCAAGTTATGATTTTCCAAAGTTTCCAATTTTAACTGCATTTTCTGTATTTAATTATTTAGTGCAAAAATTATTACAGAAACATGTTGCAACTTTGTGACTAATAGAAAGAGCACAAGATTCTGAATCCACAGAAACTTGAATCATTGAAATTGGAGCATCTATGAATATATGGTAGATTTTACAAATAAAGATTCAGTTCTGTTTTGGGGCTGAGCTGCAGGAAAAATAAAACCAAAAGAGAGAAAAAAAATGCGCGGGGGGGGGGGGGGGGGGGGGACTCGAACCCACGCCCTGCTGTGGCACTGCAAGGGTTCAGTACCACTGCGCTATGCGTTGGGTTGTGATTCAGAAGGGGAACGTGGCCTTTTGAGGTGATCCTGATCGCGGATCTGAACCTGAGAAAGTTCAGAACTGAACTGCGACGACGATGAGGACGGATAGAGCGACGTTCGCACGGCGGCGAGGATTCTCCGTGCGACGGCGGGATCACAGAGCAAAAGGGGACGAGGGAGGGGGAACAGAGGATCACCTCGCTTGGTCGCCGCGGAGGCGGAGGAGGAGGACGGCTCGGGGACGGTTCGGTTGAGGAAGGGCACCACGGCCTGACGACGAACAACAGGCAGGTGTCGCCGGGGAAGAAGAAGGCGATGGCGCCGGCTCCTGCTGCCTCCACGGCCGGGGTTTCTTCGGGAAAAACGGGGGTGGAACCCTCCTGGTTCCATTCCCGTCGTTGGCGTGACCCGGCATCGAGCAGAGCAGCGGCGCCATGGCCACCAAAACACTGCCACGGGCTGTTTTTTCAAGTTCGAAAAATTACAGAGAGGAAGAATTGGGGGGAGGAAGAGAAAGAGAAGAAGATGGCGGCGGGGAAGGAGAAAGGAGGAGAGGGGCTAGGGTTTGGAGGGGAAAGGAGGTGGCTTGGTAGAAAAAGGAGGGGGAGAGGAGGGTGCGGTGGTGGTGCGTGCTTTTCCTCTGTGCTGGCGTCATGGCCGTACGGAGGTAGGAGAGGAAGGGAGGTGGGCTGGGCGCTCGAGTTGGGCTGGGGTGGTAGGTGGGCCACTTTGGCCTGCCTCCCCCAGCAGTTTTTTTTTCCTTTTATTCTTTTTCTCCTTTTTTTTGTAGAAGATGAATAAGAGAGAGAGAGATAGAAGGGTTTTGGGGTTCCAAAAATTATGGGGATAATTTTTATGGGTTCATTATTGCAAATGCCCAGTTGCACCGCTTTTAGTTTTTTGAAATTTTTAAATGTTGGTGAAGATTTGAATTTGATTGAAATTTGTGTGAATTTTTAAGTTGGATTGAATTTTTGAGTTGGTTTACAAACAAAGGTGCTATGGATGCATGATGCCATGATGCATGATGATGCAAAACAAAACAAGCAAAACTAATTTGGGGGAAAAACCCCGGGTGTTACAGCCGACACCACTAACAAGGGGATTGCGCCCTTGCAATCCGCCCACGAACACGAGGGAGGGAAAAGAAGTTCGACTATCGATTCTTCATGCTTCCAGTTGATCTCCTCGACACCACTAACAAGGGCTTCTCGACACCACTAACAAGAGATTCTTGCTCGGATTGATGACGATGTTCTTCCACCAGGAATATTCCGATGATCGAACCTATTAGGTTAACGGCTCAGAAAACGTCCACCCACGTAGGATCCTAAAACTTTGAAAGATAGACAAGAGAGGAGACTCCAAAACAAATAAGATAGGAGGAGAAGTAGAATAGAGGAAAGGAATAAACAACAATCCTATCGAGAGGTTCCCAAAACAGGTTTTGCACAAATAGTTTTTGACACTCTAGAAACACGACCGTTAGCTAGGTTATCCTACAGGCTTTGCGGACCCGTTGCTTCGATAACCATTCGTATCGAAACAACTTTGGGAATCGGAAACCATGCTCTGATACCATTTGTGACGCCCCGAGTGTAACATCCCAAGTATGAAAATCTCCCCCCTAGATGTTTGTTTCTTGTTTTATTTTTGTTTTGCATCATGTCATCATATTCATTTGATTTTTGTTTGCATTGTTTTGCATTTGATCTCATTGTTTCCATCTGTTTTCTATTTGAATTCCAAACAAAAAAATTCAAATTATTGTCATACTTGTTATGTTACAATGTGTCAAATAAAAAACTACCAAACAAACAATAATTTGTTCTACAAAAATTGGAATCAAAAACTTAAATTGGCTTAACTTTCAATTATTTCTTTTGATACCAAAATTGCTCAAATCACTTAATTTCCAAACAATAACATCAATTAAATAATTGGAAAACAAAAGTTTATTTTTAAGGTGTTGTTACAGAAATAAATCATTATAAATTTGTCCCAAAAATATTTGCTAACCCTAGAACCATTTGTTTCTCTCTTTTCCCAAATCTGAAAAAAAAGGAAGAAAAGATTAAAAGAGAGGGAGAGGGGAAAAAGGGGCAAACAGCCCACTTTGGGGCCAGCCCAGTTGCCCTTGGCCCGTACCCCCTCACGGTTGTCGTCTTCTACCTCTCGTACGGAGCACATCCATGGTGGCCACGTGGGGATACAGAGGAGGGGACGGTGATCGAGCTCCCCCTCCCTCTTTTTATCCTTGCACTCGAGCCCCTCCTGCCCTAATTCTTCCCTCCTCCTTCTTCCTCTCGCACCGCCGCCACTTCTCCTTCTTCCTCTCTTCCTCCCTCTGGTTCTGTACCGAGACCTTCACCGCCGCCTCCCTCTCCGGCGAATCGCCGCCGCCGTGGTGCCCGCCCGGCCGCGCTTGGGCCGGGAACGGAACCGTCCCGGCTTCCTCTTCCTCTTCGTGCCCGCGGTTCTCGCCGGGAGCCACGGAATCGGCGCCGCCATCCTCGTTCGCCGCCGGTCGCCACCTCCCTGCGCCGCCCGTCTCCCTCCATCGGACCATCGCTGTGAGCTCCTCCCTCCCTTGTTCTCTTCCCTCTTCGATCCCCCACAGCACTCGCCGCACCAGCCCACGAGCGCGCCGCGCGGACAGCACTCCGCCGCGCGCAGCGGCAGCAAGCACGCCGCCGGCGGACGTCCCCCTCGAGCGATCGTTGGCTGCTGTCGCTGTAGTTTCAGGTTCGTCAGGCAAAAATATCTGACGGGAACAGACCTTAACCTCAATCGCTATGCATACCTGTCAAGGAACCGTTCGCAGCCCAACTGGCAGAGCAACCGTGCGCCCAAGCGATAGGTTGCGGGATCGAATCCCACGGGAGGCGAATTTCGCCTCCCCTTTTTTCCTTCTGCGCGCACCCTCGCGGGACCCGCTTGTCAGTGAGCCTTGAGGCCACATCACCTCCTAGCCAGCCACCTAAGCGCCACAGTGGCGATGGCCCCACTGTCAGTGCCTGGGGCTGGCCACTGCGCGGTGCACCTAGCTTTTTTCGGCCCTTTTCTTTAATTTAAGTCCAGTTTTTATTTCAGATTAACCCCTAAACTCAAAAATCACATAACTTTTATTTCACAAACCCAAATAATAAAAATAAAATATGTACACTGCACCAAATTTAATTATCTACCTAATTATAACATTTGTTTTCTGTTTTGAATTTTCAAAATGCAATTCAAATTTGAATTCAAATAATTCAATTGCAATTTGATAAATTCCATAACTAATTCATACTTAATCCAAATAATGAAAATAAAATATGTTTTCCATGCTATTTCACATAATATTTTCTAATATAAATTTTGTTTCATGTTTTGAATAATTTAAATTGCCTAAATAATTTAAACCTTGTTTAAATCATTTAAAATTGATAAAATCATAACTTGCTCAAATTAAATTATTTTTGAACATGCAAAATATGTTTTCAACCTAGAAAAGTATAAACTTTTCACATATGAATTTGAATTTATGTTTTGAACAAATAAAATTCAAATAAAATTCATGCTTGTTTTAAATCCACTTAAAACTTGTTTAATATTGTTTCCATCATAATAAATTCATCCTAATTCCTTTTTCAATAATTGAAACATGTAATCCAACTAAAAATTGGTGTTATTTTCAAATATAAACTTTGTTATCTGTTTTGAACAATTTAACTTGATGAAAACAACAAATGCTTGTGTAACACCTTTAAGGAACCAAAATTCCATAACTTAATAAATAAAATTCCAAATTTGTTAAACCTTATTTCAACTTGTTTCTATTGTTGTTATTTTTCTGTTTTCATCACCCATGCATCATGCTAATCCACTTTCACCTATTGATTAGTTGTAAAACAATTATTTCAACCTAAATGCATGGGCTTTTCATATGCAACTCAACTTGCATATGGGTCCATTTAAATTGTGTTACCATGTCAACTAGTTTATTCTGATGCATCAATTAAATTGTCATGCATCATCCCATGATTGTGCACTATGCCATGTTATTGATTGTTGTCTCCTTGCGTTGTTGTTTTCTTCTTCTCGGATAGACGACGACGTTGAGACCGACGATCTTTACAGCACCCCTTCTGAGGATCTAGCTCAGTACCAGGCTGCTGAGTTTTGCAGGCAAGTATTAACTCACATGAACCATCGTGTTCCTTTCAACATTGGATACCGATACTTTCCGTTGTCTATTCTGCTAGCCATATGAGTAGTTGCTTCTGTTACGAACCTATCACATGTATCCTTTAACCCTGATATCGCCTCACCTCCACTCCCATAACCCCGTTGTTTGAGCCCGTGTCTTACTAGCATGCTTAGGGTTGTTTTGCTCGAGTCTGCTGTCAGTTACTTTCTGTTATCATACTTCTATTATGTTCTGGGGCTCGATGTTAAACAATCAACCTGTTAATGCTTGGGTAATAATAATTTGCTGATAAGGCACCGGCAGGAGGCCCGGCGTGGTTTTGAGGCCTGCTAGTGTCGACCCTAATTAGGAAAAGGGTCTTGTCTACTGATCCATGATGAGCGTGCTCACCGCATCCGGGTGGTGGTATGGAACCCCCCTCGGCTTTGATCTGATCCGCAGTTTGTCCGAAGAGCCACACTTAGTTCGGGAGTTCCATTTGGCTCATACGCATAAATGGGCCGCTCCCATGGTTACTGATGATGATGATGACGCACACATATAGGGCGAGGCCTGTATTGCCGGGGTGTTGCGTCCTGTGGGAGTTTTGCACACTTGCGCTGAGTATTCGGCTGCGTGGATGGGACCTTATAGCTCCGTGGCTCCTAGGACAGGCTGTAGAGATGGTTCGAGTCGTGTTGAGTCCACCTGAGTTTTAGTTGGTGGCTCGAGGGTGTACGGGTACTGGAGCACACCCTGCAGGGATGAATCTTCTCGAGAAGCCGTGTTGTCCGCGGTTATGTGACGACTTGGTGAAAGTACTGGCTAACAAGTACTCAGACAACTTACACCTAACTATAATAACTTGACTAGTAATAGGTTTATTGACACAATAACCTGAACCATCATTAATCCACCTGTGTGAGTTATCCTCGGATTGCTTCTTTGGATAAGGGGCGAGATCCAGGATGGGTTTGTTTGGTGGTTAGTTATAGTTGGTTACGATACGCTATCTTATCTTCTTTCTGTTAGCCGGAAGTGGTAGTAACTCTGTAGTTGGTTAGAGCAGCCAGTTGCCGCATCTTTTATATCCCCTTTCTTCCGTTGAACCCAAAGCATCTGTGCTTGGTGTTGACGGGTTACACTTTGGTGAACTGTGAGTCTTGCTTGCCAGTACGTTTATGTACTGACCCCTTTGGGGCTGTGGTTTCCGCAGACGACGATTCCGAGGATCCCCATGGTGGCTACTACGTGGAGCATGACGAGGCTATTGACGAGTAGATAGCGGACCAGGGCAGGATCCGAGACTTCGTGGATGGGCTCCGTTTTTTTTCGTTTCCGGCTTCTTAAGCCTATTTGGATCTTGTCTGTACTCAGACCTGTTGAATGCTTCCGCTGTGATGTAATGGTGAATTGTTGGGACATGTGTCCTCTGGATGATTGTATTTGCTATCTCTGCTCTAATGAGGGCCATTTGCAACTTATTTCCATCTTTTGTGTTTTAGAGATATGTTGTGTTATCATTTTGTTCAACGTCGTTGACGTACCATGTGTGTATGGTATGAAGTACGTCAATGGTAGTATCCTGATTTCTATGGGATGGTTTACATAGACGATGAACAGATAGGGGTTGGTTGTCACACATACGTGTGTTGGCCTACTTGTCGTGGGATAATCACGGCAGATGTTACCAGGGGTAACTGATCTTGGGGCAAGTCGACACAGGCGTTTGGGAGAGGGTTTAGCTCAAGGGAAGACATGGTACAACTTGATCTGATAGCCGGCAATCGAAGTCGCCGGATCTCTATTCTCGATACGATAATTCGATTAGGGTTTACACTGGATACTCGATATCACGCGATATTGCTAGGGTTCTTAGATCTCTGTCTAAAACTATACCTGAGGGTCGGTTTATAAAGCACCCGTACCCCCTAGCTTATTCGGCAGGGCATATTCCGGATCCTACATGGACACGGCGCACTAACCATAACTTTCCTTTACAATAGCCCATAACCCGGGCCGTTAAGCCCACAAGTTTGGGCCTCCACAAGCTTCTTTATTCTTAGCCGAATCCTGCACACCATCCTTTGGGCCGGGTTATTTCCTCAGAGCTTGGCATACCGGGTTAGCATCCCCCTGTCAGTAGTCCCCAGAATAGCCTGGGCTTCACGGATCTCCTTGAAGCGCTTGTTATTCCCTGCAAAGATATCGATCATACGGGCATATGAAGACCGGGTTAAGATGTTTTGATATTCGGCTAGGCCTCACTCCATGGTGGCCATGTGATAATCCGGATTTGGCCTCCAGACATTTAGGTTCAAATTCCCAGGTCCGGACTACAACAAAAATGCCAAGATCTCATGCTCGATAATCAGTCCCGTCATTACGGGGCAAATCCCTTCCTTCTTCTATCCCAGTGCCTCGCCCAATACTTGACGCATATCTCGCAAGATCTTCGCTGATAACCATTACCCCGCGGTTTCCGGCTACTGGCCGTTAGGATAGGCTCACCCTTGCCTTATAAATAGCACTTAATGGGCAACCCTAAGCCCCTCACCACGCTACAACTTCCCCTCTTCTTCCTTGCTCCCAACACCCTCGCAACACCACCGCGAGGAGCCCGCACCTGTTACCAACGCAAGATCACCAGCGGCCGCGCCCGCCCTTGAGTCGCCTTGCGCCACCATCAAGTGTCACCGTTGTTCCTCCATTTCTCTCATTCGAGCCACGCCGCCCGTCGCCATCGTATTAGACTCCAATCTCCCCGGTAAGCTCCTCGCAACCAGTTAATTTAACCTCACAACTTTCAATTTATCCAAGATCAGATCTAGGTCAACCCGCAAGTCATTTGTCCGATTGCATCAAATTAGATCGATTCGAGGCTTGCCAACTCCTTTAATCATCTTCCCTATAGTCACAAATGATCCTCCAACCATCATTGATTACCAATTTTACTTAAAAATCATCCGCAAGCATTTCCATCTAGATCCGTTCCTCCTCGATTTTCCGCTTATTGCATTAACACCCGGAAAAACCCTCCTTTTCCAGCTATTTCATTTGCGATATAAATATGGGCAACCATCCGTCATCCCCAAATACCTTTCCCTACGTAAGTGACCAACAATTTCCACAAGTGTGCTCAATACCCGGACAGTTCTCAGCTTCGTACCTTTCTTGATACCTTTATACTCGGATGTTTCAGCATTCCCGGGTCTTATTTCACACGCCTCTTCTCTTTGTGTTTTGCAGGCTGGTCCCATGGCTCCCAAGCGACAAGGAAAACAACCGGCTCCGGCGAGGACCACCCAAACCATATCCGCCAACTGGGGGCGTTCCACAACCACAAAAGCCAAATTGGACGAGCTAGCCGAATTAGGAACCCTCCCTTCTCAAAAAGACATCCACTGGAGGGTACCGGGTAATGAGACTCGTCCCACCCCCGAAGAAAACGAGGTAATCTGCTTTGTTGACCACGTGACCCGAGGATTTCGTCCTCCGGGTCATCCTTTCTTTAGGGAGGTCTTAGATCATTATGGACTCCGGGTGTTCGACATAGGGCCTAACTCCATGTTGAACATTACCCACTTCATTGTTCTATCTGAGTCGTACTTGTGCATGCCGCCGAGTCTGACTCTTTTCATTGAGTTATTCCAGTGCAAGCCGTGCCGCGAAAGCGGCGACGGAGCGCTTCTCACTTGCGGCGGGGTATCCATCCAACGCCGTAAGAATTCTTTGATGCCAACCCTCAACCTGCACTCCCACGTTAAACATTGGAAACTATCTTTCTTTTACTGCCACGATACCTCCCCCGACAACGAAAAGAAGCTGCCGGGTTACTTAGAGACCCCCCTCAAGCCCTCCGAGTCTTTCAATGCCTTCGCATCAGACTCAGACAGGGAGGCAATCCTTCCTTCGCTAGCCAAGATAGCCATTCTCTCAGCCCAGGGCCTCCTAGGGCTCAATTTAATAAAAACTTGGGTCGATTTCCGAATCCAACCTAATTCCGTTCGCGCCAAATTGATGTGCGAGTATTCGGGGCACACCACAGACGCGCTCCGCTACTCCACCAAGAGCTTTGCGACCGGTGATACTATAAAGACTATCAAGGGCTTCTTGGCGGAGAAACTGGAGGCAATAAGGGGCATCGCCGGGTTACCCCCGTTTACCCGGGAAAATCCAGCTCCAGCGGTAATACCCGGCGCTCATAGCTCGTTTCCACATTTCAACTCGATACTGCTTCTAAGCCTTAATCTTATCTTTTTACCTCAGGCTGATGACCCTTTCTGGAGAGTTGAACCACTCCCCCCCTCCAGAGACCCGGAAGAGGAGGACGAGGCGGCTGACGATAGTGAAGGTACTCACTCAGGATCTGCATATTTTTACTTGCATTACTTTCCTCTCGTCTGTCTTTTTTCCAATGAATACACACCTGGTTCGCAGGGCTAGAGGACGAGGGTGGAAACAATGAAGACGACCCGGAGAGAACCGAGTCTGACCCAGAGGCAACAGTCGGGGCCAAGAGGAAAGGCAGGGGGACAGTGTCCAAGGTTCCTTTTTCCTCATTATCCTCTGAACCTTACTCCTTTGACGTCATGCGACGACTTAACCATCAATTATCAAATTCGTCATGCTTGAAGGATTCCTTCCCAGCCAAGCGCAGAGTAACTCGGAGCTCCCCACGTGAAGATCCACTTAACCCGGGCATCTCCGCCCCCTCGGTCCCTCGTGGCAGTGCTCCTCCATCTCGTTCTTCCAACTCTCCTCAGCGCCACCCTTCTCCTAACCACCCACGTGCCGGGCAATTCCGGGTTCCACTAGTGGTTCCTGCGAATACCTCATCTGCTTCCAGTGGCGAGCTCCCACCGGATTACACCGTAAATGCCGGGTAAGTTTTTGCCATATTATTTCTTTTTGCATCTGACGAACTTTCATTCAAGCCGCCGTCATCATTAATAACTGCCTTTTTTCATCTTTCCTTCAGCGCTCAAGTCACCGTCAGTGACCCGGAAAACACAGAAACGGATAACCTCCAGGTGGAGAAGCCGACTGACGACGCAGACGCCGCAACTGGTGGTGATGCGACAACTAACCGGGAACAAGGCCCTCTGAACAATCCACTTTCCCAAACCGTCGGATCTCCTTCCTTATCGGAACCAGTAGACGAAGAGATAGAAATTCTAGATACAAGGATGAGCTCTCCCAACCCGGACACTCAGACTGTCCGGGTCTCCACTCCAAAAGCGAGGAGAACCCCCCTACCAGATGATCAAGCTGCCGGCTCTTCCAGGACTCGCTCCGAGGAGTTAACTTTTTCCCAGATGCTGGAAACTCTGCGCACCTTAAGGGCTAACGAGGAAAACATCTTGGGGTCTTTAATAACCAAACACGAGGTAAGTTCGATTAATATTGCTTGTACCTTTGTCCAGTCCCCAAGTTCCGAGTGAGTTCATTCATGACTTGCTCGGTACTTTTATTATACCAATGACTGATAACTGTGCTCTTCTACCTGACTAATGCTTTTTTAACATCCATGCAGTCTTTCGTGACTCAATACGAGGAGAAACTTGCGGACGCCGCCAAGCTCATTGAAAAGGAGATATCTTTACGTGAAGCAGCCGAGGCTGAAGCCAGGAGGAATAGGCAATTAATGAAGAAGTACCGAAGAAGGGCTCACCAAGCAGAAGATGACCTGACAAGCCTTTCCGTCGAAATATCTGACACCTATCGTTCTTTGCTTGGTATGCTTCCTTTTCCGGGTTTATCCTTTTGACAAACAGCAAAAGTTTCCGACTTATATCTTGCATTTTACTTCAAGGCCCGGACGAAGCCATGCCGGATGAAGATGACATTGCCAAGCTGAAAACCATAAAGAGTGTTATCCGGCAGCTGATGTGCCGGAACCAGATGGATCCTTGACGAGTTGCGGTGTCCGGGTAGAGGACATGTTGATCTGAAGAGGCTGTTGGACGCCCTATCCACTATTCCCGAGTGGATTCGGCACTGGAAGCGCTCATCTTGCCGGGTTGGAGTGACCCGGGGGCTTGCACTTGCGAAAGCTAATCTCCCCAAGCTCGAGTTAGCGAGGCTTATGGGCGGCTTCCCAGAGTTCAAGCTTGACGGATCCAAGTTTTCCAGTAAAGGATTTCCAGGCCGTCCAGAAGGAGGTCCGTTACCCGGCCAGCGTAATTGCTGATGAACTGGATGTTAACATACTTGTTCCAGCATATGATTCTGCCGATAAAGTAATTAAGTCGGATTTTCCTGAGCCGTATGACATGCTGGCTCGGTGGAAGGAGGAAGCCGCTGCGATAAGGGCGGAGGCTGCCAAGAAACAAGCTGAAGCCGGCTCTGCTCCTGCTGCCTCAACATCAGTCGTTCGCCCCCTGCAGGGGCTGGCACCGCCGATCCGGGGTGCTGCTGCTACCACCAATGATGGCAAGGGTAAGGCCAAGATGGCGCGAGTGTTATATGGTTTCCAATGCCTCTTCTTAAGCGTCAGTCGGTCGACATACTTTTTGAAACCGTCATATTTTGGGCGGTGCGCCTGTGCACCTTTGATATTTTTTCACCAGTATTTTGTAATGCACGCTAAGGCCTTGATATACTCGATGCCTGTTCCGACCTTTTAAAGTTTAAGCTCATCTGTTCTCGATATCTGGTTTTATTTATTGTTCCTTTTGTGAAAACTCAATTTCCGGGTCTCATGGGTATTGACAAGCGGATTTTGCTTCGAAGTCCCCAAGTCCCCAAGACTCGGATATTTGGATTTTTGCAACTATACAAGTAAGCCAGTTCTTTTCAAGATTTCAAGCTACCGGGCCCGGATTGCCGAGTCTAGGACACTTGATCTTGAAAAGGGAACAAAATGCTTATTGCTATTTTCACAAAGATCCATGAGTTGTTTCACATCGGTTTTGAAGTTATGCTTAATAGTCATTGAGTTTCCAGCTATTCAGCCTTATACTCTGCATAACTTGTGGTTTAGATGACCCTTTTGACTGTCTTGTACTGTAAGCCGGCTTTCGCGTGGATACCATGTTGTTACATCAATACGAAGACGTAGCCAGCCAATCCCCGTCGGGTTTCATGACTAACTGCCATCGTAAGCGAACAAATCATGCCACTTTAATGCGAGTCACATCGAGCTTAAGTAAGAGTAGCCAAGAAATTTGGACTTCTTTGTCCGGTTATAAGATTGTAGCCGTACTCGTTTGCAAGTAATCGGCCCTTATAACTCATAGGCATCATGGCCGGGTCTTTGAGTTTGTAACTGTGCTATTTAAGCGACCAGCCCCCAAGACCTAGATATACGCATCGTACTGAGAATACATAACCTGATAACAACCATCTCTTTTCTTGATAACCACCTCTTTACTTGATATGAAAAACTGATAACAACCATCTCTTTTCTTGATAACCATCTCTTTACTTGATATGAAAAATGTAGGTCAGCAAGCCGCCTCATTAAAAACCCGTCCAGTCCCCAAAGGTACCCTGGATAGGAAAAGAGTACGTCAGAAAACCTGCTGCCTATTACATCGTGCAATTCCACTTGCCAATATAGTCTTTACTAAGTATAATACGGACGCAGCTGAGCCACGTTCCATGGTCTATCTCTTTCTTGCATAGATGAAGTGGTGTGTGCGGTGTCGTTGACTGTAGCCGACTCTTCCCTTGCATCTATCAAATAATATGATCCGTTATGTAGGTTCCGGCTTATGATAAATGGTCCTTCCCATGGTGGTGATAATTTGTGTTTTCCTTCGTTTGACTGTACCAGACGCAGAACCAAGTCTCCTTCCTGGAATACCCGGGTCTTCACACGCCGGCTATGATACCTCCGTAGATCTTGCTGATATATGGCTGATCTTTCCAGGGCTTGTTCTCTTTGCTCTTCTAACATATCTACGGCGTCCTGTCGGGTTTTTTCGTTCTCTACTTCGACGTAAGCTGATACTCTAGGCGAATCGTGAATAATATCACTCGGTAACACTGCTTCCGCACCATAGACCATGAAGAAGGGTGTCATCTGAGTGGATCTGTTAGGTGTAGTGTTGATACCCCAAACCACAGAAGGAAGTTCCTCGACCCATGCACCAGCGGCCCTGACACAGGGAATTCGCAATCGTGGTTTTAATCCGCGAAGCAATTCTTGGTTTGCCCTCTCCACTTGTCCATTGGCCTGGGGATGAGCCACCGATGCCACATCGAGCCGGATTCCATTGTTGCCACAAAACTTCTCCATCTCACCAAGGGACATGTTGGTTCCATTGTCGGTAATTATGCTGTGGGGGTACCCAAACCGGTAGATAATCCTTTTCAGGAACTTGACTGCTGTAGCTGCTTCGCAATTAGTAACTGGCATAACCTCAACCCACTTGGTAAACTTGTCAATGGCCACCAAAAGATGTGTCTTCTTGCATGGTGACATATGGAAGGGGCCAACCATGTCCATACCCCAGACGGCAAACGGCCAAGTTAACAGGATAGTCCGCAACTCCATAGCCGGCACATGGGTTTGGCGAGCGTACCTTTGACATCCGTCACACCTTGCTACCAATCGCTCCGCATCCGTTAGGGCCGTGAGCCAGAAAAACCCGTGTCGATAAGCTTTAGCCACAAGAGACCTTGTGGACGCATGATGTCCGCAGTCGCCTTCATGGATTTCCTTGAGAATCTGTCTGCCTTCTTCCGGCGCTACGCAGCGCAAAAAGACTCCTGCTGCACTTCTCTTGTACAATTCCCCATTGATGATAGAATACCCCTTTGCTCGCCTCAAGATTTGCCTTGCTAATACCTCCTGTTGTGGTAACTCGCCTCGTGATAGGTAGGCCAAAAACGGTTCTGTCCACTCGGGAATAGTACGTACAGTGGCTACGAGTCCTGAATCCGGGTCTTGATTTGCCAATTCCTCCTCTGACTCGATTTTAACTGATGGTCGCCATAATTCGTCCAGGAAAACGTTAGGTGGAACCGGCTCTCTACGCGAGCCGAGTCTGGCGAGGGCGTCGGCTGCCTCATTCTTTCTTCTGTCTATATGCTCCACCTCATACCCGGAAAAACATCCTGCAACCCTATCAACTTCCCTGCGGTATGCTGCCATAGTTGCGTCCTTTCTATCCCACGTTCCTGACACCTGCTGTACCACAAGGTCCGAATCTCCGAAGCATCGTATCCTCTTGATGTTCATTTCTTTGGCTACCTTTAAGCCATGCAGTAGGGCCTCATACTCGGCCACGTTGTTGGAACAGTCGAAGTGAATTTGTAGCACGTAACTCAATTTGTCTCCTTTGGGTGATGTTAACACCACCCCAGCTCCTGATCCCTCGTACTGCTTTGATCCGTCGAAGTGCATGATCCATGACTCGGAATTTGGAACCGTTGTAGTCATGCCTGTATGTGTCCAGTCGTTAACGAAATCAATTAAAGCTTGAGATTTGATTGCTGACCTGGGTTCGTAGTTGATATGATAATCCCCCATCTCTATCGCCCATTTGGCTATTCTTCCCGTCGCGTCCGAGTTTCTGATGATATCCGACATTGGTATTGAACTAACCACTGTTATGGGATGTTCTTGGAAATACGGCTTCAGCTTCCGGCTGGCCATAAAGACCCCGAACACCAACTTTTGCCAATGTGGATAGCGCTGCTTTGCTTCTGATAATACCTCGCTGACGTAATAAACCGGCCTCTGAACCGGGTATCCTTTCCCATCCTCTTGGCGTTCCACAACGACTACCGCGCTGACGGCTCGGGGGCCAGCTGCCACATATAGTAACATAGGCTCTTTAGGACCCGGCGCCGCTAGTACTGGTGCTTCAGATAGCTGCTTCTTTAGTGCCTCAAATGCCTCGTCCGCCTCTTGATCCCACACGAACTTATCTGATTTCCGCAAGAGCCGGTACAAGGGTATTGCTTTTTCTCCGAGTCTGGATATGAATCGGCTCAAGGCTGCTACGCAGCCCGTGAGCTTTTGAACATGCTTCAAATTTTCCGGTTTTTTCAGACTCTGGATGGCCTTGATTTTATCCGGGTTTGCCTCGATTCCCCTCTCGGAAACTATGAATCCGAGTAATTTCCCAGCTGGAACTCCAAACACGCACTTCGTCGGGTTAAGCTTCATCTGGTACCTCCTCAAGTTTTTGAACGTCTCCTTTAGATCATCGATGAATGTCTCCGCCTTCCTAGTCTTGATGACCACGTCATCCACATAGGCATGGACGTTACGTCCGATTTGGTTCTCAAAGCACTTTTGAATACACCGTTGGTAAGTTGCGCCAGCGTTCTTCAACCCAAACGTCATAGTTTTATAACAAAAGGCCCCAAAATGGGTTATGAATGATGTTTTCTCCCAATCCTCCCTTTTGAGCTTAATCTGATGATACCCGGAATATGCGTCCAGGAAGCATAACAGATCGCTTCCAGCTACTGCGTCTATAATCTGATCTATCCTTGGCAGCGCGAACGGATCCTTTGGACAATGTTTGTTGAGACTCGTGAAGTCAATGCACATCCTCCACTCGTTGGTCTTTTTCATCACCAGAACCGGGTTAGCCAACCAATCCGGGTGAAATACTTCCATGATAAAGCCGGCTGCCAATAGCCGAGCGATCTCTTCGCCTATAGCTTTCCTTCTTTCCTCATTCATTTTCCTCAAACCTTGTTTCACGGGCCTGGACTTGGGATCCACATGCAAACTGTGCTCAGCCAATTCTGTAGGGATACCCGGCATGTCGCTAGGTGTCCAGGCAAACACATCTGCATTCGAGCGAATGAACTCCACGAGCGCTCCCTCCTGCTCTTTTCCCAGGTTAGACCCTATGGTAAACTGCTTAGTAGAATCCCCTTCGACAAAATCTATCTTCTTGGTGTCTTGCGCTGCCTTGAATTTTGCTCTCTCATCCTCAGTATTCGGCTTTTTCAAGGCTGTTCTATCGTCCGGATTTACTTGAGACCGGTAATATTCGAGCTCTTCCTTCCTGCATGCCTGCTCGGCCATAACTGAATCTCCTTCGTCGCACTCGGCCGCTATATCCCGGTTCCCATGTATAGTGATGGTCCGTTTAGGACCCGGGATTTTCAGCTGCAAATACACGTAGCACGGCCTAGCCATGAATTGGGCGTAAGCCGGCCTCCCCAACAGCGCGTGGTAAGGACTGCGCAACTTGACCACCTCGAACGTGAGCCACTCAACTCGATAATTATCCGTCGATTCTCCAAAAGCAACTTCCAAGGTGATCCTTCCCTCGGGGCTCGCCGAGTGACCCGGTACGATCCCGTGAAAGATTGTCGAACTTTTCTGCAGCTGAGACTCTTTGAGACCCATCCGTAAGAAGGTCTCCCAATAAAGGATGTTGATGCTACTTCCACCGTCCATCAGGACCTTCTTCAGCTCGTAACCATTAACCTGTGGAGCAACCACCAACGCCAAGACTCCTGGACGCTCCACTTTTTCCGGATGATCTCTTCTACTCCACGTTATCTCTTGTTCTGCCCATCTAAGATATCCCGGCTTGGCTGATGAAACCGAATTTGCCGCTTGCTTTGTCGTCTCTTTGTTCCTGCTAGAAGTTCCTGTAGTATGCACATGATATTGTCCTTTTAAATTAGTCGTTCGTACCGTGCCGATGAAGATGTTGATCCGGCCGATCGTCAATATAAATCCGGACTCGAGGTGATCCGACTCTGGCCCCCAGCCGGAATCGTCCACCATCTTTTCTTCTTCGTGGTCGATGTAGATTTTGCCAATGACAAGATTCTCCATGCCCTTCCGAGCTTCTCCCGTGATGTAAACACCTTTGGACGCAGGCCCCACGGTGGGCGCCAACTGTCGTGGGATAATCACGGCAGATGTTACCAGGGGTAACTGATCTTGGGGCAAGTCGACACAGGCGTTTGGGAGAGGGTTTAGCTCAAGGGAAGACATGGTACAACTTGATCTGATAGCCGGCAATCGAAGTCGCCGGATCTCTATTCTCGATACGATAATTCGATTAGGGTTTACACTGGATACTCGATATCACGCGATATTGCTAGGGTTCTTAGATCTCTGTCTAAAACTATACCTGAGGGTCGGTTTATAAAGCACCCGTACCCCCTAGCTTATTCGGCAGGGCATATTCCGGATCCTACATGGACACGGCGCACTAACCATAACTTTCCTTTACAATAGCCCATAACCCGGGCCGTTAAGCCCACAAGTTTGGGCCTCCACAAGCTTCTTTATTCTTAGCCGAATCCTGCACACCATCCTTTGGGCCGGGTTATTTCCTCAGAGCTTGGCATACCGGGTTAGCATCCCCCTGTCACTACTCGTAAGAGATGTGGGTGCCGGTAAGCCCCGTAATCCAATCATCTACTGTTCAACGGAACTGCGAGTATCCTCTAGAAGTCCGGGTGCGACAAATGGTATCAGAGCCTGTCTGCCTGTAGGATCCCTTTTACTGGTCGCAGTTGAGTCTAGAAACTATTTTGTAGCTATATAGGAAAAATGAAACGTGAGAGTAGGACTTCTGCCATTTTATTTCTTTCCCCACCCACCCTCCCTTTTCTGGTAAGGAAGTGCAACGTTGTTTTTCTCTTCTCACCTAAACTTTCAAGTTAGGTTTTCACGAATCCTGGTTTCTCTAGGATGGTTATATCTACTAGACCATAGGAATGGAGGTGGTTGTGACATGATTTATCATGTTGCCTACTCACGATTGAGAACGGAGGCGTGTAAGCCCCGGAAGCAGATCCTCTATTCCTTAAGCAGTAGATATTGATCTTTTAGAAGCCTGGATGGGTTTTCTCCGTAGTACCTCAGGTGTTTGTGGTCTCCTGTTTCCCAGTTGTTGCTTCGATATCGTCCTTCACAAATCTTCACTTCCATTGTAACAACTTATCTGTTGATCCGTTGTTAACCTCCATCCTTGTTCTATGCTGTCGACTTACCGTCTGAAGTAATCCTTTTAAGCACTTATATTGGATTTTGTTATCCGGTTAGTGTGTTAATCTTGGTATCCTCTTCAGGATGGAAAGTGGTGACGAAGAACCCACACTGCCACCTGAGATGGGGAAAGTGCTGTCTCAGATGACACAAGTTATAAAGCAGATGCAGCAGAACCAAGACCTTGGGAGTAATGGCAACACCCGGATGTCTATTCGGGAGTTCCTTGAGCTCAATCCGCGCACGTTTGATACCTCCTCCGAGCCATTGGATGCTGATGACTGGCTCCGTGAAATGAACCGTACTCTCATGGTAGCTCATGTGGCTGACGAGGACCGTATTCCTTACGTGACCTACCTTCTCCGTGGACAATCCATGTCTTGGTGGGAGAATTTCCAAGAAATGAGAGGTCCTAGTGTGGCAATCACATGGGAGGATTTCAAGCAAGCCTTCGTGCGACATCACATTCCCGATGGGCTCATGGAGAAAATGCGTGAGGAATTCTATTCTTTCACACAAGGCAATCTGGACGTTCTCGAATACCAAAGAGAGTTCAATCGTCTGGCTCGCTACGCCGGAGATGAAATCTCCACGGAAGCGAGAAAGATGGCAAAGTTCCGCAGGGGTCTCAACCCGGAACTCAAGTATGCTCTCACCAACGTCAAGGCCAAGAATTTTGAGGACCTCATCAACATCGCTCTAAATGAAGAGCATGGGCGCAAATTGGTTGAGGAATCTCGTAAGCACTCTCGTGAACAGGCTAATCTCTCAAAAGCTATCATGCCTCCACAAAAACGAAGAGTTTGGGTTCCATATACCACTCCAACACCGCCCATCTGCTTGCCAAGCCCGGCAGGATTTCTTGCCCTCCCTCCCACCCCAGTGGTATCTTCAGGAGGTGCTCCATCTCAGCCAAGTCCAACAGCTCCTCGTTCTGCTAGTACATGCTTCAAGTGCGGTCTATCAGGACACTACTCATACAAGTGCCCGCAGAACAAGCTACCATCACTACCTATCTCTAATGTCAATCATGTGGTGGTACACACTCCTTCGCCTAGGCCCCGCAACAGGAACAAGTCTGTCTTGAGAACTGTGAGGGTGAACCATGTCAAGGCCCAGGGAGCAGAAGAATCTCCAGAGGTTGTAATGGGCACACTTCTTGTGAACTCGTTTCGTGCTAAAGTCTTGTTCGATTCTGGTGCTTCACACTCTTTCATCTCTCAATGCTTTGCAAACAACAGTGGAATCAACTTCGAACAGTTGTCTACCCCTTTCCTAGTGAAATCACCGGGATCTAGCTGGCAAAGCAATAAAGTTAGCCAGAACATCGAGATCACAATTGGAAACCTTCCATTCCAGGCATCTCTAATAGCTCTCCATTCTTCAGATATTGATGTCATCCTTGGGATGGATTGGCTGGTAGCCAACAAAGCAGTCATTGATTGTCCTGCCAAGTCTGTCAAAATCACACACCCTTCTGGCCAGATAGTCTACTTCCATGCCGAAAATCCAGTTGTTCAACTCTACACTCTCAATGCAAATCCTCTACCATCTATTGAAACTATTCTGGTGGTTTGCGAATTCCCTGATGTCTTTCCAGAAGAATTGCCAGGAATGCCTCCTGACAGAGCAGTTGAGTTCGTGATCGAACTTGAACCAGGTACTGCTCCAATCTCCAAGCATCCATACAAGATAGCTCCTCCTGAACTGAAGTTGTTGAAGGAGCAAATCGATATGTACATGGAGAAAGGTTACATTCAACCTAGTTCCTCGGCTTGGGGTTGCCCAACTCTGTTCGTTGCAAAGAAGGATCAAACAAAGAGACTCGTGGTTGACTATCGTCCTCTCAACGACAAAACCATCAAAAAAAGTATCCAATTCCTCGTATCGATGATATTTTTGATCAACTTGCTGGAGCCTCAATATTCTCCAAGTTGGACTTGAGGATGGGTTACCATCAAATAAAGATTAGAAAGGAAGATATTCCAAAAACAGCTTTCATCACTCGGTACGGTCTATATGAATACACCGTCATGTCCTTTGGTCTCACCAATGCACCGGCGACATTCTCTAGACTCATGAATTCTGTCTTCCATGAATACCTCGACAAGTTCGTTGTGGTATATCTTGATGACATTCTGGTCTACTCAAAATCTGAGGAAGAGCATGGAGAACATCTTCGTCTCACTCTCATGAAGCTTCGCGAGCATCGTCTTTATGCCAAGTTCTCCAAATGTGAGTTCTGGATTCCAGAAGTTGCTTACCTTGGTCATGTCATCTCTGCCAAAGGCATAGCCATTGATCCAGAAAAGGTTAAGGCAATTGTTGATTGGAAACCTCCTAAGACGGTGAAGCAAGTCAGAAGTTTTCTTGGTTTGGCTAGCTATTGTCGTCGTTTCGTCCAAAACTTCTCAAAAATTGCCAAACCTCTCACTGATCTCACAAAGAAGGACAAGAAGTTCGTTTGGTCTCCACAATGTGATGAAAGTTTCAACCTCCTCAAGACTAAACTCACTTCTACACCAGTTCTGGTTGGCCCAGATACTACCAAACCTTTCCAGATATTCTGTGATGCTTCCCTCCAAGGTCTAGGTGCAGTTCTTATGCAAGAACGTCAAGTTGTGGCTTATGCTTCACGCCAGTTGAATGCACATGAGCAAAATTATCCCACTCATGATCTAGAACTTGCAGCAGTTGTGTTTGCCCTCAAGAAATGGAGGCAATACTTGTTGGGTAATCGCACTGAAATCTTTTCCGATCATAAGAGTCTGAAATACATCTTCACTCAGCCAGATCTAAACCTCAGGCAAAGGAGATGGATTGAAAAGATCAAAGACTTCGATCTTACCATTTCTTACACTCCAGGCAAGGCTAATGTTATGGCCGATGCTCTCAGTCGCAAGTCGTATTGCAATAATCTCATGATCATGGAAAGCCAACCTCCACTTCATGAAGAATTCCAGAAGCTGAACCTTGGTCTTGTTCCTCAAGGTTATCTTGCAAACTTGACAGCCAGTCCAACTCTCGAGGATAAGATTCGTTCTGAACAACTTCGTGATGCTGAGATCAAGAAGATCGCAAATAACATCAAAGCAGGCAATGTGAAGTATGAGTGCTTCTCAATTGATGACAAGGGAACGGTGTTCTTCGAAGGACGCATTGCGGTTCCTCAAATTCAAAGTCTCAAAGATGTTATTCTCAAGGAGGCTCATGAAACTCCTCTCTCCATCCACCCTGGAAGTACAAAGATGTACCAGGATCTTAAGACACTGTATTGGTGGTCTGGCATGAAACGTGAAATTGCTCAATACGTTTCTGAATGCGACGTTTGTCAACGTGTTAAGGCAGTTCATCAGAAAACAGCCGGTCTTCTCCAGCCTCTGAAAATCCCTGAGTGGAAGTGGGACATGATTGAAATGGACTTCGTCACTGGTTTTCCAAAGTCCAGGAGGGGCAACGATGCAATCTTCGTTGTTATTGATCGTCTCACTAAGGTAGCTCACTTCTTTGCTGTCAAAGAGACAATCTCAGCTAGCCAGTTAGCAGAGCTCTACACAACAAAGATTGTTCCTCTTCATGGTGTTCCATTGGAAATAAGCTCAGACCGTGGAAGCATATTCACTTCTCATTTCTGGAAGAGTTTTCAAGAAGCACTGGGCACCAAACTTCTGTTCAGCACAGCTTATCACCCTCAGTCTCAAGGGAAAGTCGAAAGAGTCAATCAGATTCTCGAGGATATGCTCAGAGCATGTGGTCTCTCCTTTGGCATGAAATGGGAGGAATGTCTTCCATATGCTGAATTCTCCTACAACAACAGCTTCCAGGCAAGCCTAGGCATGGCACCATTTGAAGCACTCTATGGCCGCAGATGCAGGAGTCCAATCAATTGGTCTGGAGCTGGTGAACGTTCACTCTTAGGCCCTGACATTGTTAAGGAAGCCGAGGAGAAAGTTCGCATCATTCGTGACAATCTCAAGATTGCTCAGTCTCGTCAGAAAAGCTACTATGACAGCAAGCACAGGGATATGATCTATGCACCTGGTGACAAGGCATATCTCCGTGTAACTCCCCTCAGAGGCACTCATCGTTTTGGTGTCAAAGGAAAGCTAGCACCGAGATACATTGGTCCGTTCAACATTCTCTCAAGGCGTGCGGAAAATGCCTATCGTCTTGAACTTCCAGAAAAACTATCCAAGGTGCACGATGTGTTTCACGTGTCACAGCTCAAGAGGTGTTTCAAAGATCCAGATCGTGCAGTTGATCATGATTCCATTGAACTGCAAGATGATCTATCTTATGAGGAGCACCCTGTTCGTATTCTCGATGAGACCGAGCGTAAGACTCGCAACAAGAGCACCAAGTTCTTGAAAGTGCAGTGGTCGCATCATTCCGATAAAGAGGCAACGTGGGAGACCGAAGAGGATCTTCGCAAGAAGTATCCGGACCTTTTCCTTTCTCAGTAGGAATCTCGGGGCGCGATTCCTTCAAGGGGGGGCGTTTTGTAACATCCCAAGTATGAAAATCTCCCCCCTAGATGTTTGTTTCTTGTTTTATTTTT
This sequence comes from Alopecurus myosuroides, assembly GCA_028641055.1. NCBI lineage: Eukaryota > Viridiplantae > Streptophyta > Magnoliopsida > Poales > Poaceae > Alopecurus > Alopecurus myosuroides. The sequence goes on along the minus strand of CM054057.1, from coordinate 296,271,089 downwards.
GTTTTGCATCATGTCATCATATTCATTTGATTTTTGTTTGCATTGTTTTGCATTTGATCTCATTGTTTCCATCTGTTTTCTATTTGAATTCCAAACAAAAAAATTCAAATTATTGTCATACTTGTTATGTTACAATGTGTCAAATAAAAAACTACCAAACAAACAATAATTTGTTCTACAAAAATTGGAATCAAAAACTTAAATTGGCTTAACTTTCAATTATTTCTTTTCATACCAAAATTGCTCAAATCACTTAATTTCCAAACAATAACATCAATTAAATAATTGGAAAACAAAAGTTTATTTTCAAGGTGTTGTTACAGAAATAAATCATTATAAATTTGTCCCAAAAATATTTGCTAACCCTAGAACCATTTGTTTCTCTCTTTTCCCAAATCTGAAAAAAAGGAAGAAAAGATTAAAAGAGAGGGAGAGGGGAAAAGGGGGCAAACAGCCCACTTTGGGGCCAGCCCAGTTGCCCCTGGCCCGTACCCCCTCACGGTTGTCGTCTTCTACCTCTCGTACGGAGCACATCCATGGTGGCCACGTGGGGATACAGAGGAGGGGACGGTGATCGAGCTCCCCCTCCCCCTTTTTATCCTTGCCCTCGAGCCCCTCCTGCCCTAATTCTTCCCTCCTCCTTCTTCCTCTCGCACCGCCGCCACTTCTCCTTCTTCCTCTCTTCCTCCCTCTGGTTCTGTACCGAGACCTTCACCGCCGCCTCCCTCTCTGGCGAATCGCCGCCGCCGTGGTGCCCGCCCGGCCGCGCTTGGGCCGGGAACGGAACCGTCCCGGCTTCCTCTTCCTCTCCGTGCCCGCGGTTCTCGCCGGGAGCCACGGAATAGGCGCCGCCATCCTCGTTCGCCGCCGGTCGCCACCTCCCTGCGCCGCCCGTCTCCCTCCATCGGACCATCGCTGTGAGCTCCTCCCTCCCTTGTTCTCTTCCCTCTTCGATCCCCCACAGCACTCGCCGCACCAGCCCACGAGCGCGCCGCGCGGACAGCACTCCGCCGCGCGCAGCGGCAGCAAGCACGCCGCCGGCGGACGTCCCCCTCGAGCGATCGTTGGCTGCTGTCGATGTAGTTTCAGGTTCGTCAGGCAAAAATATCTGACGGGAACAGACCTTAACCTCAATCGCTATGCATACCTGTCAAGGAACCGTTCGCAGCCCAACTGGCAGAGCAACCGTGCGCCCAAGCGATAGGTTGCGGGATCGAATCCCACGGGAGGCGAATTTCGCCTCCCCTTTTTTCCTTCTGCGCGCACCCTCGCGGGACCCGCTTGTCAGTGAGCCTTGAGGCCACATCACCTCCTAGCCAGCCACCTAAGCGCCACAGTGGCGATGGCCCCACTGTCAGTGCCTGGGGCTGGCCACTGCGCGGTGCACCTAGCTTTTTTCGGCCCTTTTCTTTAATTTAAGTCCAGTTTTTATTTCAGATTAACCCCTAAACTCAAAAATCACATAACTTTTATTTCACAAACCCAAATAATAAAAATAAAATATGTACACTGCACCAAATTTAATTATCTACCTAATTATAACATTTGTTTTCTGTTTTGAATTTTCAAAATGCAATTCAAATTTGAATTCAAATAATTCAATTGCAATTTGATAAATTCCATAACTAATTCATACTTAATCCAAATAATGAAAATAAAATATGTTTTCCATGCTATTTCACATAATCTTTTCAAATATAAATTTTGTTTCATGTTTTGAATAATTTAAATTGCCTAAATAATTTAAACCTTGTTTAAATCATTTAAAATTGATAAAATCATAACTTGCTCAAATTAAATTATTTTTGAACATGCAAAATATGTTTTCAACCTAGAAAAGTATAAACTTTTCAGATATGAATTTGAATTTATGTTTTGAACAAATAAAATTCAAATAAAATTCATGCTTGTTTTAAATCCACTTAAAACTTGTTTAATATTGTTTCCATCATAATAAATTCATCCTAATTCCTTTTTCAATAATTGAAACATGTAATCCAACTAAAATTGGTGTTCTTTTCAAATATAAACTTTGTTATCTGTTTTGAACAATTTAACTTGATGAAAACAACAAATGCTTGTGTAACACCTTTAAGGAACCAAAATTCCATAACTTAATAAATAAAATTCCAAATTTGTTAAACCTTATTTCAACTTGTTTCGATTGTTGTTATTTTTCTGTTTTCATCACCCATGCATCATGCTAATCCACTTTCACCTGTTGATTAGTTGTAAAACAATTATTTCAACCTAAATGCATGGGCTTTTCATATGCAACTCAACTTGCATATGGGTCCATTTAAATTGTGTTACCATGTCAACTAGTTTATTCTGATGCATCAATTAAATTGTCATGCATCATCCCATGATTGTGCACTATGCCATGTTATTGATTGTTGTCTCCTTGCGTTGTTGTTTGCTTCTTCTCGGATAGACGACGACGTTGAGACCGACGATCTTTACAGCACCCCTTCTGAGGATCTAGCTCAGTACCAGGCTGCTGAGTTTTGCAGGCAAGTATTCACTCACATGAACCATCGTGTTCCTTTCAACATTGGATACCGATACTTTCCGTTGTCTATTCTGCTAGCCATATGAGTAGTTGCTTCTGTTACGAACCTATCACATGTATCCTTTAACCCTGATATCGCCTCACCTCCACTCCCATAACCCCGTTGTTTGAGCCCGTGTCTTACTAGCATGCTTAGGGTTGTTTTGCTCGAGTCTGCTGTCAGTTACTTTCTGTTATCATACTTCTATTATGTTCTGGGGCTCGATGTTAAACAATCAACCTGTTAATGCTTGGGTAATAATAATTTGCTGATAAGGCACCGGCAGGAGGCCCGGCGTGGTTTTGAGGCCTGCTAGTGTCGACCCTAATTAGGAAAAGGGTCTTGTCTACTGATCCATGATGAGCGTGCTCACCGCATCCGGGTGGTGGTATGGAACCCCCCTCGGCTTTGATCTGATCCGCAGTTTGTCCGAAGAGCCACACTTAGTTCGGGAGTTCCATTTGGCTCATACGCATAAATGGGTCGCTCCCATGGTTACTGATGATGATGATGACGCACACATATAGGGCGAGGCCTGTATTGCCGGGGTGTTGCGTCCTGCGGGAGTTTTGCACACTTGCGCTGAGTATTCGGCTGCGTGGCTGGGACCTTATAGCTCCGTGGCTCCTAGGACAGGCTGTAGAGATGGTTCGAGTCGTGTTGAGTCCACCTGAGTTTTAGTTGGTGGCTCGAGGGTGTACGGGTACTGGAGCACACCCTGCAGGGATGAATCTTCTCGAGAAGCCGTGTTGTCCGCGGTTATGTGACGACTTGGTGAAAGTACTGGCTAACAAGTACTCAGACAACTTACACCTAACTATAATAACTTGACTAGTAATAGGTTTATTGACACAATAACCTGAACCATCATTAATCCACCTGTGTGAGTTATCCTCGGATTGCTTCTTTGGATAAGGGGCGAGATCCAGGATGGGTTTGTTTGGTGGTTAGTTATAGTTGGTTACGATACGCTATCTTATCTTCTTTCTGTTAGCCGGAAGTGGTAGTAACTCTGTAGTTGGTTAGAGCAGCCAGTTGCCGCATCTTTTATATCCCCTTTCTTCCGTTGAACCCAAAGCATCTGTGCTTCGTGTTGACGGGTTACACTTTGGTGAACTGTGAGTCTTGCTTGCCAGTACGTTTATGTACTGACCCCTTTGGGGCTGTGGTTTCCGCAGACGACGATTCCGAGGATCCCCATGGTGGCTACTACGTGGAGCATGACGAGGCTGTTGACGAGTAGATAGCGGACCAGGGCAGGATCCGAGACTTCGTGGATGGGCTCTGTTTTTTTTCGTTTCCGGCTTCTTAAGCCTATTTGGATCTTGTCTGTACTCAGACTTGTTGAATGCTTCCGCTGTGATGTAATGGTGAATTGTTGGGACATGTGTCCTCTGGATGATTGTATTTGCTATCTCTGCTCTAATGAGGGCCATTTGCAACTTATTTCCATCTTTTGTGTCTTAGAGATATGTTGTGTTATCATTTTGTTCAACGCCGTTGATGTACCATGTGTGTATGGTATGAAGTACGTCAATGGTAGTATCCTGATTTCTATGGGATGGTTTACGTAGACGATGAACAGATAGGGGTTGGTTGTCACACATACGTGTGTTGGCCTACTCGTAAGAGATGCGGGTGCCGGTAAGCCCCGTAATCCAATCATCTACTGTTCAACGGAACTGCGAGTATCCTCTAGAAGTCCGGGTGCGACACCGAGGATCGGGCACTATGGAGATTTCAGCATTTCCGCCAAAATCCACATAATAACCGATTCCAGGTTGCCACTTGTGATAACATTACAACAGTTCACGAATATTCCGCAACAACAACAGAAAAGTTATATACAAGACGACTCAAACGAGTCAAGGATACAACTGATACAATACAAAGATCCAAATAACAGCGGAAGAAACAACATAGTGTCCGACTACGGACAAGATACAAATTGGACTAAGAGTCCTGAAGATAACCGATGGCGTCCAATCCCTGCCCAGGCCAAGCCGGAGGGGTTCCCAAGCTAACGTCGTCAGACTTCAAACCTGTTGACTGCAATGTGGAATATGCAGCCACGAAAAGGATTCGTGGGTCAGTACGGTTAAGTACTGGCAAGTGGATAAACCATACTCACAAGATACCAGCGTAACCAATCATCACAAGATACAAATACTTTGGGTACAACGGAAGGAAGGGATTATTGCAAAGAAGCGGCAGCGGGCTGCACTAACTAACTACAGAGACGCGCTACAACATCCGGCTAAAAGAAAGGGATAACATAGTGTATCAGAACCAACTATAACTACTCACCAAACAATACCCATCCAGTGTTACCCCCTACTAAGGAAGCAACCCAAGGAAACTCACACGGTTGATTAAGGTGACATTCATTTTTATGGTGGAGGTAATCTATTTTACTAGTCAAGTTATCATCGTTAGGTGTAAGTTGTCTGAGTACTTGTTAGCCAGCACTTTCACCAAGTCATCCATAACCGCGGACCACACGGCTTCTCGAGAAGATTTAACCCTACAGGGATGCACCAATTTGGCCGTACACGTAAGAATGACCCGCCAGATGGAAATACACTTCCACCAAGCGAGGCACTCAACACAACCCAACTCTTCTTCGCATCAAGCCCAAAGAACCCCGTGCAGTTGAGCGCACGGCTAATCAAGCCCCACGAAGAAAAGGGGACCCTCATAGCACTCTAAGAACGTGTCTCCCTAAATGCCGACTACAAAAGTTCCACCCTGGCGCCAAGGGTTCGCACCTGCATATGCATGCGGCAAATGGAAAACCCGAACTAAATGAGGCGATTTGGACGAGATGCGAATCGAATCAAAGTTGCGGGGGGTGCCCATACTCGCTTCCCACATGCGGTTAGTGCGCTCATCATGGATCGGAGGACAAGACCCTTTTCCTAATTAGGGTCAACACTAGCAGGCCTTAAAACCACGCCGGGCCTCCTGCCGGTGCCTTATCATCAAATTATTGTTACCCCAGACATTAACATGTTGTTGATTAAGTTGAAACCCAACTATCAAACTAAACAGGTGATAAGACGGACAACAAGACTTGAGCGCAAACAACACTAAGCGTGCAACTACGACACGAGGGCCAACAAGGTAAACAAGCAACATGTAATAGGAAGTGGAAGGAAGGCTATATCATGGCTGCAAGGTAAACATATGATAGGATCTAGACACAAGCATCGAATCATAAGGCTAGCATAAAGATAACGGAAAGAACCGGTAACAAGTGATGAAAGGCAGCCATAGGTAGCAAGTGAGTATACTTGCCTGGAATCCAGCAAGTAGAGGTACATCCGAAGAACTTGTCGTTGCTCACATCATCTCAACGTCCTATCCGCGCAGAAGCGACGAACTAGAACAAACACCGGATGCAACAATTACTACTACGGCAAAAGATCCAGCATGATCCTATTTTATATGCATGACAATTAATTGATGCATCAAAGTAAACCAGTTGACATGGTAAACATATTTAAATGGGCCCATATGCAATTTGGATTGCATATGAAAAAGCCTATGAATTAATGTTGAATTAAATGATCTACAAATAACCATCATGTGAAAGTTGATTAGAATGATGCATGGATGATGAAAACAATAAGAAAACAACAATAGCTTCAGTTTGATATGTTGTTTACCAAGTTTGGAATTTTATTTATTAAGTTATGAACTTTGGCATTTTAAATGATTTAAACAAACATTTGTTGTTTTCACCAATTTTAAATGTTCAAAACAGATAACCAAATTTATATTTGGAAATAACACACAATTTTAGATGGAATACATATTTCATTTGTTGAATTTGGATTTAAAATGAGCAAGTTATCAAATTAGCAATTTTAAATGCATTAAATAAACAATTAGTTGTTTTCAGAAAATTAACTTATTTAAAACATATAACAAAGTTGATATTTGCAAAGTTCATGAAAAATGGGATGGAAAACATATTTTACATGTTTGAATTGGATTTGAATTGCCCAAGTTATGAATTTTGCAATTTAAAAGGTGTAATTAAAGCATTGAATTATCGCACCACTTTTAATTAGGAGAAATAGTAAACAAATTGTATTGAGAAGGTTGAAAACATGTAGCAAATGTTTCACTGAACATTTGGAGCTATTAAACATAATTTTTGGATCATTATTGAATTTATTATGCATTTTTCCATAACCATTTTTATTCTGCCCTTTTTAGTAAACAGAAGGAAACATGTTCAAATTTAATTCAATTGTGACCAAATAAAATACCACTGTGTAGAGTTTGTTAAGATAAAATTTTAAAGCCCAAGTTTGCTCAATTTGGATGAACAGAACTCAAGTTATGATTTTCCAAAGTTTCCAATTTTTACTGCATTTTCTGTATTTAATTATTTAGTGCAAAAATTATTACATAAACATGTTGCAACTTTGTGACTAATAGAAATAGCACAAGATTCTGAATCCACAGAAACTTGAATCATTGAAATTGGAGCATCTATGAATATATGGTGGATTTTACAAATAAAGATGCAGTTCTGTTTTGGGGCTGATGTAGCATCCCAAGTATGAAAAATAGCCATTAGAATGTTTGCTCTCTGTTATTTTATGTTTTGCATCATGGCATCATGTTCATTGCATTTGTTTTGCTTGTTTTCCATTTGTTTTCCTCTGTTTTCATTTGTTTTCCAACTGTTTCCTTTGTTTTCTATTTGAATTTCAAACCAAATTTCAAACCTTTTGTTTCATACTTGTGATGTTACAATTTTCCAAAATGATATTTCAAATCAAAACAATCAATTGTTTCCATTAAAGTTGTGATTCCAAACTGTTGTTTTGTTTCTAACAAAATTCATTTAATACCAAACCCTTTGCAAATTCAATTAATTTCCAAAACAGCAACCCCTTTTGAAAATTATGAAAATGACAAAACACTTCCATCATTGTTTCCATCAAACCATAAGGTTCAAACCATTAAAATTATGGCTTTTAATAATTCACTTAATCCAAACTTAATTTAAATGTTATTCAAATAGAATTCCAAAACAGCAACCATTTGGAATTTATGAAAATTACAACACAATTATAATCATTTGTTTCCACTTAAACTTTAAGGTTCACCCTATTTAAATTTTGTTTTCAATAATCACTTAATCTCAATTTTCATTCAAAGTTCAACCAATTTACAACCATCAAAATATTTTAAAATATTTGGAAACCCAAGCTTGCACATGTTGCTATTCCAATAAGGAGTTGTTACAAAAATTTCCCTAAAAATTTCTAACTCAAAACCTTAGCTATTTCTTCCTATTACAATTCAGCAAAAAAATAAAAATAGAACAAAAAGAATAAAACAGAGCAAAGGAGAGAGAGAGGCCAGCAGGCCCACCAATTCTCCCCCTCAGCCCAACTCTCTCTCCCCCTTGGCCCGATACCCCCCACCTCGCTTCTTCTTCCCTGTACGGCGCTCATCCAACCTGTACACGTAGGTTCAGAGGAGCAGGGACGGCCAGCAGCTCGACCCCTCCCCCTTAAAACCTCCTCCTCGAGCCCTAGCCTCCCTAACCCTAATCCTCTTCTCCCTCCTTCCTCTCTTCCCCGCCTCCATTCCCTCTTTCTTCCACCTTCTCCTCTCTAATCTCTCTGTAACTGAAACTCTGTACCTCACCGAAACTCCCTACTCCCTCCGGCGATCGCCGGCTATCTAGCCCCCCTCCGGCCAGGGTAGGCGCGGGAATGGAATCCCCGCACCACCCTCTACCTCCCCTACCCCTCCTCGGTGGCTAGGAGCCACCGAGCCGCCGCCGCCGTCCAAGGTTCGCCGCCGATCGCCACCTCTGCTCCGCCCCGACCCTCTGCGTCCCTACCTCGAGGTGAGCCACCTCGATCCCCTTCCTCCCTTCCCTCCTCCCTCTCGGTCACCACCCGCACGCAGCCCACACCCCACAGCACCCGCGCACCACGGCGCCCCACCGCCAGCCGCGGCAGCATCGAGCTGCTGTCCGCCGGCGCTCTCCCGCTCGACCTGACGGAGTGCAGGCGACTGAACTTTTCGGGTTCAGTTAAAAAACCCACCGTTTCTGAACCATATACCCCCCGCAGCCCCTTACTGTCACAACACACACAGCACTGGTTCCAGGCCCTTGCGCGCAAGCCAGAGGGGGTGGGTTCGAATCCCACCCCCCGGGATTAAACCCAATCTTTTTTGCTCCTTTGTTTACATACAGCAACTTCCCAGAAATCACATCCAGGCCCCTGGTAATTAATTCTAAGTCCCTGTTTATTTTTCCTAAGTCCCTAGCTGTACTAAAATTGGCAGAATAACACCTTAATATTGTAAATTGCCTAAATAATTCATCTTAACTCCAAATCCAACATTTTTAATATGTTTTCTGTACCAAATTGAATCCTCTATCCAAATATAAAATTTGTTTACTGTTTTGAATATTTTAAATTGGTGAAATATTTGAATTCTTGTTTAATTCACTTAATTTTGCAAAATTCATAATTTGGGCATAAAAATTCCAAATTCAACAAACTAAATATGTTTTCCAATCAACTTTTCATGTACTTTCCAAATATCAATTTTGTTTGCTGTTTTGAATAATTTAAATTGCTGAAAACAATTGTTTCTTAATTATTGCATTTAAAATTGCCAAATTAATAACTTGCTCATTTTAAATCCATTTTCCACAAATGAAATATGTTTTCCATGCAAAATTAAACCACCTTTCCAAATATAAATTTTGTTTCATGTTTTGAATAATTAAAATTGGTTAAATAATTTAAACCTTGTTTAAATCATTTAAAATTGCTATATTCATAACTTGGTCAAATTAATTTCTTTTTGAACATATAAAATATGTTTTCAAACCATAAAAATATAAGCTTTTCAAATATGAATCTCACTTAATGTTTTGCACAAATAAAAATTCAAATAAGTTCATGTTTGAATTAAATTCATTTAATTCTTGCTTAAACTTGTTTAATTCATAAATAATTTATTTGAAATCCTTTTTCAACAAGTGAAACATGTATTCCACCCAAAAATTTGTGTTCTTCTCAAATATGAACTTTGTTATCTATTTTGAACAATTAAAATTGGTGAAAACAACAAATGTTTGTGTAACACCTTTAAGGAACCAAAATTCCATAACTTAATAAACAAATCTTCAAACTTGGTAAACCTTATTTCCAATTGATTCTATTGTTGTTATTTTGATGTTTTCCTCATCCATGCATCATACTAATCCACTATCACCCATTGGTTAGTTGTAAAACAATTGTTTCAACCATAATTCATGGGCTTTTCATATGCAACTCAAATTGCATGTGGGTCCATTTAATCATGTTGTTACCATGTCAACTAGTTTATTTTGATGCATCAATTAAATGGTCATGCATCATCCCATGATTGTGCATTATGCCATGTTATTGATTGTTTATCTCTCTGTGTTGTTTGTTTGCTTCTTCTCGGATAAACGACGACGTTGAGACCGACGATACTTACGACACCCCTTCTAAGGATCTAGCTCAGTACCAGGCTGCTGAGTTTGCAGGCAAGTATTCACTCACATGAACCACTGTGTTCCTTTCAACATTGGTTACCGATACTTTCCGTTGTCTATTCTGCTAGCCCTATGAATCGTTGCTTCTGTTCGATCCTATCACATGTTATCCTTTAACCCTGATATTGCCTCACCTCCACTCCCATAACCCCGTTGTTTGAGCCCGTGTCTTATTAGCATGCTTAGGGTTGTTTCTGCTCGAGTCTGTTACCCGTTACTTTCTGTTACTATTTTATTATGTTCTAGGGCTCGATGTTAAACAACAACCTGTTAATTTTGAGGTAATAATAATTTGCTGATAAGGCACCGGCAGGAGGCCCGGCGTGGTTTTGAGGCCTGCTAGTGTCGACCCTAATTAGGAAAAGGGTCTTGTCTACTGATCCATGATGAGCGCACTAACCGCATGTGGGAAGCGTGTATGGGCGCCCCCCTCAATTTGATTCGATTCGCATCTCGTCCAAATCGCCACACTTAGTTCGGCCTTTCCATTTGATGCATGCATGTGCAGATGCGAACCCTTGGCGCCAGGGTGGAACTTTTGTAGTCGGCATTTAGGGCGGCGTGGTCTTAGAGTGCTATGAGGGTCCCCTTTTCTTCGTGGGGCTCGATTAGCCGCGCACGCACAGCATGTGGTTCTTTGGGCTTGATGCGAAGAAGAGTTGAGTTGTGTTGAGTGCCTCGCTTGGTGGGTTAGCTCCCCGCCTGGCGGGTCATTCTTACGTGTACGGCCAAATTGGTGCATCCCTGCAGGGTTAAATCTTCTCGAGAAGCCGTGTTTTCCGCGGTTATGGATTACTTGGTGAAAGTACTGGCTAACAAGTACTCAGAACAACTTACACCTAACTAATGATAACTTGACTAGTAATAGTCTTATTGACACAATAACTTGAACCATCATTAATCCAACTGTGTGAGTTATCCTCGGATTGCTTCTTTGGATAAGGGGCGAGATCCAGGATGGGTTTGTCTGGAGTTAGTTATTAGTTGGTTACGATACGCTATCTTATCTTCTTTCTGTTTAGCCGAAAGTGGTAGAAACTCTGTAGTTGGTTAGAGCAGCCAGTTGCAGCATCTTTTGTATTCCCCTTTCTTCCGTTGAACCCAAAGCATCTGTGCTTGGTGTTGACGGGCTACACTTTGGTGAATTGTGAGTCTTGCTTGCCAGTACGTTTATGTACTGACCCCTTTGGGGCTGTGGTTTCCGCAGACTATGTTTCCGAGGATCCCCATGGTGGCTACTACGTGGAGTATGACGAGACTGCTGACAAGTAGATAGCGGACCCGGGCAGGATCCGAGACTTCGTGGATGGGCTCCGTCTTTTCGTTTCCGGCCTCTTAGGCCTATTTGGATCTTGTCTGTACTCAGACATGTTGAATGCTTCCGCTGTGATGTAATGATGAATTGTTGGGACATGTGTCCTCTGGATGATTGTATTTGCTATCTCTGCTCTAATGAGAGCTATTTGCAACTTATTTCCATCTTTTGTGTCGTAGAGATCTGTTGTGATATCACTTGTTCCAATGCCGTTGACGTACCATGTGTGTATGTTTGAAGTACGTCAATGGAAGTATCTGGATTTCTATGGGAGGGTTTGCGCAGACGATGAGTAGTAAGAGAATGGTTGTCACACGTTTACGTGTTGGCCTGCTCATATTGAGATGCGGGTGCCGGTATGCCCCGTAAGCCATTTATCTACTGTTTAACGGACTGTGAGTATCCCCTAGAAGTCCGGGTGCGACAAATGGTATCAGAGCCTGTCTGCCTGTAGGATCCCTTTTTTTACTGGTCGCAGTTGAGTCTAGAAACTATTTTGTAGCTATATAGGAAAAATGAAACGTGAGAGTAGGAATTATGTTCTTTTATTTCTTTCCCCACCCACCCTCCCTTTTTCTGGTAAGGAAGTGCAACGTTGTTGTTTTTTCTCTTCTCATCTAAACTTTCAAGTTAGGATTTCACGAATCCTGGTTTCTCTAGGATGGTTATATCTACTAGACCATAGGAATGGAGGTGGTTGTGAAGTGATTTATCATGTTGCCTACTCACGATTGAGAACGGAGGCGTGTAAGCCCCGGAAGCAAATCCTCTATTCCTTAAGCAGTAGATATTGATCCTTTAGAAGCCTGGATGGGTTTTCCGTAGTACCTCAGGAGTTTTTGGTCTCGTGTTTCCCGAATGTTGCTTCGATATCATGTTCTTCTCAACATCCTTTCGTCCGTTGAAACCTTGTTGTTGATTTCCAATTCAATTCTTCTACCGGTGTCTAATCAATAACTCTGTTCCACCCTTCTGGCCAGACAGTCTATTTCCAAATGAATCAAGTTCTATCCAGCTATACACCCTCGATGCAAAACCTCTCCCTTTACTTGAAAATGTTCCGGTGGTTTCCAAATTCCCTGACATCTTTCCAGAAGAGTTGCCAGGAATGCCTATCATCTTGAACTTCCAGAAAAACTATCCAAGGTGCACGATGTGTTTCACGTGTCACAGCTCAAGAGGATCTTCGTAATAAGTATCTGGACCTTTTCTTTCTCAGTAGGAATCTCGGGGCGTGATTCCTTCAAGGGGGGCGTTTTGTAACATCCCAAGTATGAAAAATAGCCATTAGAATGTTTGCTCTCTGTTATTTTATGTTTTGCATCATGGCATCATGTTCATTGTATTTGTTTTGCTTGTTTTTCTCTGTTTTCATTTGTTTTCCAACTGTTTTCCTTTGTTTTCTATTTGAATTTCAAACCTTTTGTTTCATACTTGTGATGTTACAATTTTCCAAAATGATATTTCAAATCAAAACAATCAATTGTTTCCATTAAAGTTGTGATTCCAAACTGTTGTTTTGTTTCTAACAAAATCATTTAATACCAAACCCTTTGCAAATTCAATTAATTTCCAAAACAGAAACCCCTTTTGAAAATTATGAAAATGACAAAACACTTCCATCATTGTTTCCATCAAACCATAAGGTTCAAACCATTAAAATTATGGCTTTTAATAATTCACTTAATCCAAACTTAATTTAAATGTTATTCAAATAGAATTCCAAAACAGCAACCATTTGGAATTTATGAAAATTACAACACAATTATAATCATTTGTTTCCACTTAAACTTTAAGGTTCACCCTATTTAAATTTTGTTTTCAATAATCACTTAATCTCAATTTTCATTCAAAGTTCAACCAATTTACAACCATCAAAATATTTTGAAATATTTGGAAACCCAAGCTTGCACATGTTGCTATTCCAATAAGGAGTTGTTACAAAAATTTCCCTAAAAATTTCTAACTCAAAACCTTAGCTATTTCTTCCTATTACAATTCAGCAAAAAAAAATAGAACAAAAGGAATAAAACAGAGCAAAGGAGAGAGAGAGGCCAGCAGGCCCACCAATTCTCCCCCTCAGCCCAACTCTCTCTCCCCCTTGGCCCGATACCCCCCACCTCGCTTCTTCTTCCCTGTACAGCGCTCATCCAACATGTACACGTAGGTTCAGAGGAGCAGGGACGGCCAGCAGCTCGACCCCTCCCCCTTAAAACCTCCTCCTCGAGCCCTAGCCTTCCTAACCCTAATCCTCTTCTCCCTCCTTCCTCTCTTCCCCGCCTCCATTCCCTCTTTCTTCCACCTTCTCCTCTCTAATCTCTCTGTAACTGAAACTCTGTACCTCACCGAAACTCCCTACTCCCTCCGGCGATCGCCGGCTATCTAGCCCCCCTCCGGCCAGGGTAGGCGCGGGAATGGAATCCCCGCACCACCCTCTACCTCCCCTACCCCTCCTCGGTGGCTGGGAGCCACCGAGCCGCCGCCGCCGTCCAAGGTTCGCTGCCGATCGCCACCTCTCCTCCGCCCCGACCCTCTGCGTCCCTCCCTCGAGGTGAGCCACCTTGATCCCCTTCCTCCCTTCCCTCCTCCCTCTCGGTCACCACCCGCACGCAGCCCACACCCCACAGCACCCGCGCACCACGGCGCCCCACCGCCAGCCGCGACAGCGTCGAGCTGCTGTCCGCCGGCGCCCTCCCGCTCGACCTGACGGAGTGCAGGCGACTGAACTTTTCGGGTTCAGTTAAAAAAACCCACCGTTTCTGAACCATATACCCCCCCGCAACCCCTTACTGTCACAACACACACAGCACACCGCACTGGTTCCAGGCCCTTGCGCGCAAGCCAGAGGGGGTGGGTTCGAATCCCACCCCCCGGGATTAAACCCAATCTTTTTTGCTCCTTTGTTTACATACAGCAACTTCCCAGAAATCACATCCAGGCCCCTGGTAATTAATTCTAAGTCCCTGTTTATTTTTCCTAAGTCCCTAGCTGTACTAAAATTGGCAGAATAACACCTTAACATTGTAAATTGCCTAAATAATTCATCTTAACTCCAAATCCAACATTTTTAATATGTTTTCTGTGCCAAATTGAATCCTCTATCCAAATATAAAATTTGTTTACTGTTTTGAATATTTTAAATTGGTGAAATATTTGAATTCTTGTTTAATTCACTTAATTTTGCAAAATTCATAATTTGGGCATAAAAATTCCAAATTCAACAAACTAAATATGTTTTCCAATCAACTTTTCATGTACTTTCCAAATATCAATTTTGTTTGCTGTTTTTAATAATTTAAATTGCTGAAAACAACTGTTTCTTAATTATTGCATTTAAAATTGCCAAATTAATAACTTGCTCATTTTAAATCCATTTTCCACAAATGAAATATGTTTTCCATGCAAAATTAAACCACCTTTCCAAATATAAATTTTGTTTCATGTTTTGAATAATTAAAATTGGTTAAATAATTTAAACCTTGTTTAAATCATTTAAAATTGCTATATTCATAACTTGGTCAAATTAATTTCTTTTTGAACATATAAAATATGTTTTCAAACCATAAAAATATAAGCTTTTCAAATATGAATCTCACTTAATGTTTTGCACAAATAAAAATTCAAATAAGTTCATGTTTGAATTAAATTCATTTAATTCTTGCTTAAACTTGTTTAATTCATAAATAATTTATTTGAAATCCTTTTTCAACAAGTGAAACATGTATTCCACCCAAAACTTTGTGTTCTTCTCAAATATGAACTTTGTTATCTATTTTGAACAATTAAAATTGGTGAAAACAACAAATGTTTGTGTAACACCTTTAAGGAACCAAAATTCCATAACTTAATAAACAAATCTTCAAACTTGGTAAACCTTATTTCCAATTGATTCTATTGTTGTTATTTTGCTGTTTTCCTCATCCATGCATCATACTAATCCACTATCACCCATTGGTTAGTTGTAAAACAATTGTTTCAACCATAATTCATGGGCTTTTCATATGCAACTCAAATTGCATGTGGGTCCATTTAATCATGTTGTTACCATGTCAACTAGTTTATTTTGATGCATCAATTAAATGGTCATGCATCATCCCATGATTGTGCATTATTCCATGTTATTGATTGTTTATCTCTCTGTGTTGTTTGTTTGCTTCTTCTCGGATAAACGACGACGTTGAGACCGACGATACTTACGACACCCCTTCTAAGGATCTAGCTCAGTACCAGGCTGCTGAGTTTGCAGGCAAGTATTCACTCACATGAACCACTGTGTTCCTTTCAACATTGGTTACCGATACTTTCCGTTGTCTATTCTGCTAGCCCTATGAATCGTTGCTTCTGTTCGATCCTATCACATGTTATCCTTTAACCCTGATATTGCCTCACCTCCACTCCCATAACCCCGTTGTTTGAGCCTGTGTCTTATTAGCATGTTTAGGGTTGTTTCTGCTCGAGTATGTTACCCGTTACTTTCTGTTACTATTTTATTATGTTCTGGGGCTCGATGTTAAACAACAACCTGTTAATTTTGAGGTAATAATAATTTGCTGATAAGGCACCGGCAGGAGGCCCGGCGTGGTTTTGAGGCCTGCTAGTGTCGACCCTAATTAGGAAAAGGGTCTTGTCTACTGATCCATGATGAGCGCACTAACCGCATGTGGGAAGCGTGTATGGGCGCCCCTCTCAATTTGATTCGATTCGCATCTCGTCCAAATCGCCACACTTAGTTTGGCCTTTCCATTTGATGCATGCATGTGCAGGTGCGAACCCTTGGCGCCAGGGTGGAACTTTTGTAGTCGGCATTTAGGGCGGCGTGGTCTTAGAGTGCTATGAGGGTCCCCTTTTCTTCGTGGGGCTCGATTAGCCGCGCACGCACAGCATGTGGTTCTTTGGGCTTGATGCGAAGAAGAGTTGAGTTGTGTTGAGTGCCTCGCTTGGTGGGTTAGCTCCCCGCCTGGCGGGTCATTCTTACGTGTACGGCCAAATTGGTGCATCCCTGCAGGGTTAAATCTTCTCGAGAAGCCGTGTTTTCCGCGGTTATGGATTACTTGGTGAAAGTACTGGCTAACAAGTACTCAGAACAACTTACGCCTAACTGAATGATAACTTGACTAGTAATAGTCTTATTGACACAATAACTTGAACCATCATTAATCCAACTGTGTGAGTTATCCTCGGATTGCTTCTTTGGATAAGGGGCGAGGTCCAGGATGGGTTTGTCTGGAGTTAGTTATTAGTTGGTTACGATACGCTATCTTATCTTCTTTCTGTTTAGCCGGAAGTGGTAGAAACTCTGTAGTTGGTTAGAGCAGCCAGTTGCAGCATCTTTTGTATTCCCCTTTCTTCCGTTGAACCCAAAGCATCTGTGCTTGGTGTTGACGGGCTACACTTTGGTGAATTGTGAGTCTTGCTTGCCAGTACGTTTATGTACTGACCCCTTTGGGGCTGTGGTTTCCACAGACTACGTTTCCGAGGATCCCATGGTGGCTACTACGTGGAGTATGACGAGACTGCTGACGAGTAGATAGCGGACCCGGGCAGGATCCGAGACTTTGTGGATGGGCTCCGTCTTTTCGTTTCCGGCCTCTTAGGCCTATTTGGATCTTGTCTGTACTCAGACATGTTGAATGCTTCCGCTGTGATGTAATGATGAATTGTTGGGACATGTGTCCTCTGGATGATTGTATTTGCTATCTCTGCTCTAATGAGAGCTATTTGCAACTTATTTCCATCTTTTTTGTCGTAGAGATCTGTTGTGATATCACTTGTTCCAATGCCGTTGACGTACCATGTGTGTATGTTTGAAGTACGTCAATGGAAGTATCTGGATTTGTATGGGATGGTTTGCGCAGACGATGAGTAGTAAGAGAATGGTTGTCACACGTTTACGTGTTGGCCTGCTCATATTGAGATGCGGGTGCCGGTATGCCCCGTAAGCCATTTATCTACTGTTGAGTCCGGGTGCGACAGCTGAGCTGCAGGAAAAATAAAACCAAAAGAGAGAAAAAAAATGCGCGGGGGGGGGGGGACTCGAACCCACGCCCTGCTGTGGCACTGCAAGGGTTCAGTACCACTGCGCTATGCGTTGGGTTGTGATTCAGAAGGGGAACGTGGCCTTTTGAGGTGATCCTGATCGCGGATCTGAACCTGAGAAAGTTCAGAACTGAACTGCGATGACGATGAGGACGGACAGAGCGACGTTCGCACGACGGCGAGGATTCTCCGCGCGACAGCGGGATCACAGAGCAAAAGGGGACGAGGGAGGGGGAACAGAGGATCACCTCGCTTGGTCGCCGCGGAGGCGGAGGAGGAGGACGGCTCGGGGACGGTTCGGTTGAGGAAGGGCACCACGGCCTGACGACGAACAACAGGCAGGTGTCGCCGGGGAAGAAGAAGGCGATGGCGCCGGCTCCTGCTGCCTCCACGGCCGGGGTTTCTTCGGGAAAAACGGGGGTGGAACCCTCCTGGTTCCATTCCCGTCGTTGGCGTGACCCGGCATCGAGCAGAGCAGCGGCGCCATGGCCACCAAAACACGGCCACGGGCTGTTTTTTCAAGTTCGAAAAATTACAGAGAGGAAGAATTGGGGGGAGGAAGAGAAAGAGAAGAAGATGGCGGCGGGGAAGGAGAAAGGAGGAGAGGGGCTAGGGTTTGGAGGGGAAAGGAGGTGGCTTTGTCGTGGTGGTGTCACGGCAGATGCCATAGGATGGCTAAAGATGTGGGGACGATGGACGCTGGAGGTGTCCGGGGAGGGATCACGCGACGAGTAGCCGCGTGAGGTAAGATCCACACAACACAAACAACACGATGTACCCAGGTTCAGGGCCCTCGTGAGGAGGTAAAACCCCTACTCCTGCCTTTCTCTATGTATTACGATGTCTCTCCGAGTAGCCACAGTACAAATGGTATCGCTACCGAGTAGCCTCTCTCTCCTCTCCGAGTAGAGCTAGGTTGAGAACTTAGGGTTTCTAGGGTTTCCGAATGAACCTCTGTGAGCCTCTATGGGAGCATGCCTCGCGCAGGAGGCGGCGGGGCACCTTATATACGCGGTGCCCAGCCGGATACGTCCAAATCTAGACAAGTGTCGACATAGTGTGCACACTGTCCTTTCTCCGAGTACCCGCTGACAGCTTTGGTCGTTGATCTTGTCTGCTTCTGTAAAGTCGTTGGGCAAAACTAGGGGACAGACTGGTATCACTGTACCTAGGCACAGAGTAGGCCCCCCTTATCCTGCCACCGACTGCTTCCATGCTGTCACTGTCAGGCAGGCCGTCCCCACGTGAACAGTAGTTCGAATGCTGCCAAGTACGGACCCAGGATACGCGGGATCCTGTGTCAGAACGGCTCCTTTGACTTCCTGCCCGAGTAGTTTCCCGCCAAAGGTTCCCGCCAATTGTACTCGGGCCAAACCTTCTACTCGTCAGGGCAGAACTTGATTGATATCTCCTTCTGGCCATCTTGAGGTGAGACCGAGTAGCAGTCGACCGGGTAGCGAGTACCCGGTAGTCGGCTACTCGACCAAACCTCTCTTCTGTAAGCGGCCTTTACCACCTGTCTTTACCCTACTCGGGGGTAACCCCCCGACAGCAGTCCCCGAAGCTGGTTGAGTCTTGCGAACTTGTTCACTAGGCTCTGCCAGCTTAAAACCAGCCTTTGCACCTCAGCCATCGAACCTCAAGATGGCGAGTAGGTCCTCCGAGTAGCTATCTGGAAAGCACCTTGAGTTTCCTCTCTTCCGAGTAGCACTTGCTTTCTACTCTGTAACCGAGTAAAAAGACTTAGCGAAAATTCGCAAACTGAGCCTCTGCGGCGCAGAGCAACATCCAGCCCTTCACGCAGACACTGCCCACGTGTCAAGCATCCACGACCTCGTCGTTTGGTTGCCCAGGACACGACGCCACGCGTCCAGTTTTCACGCTATGGGCCCACCGGCCGTCATGTCCCATCACGCGCAATTACTGGCCACGATCTGATGGTGGGATCAAATGCGGCCGTTACACGCGCAGCCCGCGCTTGTGTGCGTTTCTAGCCGGCCACAGGACCCACCACACGCCACAGTCGATCCCACTACCGCGGTGGTAACGGTAATCTCGCGAGGGAGATATAAATACCCCCGCGGTAACTTCCTTTTCCCCTTCCCTGCACTTTTCCCCTTCTGCCTCTTGTCCTTCTTCTCCACCGAGCCCTCCGCCGCCGCGCAAGCTTCCGCGCCGCCGCGGACTCACTCCACCGAGCAACTCCACTCGAAAATCATCCACTCCTCCCACTCGCAACGATGGCCAAGGCTAGCTGGGCGGGTTCCTCCGTCACCAAGGCCAATCTCGCCTGGCTCGTGACCAGCAGAAGGGTTCCCCCCGGCGTGGAGTGCCGGGCACCCGACGACGAGGTTGTACCAACTCCGCGGGACGGCGAGCGGGTGGTCTTCATGTCGCACTTCGAGCGCGGCTTTGGACTGCCCGCCTCCGACTTCCTGCGCAAGTTCCTCGACCACTTCGGGCTGCAGATGCATCATCTGCCGCCCAACGCGGTCGTCTTCCTCGCCTACCATGCGGTGGTCTGCGAGGCTTTCCTCGGCATCAGGCCCACGACTGATACGTGGCTCAGGTATTTCAATCTTCGCCAACAGTCAGTCGGGAAGAAGGACGCCGCAGGCATCGGCCGCGCCACCGACACGGGCTGTGCCATGATGGTGCAGCGGACCGGGACGAATCATCCCCGCATCCAGGGGCTGGATTCCTGCCGAATGTGGCAGCAGTCGTTCTTCTACGTCAAGAATGTCCCCGCCACGGAAGGAGGTGTGGTTGATGATCGAATCAACCTGCCCGCTTGGAGGAATCGTGCTCCACTCGGGTCGAACTGGAAGGAGAAGCCCACCATCGACGAAATCGCCGTCGAGATAGAAGATAGACTCGGCGAGTTGAAGAAGCTGGGCCTCAAGAACGACGACCCGGTGGTGTGCTGGATCAAGCGCCGAGTGCTCCCTCTGCAGGAGCGCTGCCATCTCATGTGTTACATGGGAGGCCCCCGCGACTGCACCAGGACCACCACCATCGAAATCGACGACGCCGATGTTGCCTATCATGCCAGGAACATTCTGAAGACAAGCCTTACCGAGAAGTGGCGGTATGGTTTCGTCCCGTACAGCCGCACGCAACCGATTGCCCGGGTACGCTGTTCCTACTCTGCTTTCGCCTCTGCTTCCCGAGTAGATAACTTCCCTTTCCGCCCCGACTAGCAATCACCTGGTGCACCGAGTAGAGCACTTAGTCGACTCGCGCTTAGGCTTAGTATGCTTTGTGTTTGCACGCCTGTCCGGGTAGAACACATAGAAAACTGCATAGGCTTAGTGTGCTTCGTGTTTGCACGCCTATCCGAGTAGAATACTTAGAAAACCGCATAGGCTTAGTGTGCTTTGTGTTTGCACGCCTATCCGAGTAGAGTTCCATCCTGATACTCGGTTGACTTATGATCCTTCTCTGTCTTTCAGACTCTTACTCGACAGTTGATTGAGAGTCGCGAAGTTTTCGAGGACAACTGGTTCGCCGATCGCGAGGAGGATGACATGCTGCCCTCTGATGACGCGGAACAGAGCAGCCCCGTTCCTGACAAGCGCGATGCTCTCCGCACTTGGTCGGATGAAGGCTCTCATGGTATTGTTATCTTTATCTCGTTTGTTTCTGAAAAACACCAACCCCTTGCATTGCTGTTTCTGATTCTTCCTTCTTCTCTTTTGAATTTCTCAGATGAGGCCGCTGCGGAGAAGGACGACGAGGATGAGGGCGAGAACGAGGGCGATGCGCCCCTTGTCGTCCAACCTCTGTCTACTGCCCCTCCCGAAACCCGCAAGCGAACCGGCAGCGAAGCGCAGGCACCTCCAGCCAAGAAAAGGAAGCCCGCCGAGAAGGAGGAGGCCGCCGAGAAGAAGAAGAAGGTTACTGTCAAGAAACCCCGACGACAGCTTAAATCCACCACTGCGTGAGTTCTCTTCTCGTTTGCCCTCCTTCTCGCGTAGTACTGTTTTCTCCCAAATCTTCTTCCAATCCCTGATCTCTTTCTTCTCTGCAGTCCTGCCATGGATGCGAACGCAGCCCTCGCATCCGACCAAGCCCAGAAGAAACCAGTACCTCTGGTCAACCTGGACGATGATGATGAGGACCGCGACGCCAATGCTGCTGCTGCCAATCCAGCACAAGGAGCAGCGTCAGAACCAGCAGCACAGGACACCGCCGTCCACGACGAGAGACCCCCTTCTCCTCCGGCTAGCAACGCCGAGGAGAACCAAGAACGAGAAATGCAAGACGCCGCCGCCCTTGAGCGGCCAGAAGTAGAACGGGAGCAGCCCACCACCGAGGCTGCTGCACAAGAGAACATTACTGCCGAGCAGCTGGTGACAGACGACACCGCCGCGGATGCTACCATAGCAGATGTCTACCCACTGCCAGGCGATGGATCTGCGGCGCCACCAACTGCGCAAGGCCCTACGCCACCAACTGCGCAAGGCCCTACACCACCAACTTCCTCCTCGTCTCCTCAGAGCAAGGACACATCCAGCCCTCCTGGGCGAGCAGCCAAGCAACAGGCCCTTGATGCTCTGAGGGATTACTGTTCCAAGAAAGGCCTTTCTGAGAAGGAGACTGCCGATAAGGTGGCTGCTGAGAAGGCCAAGGCCGAGGAAGAAACCGCCGAGAAGGTCAAGGCTGAGAAGGAAGCTGCTGAGAGAGCCAAGGCCGAGCAGAAGAAAGCCAGGGCTGAGCAGAAGAAGGCCGAGAAGCAAGCTGCCGAGGAAGCAGTCGCCGAGAAGGCAAAGGCCAAGACTGACGGGAAGAAACCCGAGGATCTCGAGAAGCAGGGAATCGAGAAGGAGCACACGAAGAAAAGGGCTAGAGACCAGAGTACACCCTCCAGCGGAGCGCTCGTGATCCGCGACTCCGGCCCGATTCCTGCTGCGCTCTCTGCGGACGCTCGCGCTGCTGGCCAGCCTTGCTATCCGGAGTATATGATCGAGGTTAGCCAACAGCACACCATCGGCTTCCCTCCCCAAGATAAAGCTTTAGCTATTCAGAAGGGAAGGAAAGTTGTAGCCAGGAATACTCCTCCCTTCGATCCAGCTCAAAACAAACCCGTCAATATTGCTTCTCGGGGAGCCCAAGACAAGCCAATAACCTCCAAGGGTCTTGAGCAGGTACTGGACACTGTTGGCCACATCAGCGCCAAGTGGGACAGCAGGGTTCTCGGAGAGGAGAAGTGGCACGGCTTGACCCTTGGCTCCGTTGACCACTACCGCGTGGAGTGGAACAAGATCGACCTGGGACACCAGCCCATGTCCGTCTCCACTGATACCGCAACCCTCGCAGCCAAGATGTTCTTGCACCGCAAGAACGCCGAAGATATCGAACAGAGCTACGCAGTAAGTCTTTTTTGCCTTTTCCGAGTTGAATTTTCTTCTCTTCTACTCGCCTTTCTTCTTTCTTACCATCACCCCCAGTCCCCGAGATTTGGGCCGAGTAGATGGATACTCTCCGAGTAGCCTCCTACTCGGGCCGAATCTTCTCTGCTTTGCCTAACTCATTTTCTTCTCGGTTTTCAGGATAGCGTTCTTAAGCGGACCAACTTATACCGCATCCTTCTCTGGAACCACTCCATCGCCAGGAGGCGTATCACCGTACTGGAGAAGGAAAAGGCAATGGCCGAGGCCGCGAGCAAAGATGCTACCACCAGCACCCAACAGCTGGCTGAAGTGCAAGGTACGCCTTTAGCTCCGCGGTTTCTGCGTTTTATGTGTACGCCCGCTTTTGCTTTCTTATGCGCTAACCCTTCCTTCTCTGCAGAGAAACTAAAGGCCCTGGCCGAGGAGCATGAGAAATGCCGCACTTTCGTGGCGAACGCCGAGGCCACCATAAAGAAACTTGAAGGTGAGTTTGCTGTTTACTCGGTGTGACCTTGAGTTTGGTTCTTCTCTGCCCATTTACTGACCTCATCTTATCTTTTCGCAGAAGATCATAAGTCATTTGCTGAGGCGCACCAAGATTGCGTCAAGCCAGTGGAGGTGGAGAAGCAGCTATCCGACCAGGCCATTACTCTGGTGAAGGACCACACCACCGAGATGGAGAAGCTGCAGGTCCAGCTTCAGAACGCACTCCAAGATGCCGTCAAGATTGGCGCCGAGAGGGACAAGGCAATCGCCGAGAAGGCCAAGGCCGAGACCACTTTCAAGGCCAAGGAGAGGGCCCTCGAGGCTGAATGCGAGACTCTGAAGAAGACCAATGCTGATCTTTTCGCTCAGATGGACACCCTGCGCCAGATCCAATCAAAGCACATTGGCAACGAGGAGTCCTGGAAAACCAAGCTGCAGCAGCTGCGCCGCCAACTGATCGGTAAGTTTTCTCTTCATTGCATCTTTTCTTCTCGGTCTTATTCCTTCTCGGCTTCCTTTTTTCTTTCTCGGTTTTTGATCCTGCCACTTGCTATTTCAGATATCTGGCCTCGTCTTGATTCTACCTCTGCGCCTACGGTAGCCAAGGCCCGAGCAGTTCGCCTTTCGCTGGGTGAGCCAATTGACACCAGGGCTGAAATCGAGGACAGCTTGCTGGTGCTCAAAGACTACTTCGAAATGCTGGCCGGCGTCGGAACTGACTTGATTCATGTGGGCTTTGAGCTTCACCGGTTGTTCTGGCCTCATGACACCCAGCCAAGAAATATGCGGGAGCTCGCCCACCAGCTGGAGAACGTGAAGGCCGAGCTGAAAAAGTGGCGAGCCTCTGGAGCCCGTGCTGGTGCGGACGTGATGCTTCTCTGCATCGCGTCCTGGTATGAAAATCTGGATATGCAGCTCATCCGCGGGAAGCGCAATGACTCCAAGTGGGAGACGGATGCCGAGAGCGTGGCCTTGCGCAAGCAGATTGCGTATGATGTCGCAGAATGCGCCGAGACGGAGGTCTACATCGATGGCGTCCCCGAACCCGACACCGAGTACGAGGACGAAGAAGATGATGGCGAAGAGGAAGAACTTGGTGACTTCTTCGAATCTCCCAAGGGCAAGGCCGGGAAGGGAAAGGCCGCCGTCGTCGCGAGTAGCGATGAAGACGAAGGGGCGCACATCGATTCCGAGCCACTCGACTTCGGCACTTCCTCAGGTGCTGCTCTCGACGACACGGTGCCTCCTCCTGGCCACGCTTCAGGCTCCTCCTCGGCTCCAGGACCCGTCTCGGTGGCCACGGCCACTTCCGAGCAGGCGGCCACCCAGGAGGATGCCGAGATGGAGGAATCCGCCGCCGTGCAGACGGAAGCGGATGCCACTCAAGCCGGCACCGAAGAAGCAGCTACCGCGACCGCCACTGAAGAAACTGCTGCCAAGGCCGCCGCCGAGGAAACATCAGCCAAGGCCAGCGCCGAGAACGACGCCTCCTCATCTTGAAACAACCTGCATTCTCTTTCAAACTTGAACACTTATCAGATCCCCGGGATGCCGGGAGCAGATGTAACAGACTATCTTTATCTTGCTTGCTACTCAGTTTTTATGCCCACTCGGTCTATGTTGACATTAATCAATTTGAACGACACCGGCTTAATACCGAGTTGTGTTTCCATGCGAGTCCCCGAGTAGCATTTCTTATTCACCTTGTCTTTTCATCTTTGCTCTACCTGCGACTTGTCGCTTGTTTGGTATTCGAGTCACAAGAATCAAGGAGCAAGGCTGCAAATACTTAGCCGCTAGAGACGATCATGATAACGCAGCCCACCACTTAGCCGAGAAGACGAAAACAAAGAACAAAAAGTAACCGACAATCTACTCGGTTCCTGCACTCTTTCTTCCTTAGTGATTTTCGTGTGCTCATTGACCTTTTGCTTGTTCTCTTGCTTGCCATGAAGCCGGGTTTCGGACAGCAGCATAGTCGAAGAGTTGGCATATAGGTTTAAACACAGTACTCAATGCACTTATGAGTTCTGAAGTGGAGCAACCGAATAAACAAAGGAACAAGCCGAGTAAGAAAAAACACTTAGAGCAATTTTGGACGAGGGCAGTCCCCGAGAACAATTTCAGATTGCAGAGTAGAATTTCAACTCGGATAAGAGGGTACATACACATCTTTGCTTACGAATGAAAACGACGAAGTAGAGCTACATTCCAGGGACGCTTGGTTTCCTCTCCAGCTTTATCTGCCCTGTTCGCCTGCGATGGGCGCACATCTACAAGATAGTACGCGTCATTGTGCAGCGCTTTGCTGACAATGAAAGGCCCTTCCCATGGAGGAGACAACTTGTGCATCCCGGCTGTGCGTTGCACAAGCCTAAGGACCATGTCTCCTTCTCGGAAAACCCTTGGGTTCACCTTTCGGCTATGATAGCGCCGCAGGTTTTGCTGGTAGATAGCCGAACGTGACAGAGTCAGCTCTCTTGCTTCTTCAAGCAGGTCAACGTCGTCTTCTCGAGCTTCTCTCGCCTCCACCTCAGTGTAGAGGGCTACTCGGGGGGAGTCATGCTCTAAGTCTATTGGCAACACGGCCTCAGCCCCGTATACCAAGAAGAATGGCGTGTAGCCGGTTGACCGGTTAGGGGTAGTCCTTAGACTCCACAACACCGCTGGCAACTCTTCTAGCCAACACCCAGGTGTTTTCAACAATGGCTCAATCAGCCTTGGCTTTATGCCTGCCAGCACCATCCCATTTGCTCTCTCAACTTGCCCATTGGAGGCAGGGTGCGCGACTGACGCAACGTCTAGTCGGATATGCTTATCTCTGCAGAATCGCACCATTGCCCCCTCTGCAAAGTTGGTGCCGTTGTCGGTGATGATACTGTGCGGGTAGCCATATCTCATGATCACATCCTTCACAAACTTCACAGCTGTGACTCCATCGCACTTCCGAATAGGCTTCACCTCGATCCACTTAGTGAATTTGTCCACCATGACCAAGATATGAGTCATGTTGCCTTTAGCCGGCTTGAAAGGACCAACCATATCCAAGCACCAGACAGCAAAGGGCCATGTGATAGGAATTGTTTTCAACTCGGAGGCTGGCATGTGAATCTTGCTTGCGAACATCTGGCAGCCAGTGCACTTCCTCACAATATCTTCTGCTTGCTGCAATGCAGTGAGCCAGTAGAAGCCATGCCGGAAAGCTTTCTTGACTAACGCCCGAGAAGAGGCGTGATGCCCACATTCCCCTTGATGTATCTCCACCAGGATTTCTTCTCCTTCTTCTGGGCTTACACAACGCTGTAGCACACCAGTGGCACTTCTCTTATGCAGCACATCTCGGACTATGGTGTAGCCCTTGGACCTTCTCTGAATCTGCCTCGCAGTCACCTCATCTTCAGGTAAAGTGCCATCCCTTAGAAAGGATAATATGGGCATTGCCCAACTCGGTGTCTCCCGCACGGGAAACACTGGTTCGTCCATTTCCATTGGGACAGGCTCTGTTGGCTGCACAGGAGGAGTAGGAGCGCTTCTCTGCAGTCCAGACCGATTGGCGAGAACTTCTTCAATGAATGCAACAGCTTCTGGGTTGAGGGCGGCAGTCCCCGAGTAAGGAGTGGCAGTCCCCGAGTAAGGAATGGCAGTCCCCGGGTAGGGAGTGGCAGTCCCCGAGTAAGGAGTGGCAGTCCCCGAGTAAGGAGCGGCAGTCCCCGGGTAGGGAGTGGCAGTCCCCGAGTAAGGAGTGGCAGTCCCCGAGTAAGGAGCGGCAGTCCCCGGGTAGGGAGTGGCAGTCCCCGAGTAAGGAGTGGCAGTCCCCGAGTAGGGAATGGCAGTCCCCGAGTAGAGGACGGCAGTCCCCGGGTTCCCTGCAGCACTCTCCCAGTCAATCTCCATTGGGTCAGATTCTTCACTCGGCAGAGAAGGGACAAAGATGGATTCCGAATTGGGGGAAGGCTTGATGGATGGCTTCCTCAAATGCTCCAAGGCAATCCCTGCCGGGATGGACTGCCGAGAAGATCCCAACTTGGATAGCTCGTCTGCTGCTTCGTTCTCTGCTCGGTGAATATGCTGAAACTCACAGCCTTCGAAAAACCCAGTCATTGACTGCACCAGGAAGCGATATGATGCCATGTTGGCATCCAACGCATCCCAGGTACCTGAGACTTGCTGCACCACCAGATCTGAATCGCCATAGCATATAATGCGCTGCACACCAACCTCCTTTGCTACTCGCAAACCATGCACCACTGCCTCGTACTCGGCTACATTGTTGGATGCCTTGAAATGGATCTGCAACACATACTTGAGCTGATCCCGCTTGGGTGATGTAAGCACCACGCCAGCACCAAGGCCTTCTTTCACCTTTGAGCCATCAAAGTGCATCTTCCAATAGTTGGAAACTGGAGCGGGAGGTTCATACTGCATCTCGGCCCAGTCCACAAGAAATTCCGCCAGTACCTGAGACTTGATTGCTTCTCTTCTCGTATACGCGGGAGCGTACGCGGCTAGCTCAATCGCCCACTTGGCTACTCTGCCACTCGCCTCCTTGTTTCCCATGATGTCCGAGATGGGAGCTGAGCTCACAACTGTGATGGGGTGTTCCTGGAAGTAATGTTTCAGCTTCCTGGCGCCCAGGTACACACCATAGGTCATCTTCTGGTAGTGCGGATAATTTTGCTTGGAACTGGACAGCACTTCACTGAGATAATAGACTGGGCGCTGCACACTCTTGCCTTCTTCTTCTCGCTCCACCACTATCACCACGCTGACTACTCGGTTAGTCGCGGCAATGTACAGCAGCATAGGCTCCTTGGGTAGCGGACTAGCCAAGACGGGAGCGCTAGCCAGCATTGCTTTCAGCTCATTGAATGCCACGTCCGCTTGCGGAGTCCAGACAAACTTGTCGCTTTTCTTCATCAGCTGGTACAGAGGCAGAGCCTTCTCGCCCATTCGGCCAAGAAAACGGCTCAGAGATGCCAGACAACCCGTGAACTTCTGCACGTCCTTCAATGATCTCGGCAAAGACATGCTCTCAATAGCTTTTATCTTAGACGGATTGGCTTCAATGCCCCGACTAGAAACCAGAAAACCGAGTAGCTTTCCAGCTGGTACACCAAAGGTACACTTACTCGGATTCAGTTTCATTTTATACCTGCGTAGGTTAGCAAAGGTTTCCTCCAAGTCGGCAAGCAGAGTATGTGTTTTATTCGTTTTGATGACAATGTCATCTACGTACACCTGCACATTCTTGCCGAGCTGGTCATGCAAGCATTTCTGCATGCATCTCTGATAGGTTGCACCCGCATTCCTCAGGCCAAAACACATGACACGATAGCAATAAGCCCCGTACGGGGTAATGAAAGCAGTCTTTATTTGATCAGCAGGGTTGAGTGCAATCTGGTGGAAACCAGAGTAGGCATCTATGAAAGACAACAGTTCACAGCCGGCAGTGGAGTCGATCACCTGATCGATGCGAGGTAGCGGGAAGGGATCCTTGGGGCATGCCTTGTTCAAGTCGGTGTAGTCGACACACATGCGCCATGCGGTAGCAGCCTTGGGATCTTCCTTTTTCTTCTCGACCATGACCGGGTTGGCCAACCAGTCCGGGTGCAGCACTTCCATGATGAAGTTACTGATCAGCAGCTTGGTGATTTGATCACCGATGGCCTTCCTTCTCTCATCCCCGAAACGGCGCAAGGCCTGCTTCACGGGCTTGGCGTCAGGACGCACATGCAAAGAGTGCTCAACCAACTCCCTCGGGACTCCTGGTAAATCTTCATTGGTCCAGGCGAAAACATCCCGATTCTCACGGAGGAAGTGGATGAGCGCGCTTTCCTATTTCTCGGCCAACCCGGCACCAATGATGGCCACGCGCTCCGGGAACTCGGGGTCAACCTGGACTGTCTTGGTCTCCTTGGCAGCTTGGAAGGCAGTACCATGCTGGGTACTCGGCACACCTTGTGCGCCAGCTTGTGCGGACTGAGCCATGGCCACTACCTCGTACATCTTCTTCTTCTCGGCAGCAATCACCATTGACTCCGCCAGCTGGGAGCTAGCAGAGGCACACTCCATGGACTTCTTGTAATCTCCCGAGATGGTGATGATGCCATTGGGACCGGGAATCTTCATCTTCAGGTAAGCCACATGGGTAGAGGCCATGAACTTGCTCAGAGCAGGCCTTCCGAGTAGAGCATGATATGGGCTCTGATGATCCACCACCTCGAACTGCAGGCGCTCTGTGCGGCAGTTCTCCCGAGTACCGAATAGCACATCAATCCACACTCGGCCAATCGGGTTGCATGAGATCCCGGGCACAATGCCATGGAAAGTGGTCTTGCTGGGCAGCATCATGTTCTCGGCCAGGCCAAGCTTCTCGAGTGTGTCCTTGTACACAATGTTGATGCTGCTGCCGTTGTCGATCAGCACCTTGCTGAACCTGACGTTCTTCTCGGGGCCCAGGAAGGTAGGATCCAGCACCAAAGCATAGGTACCCGGATTGGGCATCACCTTGGGGTGATCTGCCCGAGTCCACCTGATCTCCTGGTCGCACCAGTACATGTAGTGAGGGACAGCCGGAATCACTGCATTGACCTCCATGGCCCGCCTGTGCTGTGACTGCTTGTCGACTGCCTCAGAAGTGAAGATCATATAGCTCTCATGGTGCTCTTGGTACTGGTTGGAGCCATTGCCCCCATTGTTGCCATTGTTGCCATTGTTGTTGCCCTGATAGTTGTTGTTGCCCCTGTTGTTGTTGTTGCGGTTGTAGTTGTTGTTGTTGTTGCGGTATCTCTCGTTGTTGAAGTTCCGGTTGGCTCCTAAAGCCACCTGGTTGACATTCTCTCTTCTCGGGTAGACTGGCGGCCGAGTTGCGGGTGCCCGAGTAGGCTGAACAGTAGCATTGGCAGCTGGCAGAGGAGGGGGAGGAGGCAAGCCATCACTCTTGATCACATCCCACCATTCGCATTGCCGAGTAGTATGGTTCGCAGGCCTTGAGGGGTGGTGCGTGTGAAAGCTGCATGGGCCATCCTTCATGTCATCGAAGACAAACTTCTTCGGCTGCTCGGAGTTCCCGCTACTCGGCTGCGCAGTGCGGAACGGTTTCTTGTTGCCTTGGCCCTGGTTCTGGTTCTGCCCGTAGGCTCCAGCAGGTTTTTGCCTTTGGCCACCACCGCCTCCGACATTCACTGCATTCACCTCCTCGGGATCATACCGAGTATCTACTCGGCGCTTGTTGCGGAACTCGTTGCGCTTGCTGCTGTTGAAGTTTCTTCTCGGCTCAGAGGAATCCATCAGTGGCTGAGTAGGATCTCCGAGTGCGTACTGATCCGCAATCTTGATGGTCTCGGCCAGGGTATTCGGCATCTCCCTCTGCAATCTTTGCCAAAGCATGCTGCCATGTCGGCAACCCTGCGCAAACCAAGTGATCGCCT
Organism: Alopecurus myosuroides; assembly: GCA_028641055.1. Lineage (NCBI taxonomy): Eukaryota > Viridiplantae > Streptophyta > Magnoliopsida > Poales > Poaceae > Alopecurus > Alopecurus myosuroides. The sequence goes on along the minus strand of CM054057.1, from coordinate 296,240,304 downwards.
GTGCCTCATTCACACCCTCACAGGTGTTCCTCAAGGTGCTCCACCGAGTAAGGTACTCGCGGTCTGTCTCGTCTTCTCGCTGCCGGCAAGCCGACAACTGCTGTGGCCTATTCGGCCTCTTGTAGGTGCTGGTGAAGTTGCTGATGAAGGCATCCGAGAAGTCCAGCCAGCAGTTAATGCTGTTCTTGGGCAAGTTGTTGAGCCAAGTGCGAGCTGGACCCTCTAGCATCTGCGGCACATAGCGCACCGCCCATCTCCTGTTGCCGTTCGCGATATGGACCGCGGTGACGTAATCATTGAGCCAATCTTCAGGCTTGGTGCTGCCGTTGTAACTCTTGGTGCCTCTCGCAAGCTGGAAGCCCTTCACGGAAGGCTCATTCATGATGCGCGGGCCAAAGCACTCGGGGCCAGGAGGACCCGTGCTCTCAAGCCGCGCCGACAAGCTGATACGGTCCAACTGGTGCCTTGCATCTCCAGGCGCCAACATGCGCTCACCAACACGGTCGTGGATGTCATAACCGGCCATCTCCATAGCCGAGTAGCCATCATCATACCTATCCACCTGCATAGCTGCGGGCTGCTCCACCGGGTTGGCGACTGGTGCCACTGGGCGCGGCTGCTGCCTCTGCCGAGTAGGCGGAGCTGCGGGTTGCCGAGAAGTACCCGGACGCGCGGCTTCTCGGACACGGCTTTGAGCTTGATGGGCTTGAGAGCCTGCTCTTGCAGCGTTGTGTTCCTGCCCGGGCTGCTGCGGCACAGCAACCTGTTTCGCGGCAGCAGCCGGGTCATACACCTGCATCTGCCTGTCTCTACCCGAACGCCCGCTGCGGCTCTTCTCGCGGCTCGGATGTGGTGACGAGGCCTGATCGTTAGATCTAGTCGCGTGCGAGTGAACCACCTGCGAAGCTCCAGCTCCCGGGTTGGCCTTGCGGAACTCCTCGTTCTGCCTGGCGGCCTCCAGCACCAGCTCGTTGAGCCTCTCCTGCTGCCTGAGACGCGCCTCTCCATCTAGGCGCGGCAACTCGGCAGCCACAGCCTGCGCAGCTCGCAGCGTCTTAGCGGGCGTGCTGTACCTTGGCCTTGTGAAGGTGTTCACGGTGGCGGACTGCGCGGGCTCCTCCGCAACAGTCGCCATCTCGGCGCCCAGGTTGCGCCGCGTAGCACCCACTCTGCTAGGCCTCCTGGCGACTGGCGTGAAGCCGTGCGCCTTGTTGTACTCGAGCTGGTCCAGGCTCAGCTCCAACCTGATCTTCTCCAACTCCGCCTGCTCGGCGAGCAGCTCCTGGCGTTGCCGCTCGAGCTGCTCCCGCGCGGCTAGGAGCTCGACGTCGGTGGGCGTGGGCATGCCGGTTCGCGCAGCAGACGCGGGGATGACCGTAGACGTGGAAGGCGGCAAGTTGCTCTCCTTCTCGTATGGCCGGTGGGTCCTGCCACCAGCAGGCGGGTCGTCAACCTC